>JANVCC010010369.1:7649227-7737492 GCA_025345505.1 Todiramphus chloris collaris
CCCCCAGTTTGTTATTATGATTTGACTCATTCAACATTTCCTTTGGAAAAATACACCATTGGCATGGCTGATCTATTTTCTGGGCCCCGTGTCCACTTAAGCTCAGATTGCTGCTCCTTTTCAAGTAGAAATGGCAGCTGTAGCTGTATTTTAGATTTATATCCATTTGTAGATGTACTGAATAGTTATGTTTTGAGCAATGCTAAAAGCTGTAGCAGTATTGTATCAAAAGCACACTCTCACTTTCCCCCCATGTATTAAATCAATATGCTACCATCTCTGTTCCTGAAGCTTACTTCTTCGTTTTCATCTACAACAGACTTGATGATTATTGATGGCAATTACCAACGACTGCCTTCTTTGGGAATACCAGGTAAAGGACCTGCAGTCTAGTTTACACCTACTGAGGCCACATCTGAAATATTGTGTCCAGTTCTGGGCCCCTCAGTTCAAGAAGGACAGGGACTGCTGGAGAGAGTCCAGCGCAGAGCCACAGAGAAGATTAAGAGAATGAAACATCTTCCTTCTGAGGAAAAGCTGAGGGAGCTGGGTCTCTTTGGCTTGGAGGAGACCGAGGGGGCACCTCATCAATGTTTATAAGTATGTAAAGGGTGAGTGTCAGGAGGATGGAGCCAGGCTCTGCTCTGTAACATCCAGTGATAGGACAAGGGGCAATGGGTGCAAGCTGGAACAGGGGGGTTCCATGTAAACGTAAGAAGAAACTTTTTTGTGGTGAGAGTGACAGAGCCTGGCACAGGCTGCCCAGGGAGGTTGAGGAGTCTCCTTCTCTGGAGACATTCCAAACCCATCTGGATGCATTCCTATGTGACCTGATCTAGGTGATCCTGCTCTAGCAGGGGGGTTGGACTAGATGATCTTTCGGGGTCCCTTCCAACCCCTAACATTCTGTGATTGGGTGATTCTGTGATCTGTTCCATCTACTGCCTAGTCCAGTTCTTGAGTTTTCAGGTTCAGCTGCAGTGTCTGAAGTCAGCAGCTCTTTTCCCAGGCAGTGCTGACAGCCCCTGGGCAGAGTCAGTGCCGAGGGCTGGGCTGCAGACCCAGGCCACTGCTGGGGCTTGTGCCCCACGGGGGGGGTGTGGAAAGCAGAAGGTGGCACCTGCAGGGAGGGGAGGCCAGGACAGGGGACCCTGAACTGCCCCGAGAGGGATCCCAGCCCATCTACGGCACGTTCGCTGTAAAGCTGAGGGATCACGAGGGTCTTGCCCCCTCTCTTTGCCCTCTTGGCCTGCTTTGCCTGCTTGGCTCAGCTTCGCTCAGGTCCGCTTCTGGTTTCCTCCTTGGAGCATCTGAGGAGGACTCTGGTCTGCCTTTGATCCCAACGAATGTGTTCCTGAATCTAGTACCAGAATCCAGGTCCTGAACACAGCTCCCGTCCGCTGCAGGGCCCAGTCTGGGACTCCCCCGGTGCCTGCTCCACAGCATCAGTGGTGACGGTGATGGAATTATCATCAGGGGAGGTGGGGTTGGGTTTGATACTGGTTTTACATATATTTGTATATTCATTGTTATTAATTTCATCTTCATTCAAGCTGTTCCAGTTCCCTTTTTTTAATGGCTGAGTCTCTCCCTTATTCCCTTTCTCTTCCCCTTTAGGGAGGGAGGGGGTTTAACAGAAAGCATCTGGTACAGGTCTAGTGGGCTGCCCTGGCCCTACTATGTGACAACATCCTAAGATGAATTTTCATTCAGATGAACATAGTATGTTTCCACTGCCATGTCACAAAACACCATGTTAAATTTCAGGAAGACAGCAAATGTATCTAGACATGTATACCAGAATTTTTTCAGTGTCAAACTGAAAAAGCCAGTACAAAATACACAGTATTTTGATTATTCATTGGTATTGTGGTACTAGAAAGGAAAATGTACACTCACATCAGTGTACTACACTAAAAAAAAAAAAACCCCAAAAACCTTTAGAAAAGTCAACAATAAAAAAATGACTCTTGGGTTAAACTAGTACATTCTGCACATTTAAACGTTACGGCACAGAAACTGCACGCTTTCTATTTCTCATGAAAACTGCAACACAAAATGTTCTGAGTCAATCTGCTGGGATATAAAAGTAATAAAGGTAGGGAAAGTATTTCCATCAGTGTTCATGACTGGAATGTCTGGGTTGCAGTGTGGCCAGGCTCAGATGAGCAAGGAACAAGGTTATCCAGCAGGAAAATATTTTGAGCTTCAGTGTTCTAACTGTAAGGGTTCACACTCAAAGACATTTTGTGTTAAGGTCGAGTATCGAACTGTAACAACAATTTGTTTCTGAGAAGAAGATTTACTGTGTGCACTGAGGGCTCATGAAAATGGACTGAAATACCACACCTCTATTTATGCCACCATACCCATGAAATAGGCAAAATCTTGGGGGGGCACGGAATTCTTTTTCATCTGAAGCTTGAAGTGAAAGCTTTTTAAGCCATTTTGGAAGACAGATGAAACCAGAAAAATAGTAAAGGTACTGATCCAGCAGTGATTTCTAAATTAATTTTAAAGTCACATATACACTTAGTCTTAAGGCAGGATACAATTTCTATTCATATGGGGATTAGAGTCTTTTATTTGGATTTAACTTCTCTTCAACTTAAACATTTATTTGAAAGGGTATGAAACTACACAAGAACAAAATGAATAGGGACAAAAGATTGTGGAAGAGTTTGATGTCTGGGAGAGATCATTTCTCGTGTCAAAAATGTTCATGAAAATCAGTAATAATAAGGAATGTTAAAATGAAGGCAAAGATTTTAAGAAATAGTTTATCATGAATGATCTCTTTGAAGACTTAATACAAACAAAATAATGGATGCAAATAAAAGTTTCTGATTTGTACCATGAAGAAGGGAGAACTGACAGCGCAGACCCCACATTAAATATGCAAACAATGATGATGACTGTTCAAGGATTAATTTATGCTAATCAGTCTGGGAATAAAGTCTGTTTTATTCAATAAAATTAAAAGAAAATACAAACATGATGGAAGTTAAGAATTCAAAGTTATGGGAAATAAAGGTATTGATAGTCAATTTTTTGCCCAGTCTCAGCCCACCTTTCCAAGTCCCCAGTAATACCTGTGACCTCCCGTGGGGGTATAGCAGCTATATAGGTAGGAAGGATTAGCACTCACCCTGTAACTGTTCACTATCCAGCTGTGGGAGTACATGGGGAAAAACTTGGAATAATTGGAGCATTCCATGTTCTTCATTACAGGAATGTTGCTTTCTCATCATTCCATCCGGTGACCGAAAGACTGAAAATTCCCCTGTTGTTTTATTTCTGAGAAAGGATGACACCTTTGGAAAAGTGGAAGTAAACTGCACTTAGGTATTGGAAAGAAGCAGGTTATGTTCTGAAACATGGAGGGAAAATGAAGGTCATTTGGTGTTTGTATCATAGAATCATAGAATTGCCAGGGTTGGAAGGGACCTTAAAGATCACCTGGTTCCAACCCCCCTGCCATGGGCAGGGATGCCTCCCACTAGAGCAGGTTGCTCACAGCCCCAGCCAGCCTGGGCTTAAACACTCCCAAGGATGGGGCTTCCACCACCTCTCTGGGCAACCTGTTCCAGTGTCTCACCACCCTCATGGGGAAGAAATTCCTCCTACTGTCTAACCTGAATCAACCTATCTCTAGTTTTAATCCATTTCCTCTGGTCCTGTCACTGCCCAACCGCCTAAAAAGTCCCTGCCCAGCTTTCTTGTAGCCCCCTTCAGATACTGGAAGGCCACAATAAGGTCTCTCTGGAGCCTTCTCTTTTCCAGACTGAAGAACCCCAACTCTCTCAGTCTGTCCCCAATGATTCAAGAAACACCTTCTCTATAAATAACTGAAATACTGGGTCATTCACTTGACATGGCTTTTCATCCTAATAAGCATTAATATTTAACAGCTTTCAAATGCTGTTAAAAACCTAATTGATCGTCTGACACATCTGTGAAACAGCTTCTTAATTTACTGATGGAGAAAATGTAACCTTTTTCAAATGACTATCCCAAGGCCATGCAAATCTGTGACAAAACCAGCCTGAAAACTTGAGTTCTTGTATTCAGCTGCCTGGAACATCTCAACACCATCATCCTCCTTATGGTACTAATTACTTTAGTCCCAACTAAGTCTTCAAGGAAGTGTTCAAGGCCAGGATGGATGGAGCTTTAAGCAACCTGGTCTACTGGGAGGTGACACTGGGTTGGAACAAGATGATGAGGAGAAGGATCTTGGAATACTGGTAGGCAGTAAGTTAATCATTAGCCAGCAATGGGCCCTTGTGGTCAAGAAGACCAATGGTATCCTGAGATGCATTAAGAAGAGTGTGGCCAGTAGGTGCAGGGAGGTTCTCCTCCCCCTCTGTTCTGCCCTGGTGAGGCCACATCTAGAGTATTATGTCCAGTTCTGGTGTTCCCAGTTCAAGAGAGACAGGGAACTACTGGAGAGAGTCTCAGCGGAGGGCAGCAAAGATGACTGAGGGACTGTGGCATCGCTCTTACTAGAAAAGGTTGAGAGAGCTGGGACTATTTAACCTGGAGAAGAGAAGATTAAAAGGAGACCTTATCAATGTCTATAAATATCTAAAAGGTAGGTGCAAGGACAATGGAAGCAGACTCTTTTCAGTGGTGCCCAGTGACAGGACAAGGGGCAATGGGCACAAACTGGAACAAAGGAAGCTCCATCTGAATATGAGGAAAAACTTCTTCACTGTGAGGGTGACGAAACCCTGGCCCAGGTTGCCCAGAGAGGTTGTGGAGTGCCCTCTGGAGAAATTCCAAATCTGCCTCAATCCATAATGCAGTCTAGACAAACCTGCTTTGGTGGGGGGTTTGGGCAAGATGTCCTCTAGACGTCCTCTAGACGTCCCTTCCAACTCCATCAATTCTGTGATTATCTTTAAGGTCCCCACAAACCCAAACCATTCTAAGATTCTACCAGTATCCTATATAAAGCAGGGTCTGTGGTTCATCAGCGTAGTTCAAATGCCACTATAATTCACCCACCAGTACCTCACTTTAGATCCCAAAGCCTTTGTGTCATGAACTAGATCTATGAAAGACACCTGTCACTATTAACAAAATAATGGCAATTACGGCTGCGACTACTCCACAATAGCGAACTGAGCATCTCCCCTGAACTCACACACACACACACACACACACACAAAGGGTCTGGAGCCAGCTGGGGTGGACAGACTGGCATGTGGCTCCACACAGGACCTCTCTCGGTCTCCACAGCAGGATGGCCACACACAGGCCAGCACCTGGGAAGGGTGCTTGCTGTATCTCTGCTGCCAAGCTGCACCAAGACGGTGGTGGTACGCTTGGGGGCATGGCAGGAAAGGTCACTGCACCCTGGGCTCTGCAGAACAAACATCTTCAAGCACCTGGGAACAACCAGCTTTATTTACAAGCACGGGCGCAGACTGTGTTATTAGCCCTCCACAGCGGGAATCCTGTGCTAGGAATTTACCATAGATCAACAAATTTATTCACTATAAATTGACAAATGAATGGGTAGTTTCAACAGGAGCATTAGCAAATATACAACAATGTCCTTTTATGTGTGAGACTACTTTTTGGCATTTCTGCAGATGAGTCTTTAAATTAGGGCAGAAAAACTGTAATCTACCTGTGCCCTGACATTTCAATACCAGGCCAGGGGTAAGTGATGCCAGACCGACAGCCAGCAGAGAACAACCACCCTGTATATTCCCATAGTCACCATCATGCAAACTGACTACAGGGAACATGCAAATAGACCGTTCCGAGATCCCAGCCTAACACCATCCACACCGCAGGGATGAAGAACTAACTTCTCCTGGCATCATTTATAGCAGGGATCTCAGAAAAAGAGCCACTTGCAAACGTACAAAAACAATCAAGAAAAGCATTGTCATGCTTGTTCCTGCATCCAAATATATTCGTGTAAACAAAGCCCCATGAAGGCTTCTGTAACGGGAGTCAACTTGCAAGCCCCGACAGGGAGCGAAGGGGTGATGTGCATTACCTGCAGCGCCAAGCAACCTGGGACAGACAATTTTGCCTGCAAAGTGAACAGAAATGGTGTGTCAGGGGCAGCGATGCAACCGCTCAGCCCACCCTACCAGGAACTCTCTTCCCATGGAACCTTTTCCAAATTTAAAGCTGGCCTCCACGGAATAAATCTCCTGAACAAGCGCTGCAGCTACGTTACCCTCTCCTGCAGGGAAGTCTTAGCAGGGCTGTCCTAGTCCCCACACATCCCTACACATGCTGCTGCCCTGAAAGGCTCTTAGAAAAGCCCGTGTCATAAAGGGAATCCTATAAATATACTTACACTGCTTTTCTATATTTAGGTATATCACCACTGCAACAGCAACAAGGATGGTTTAAAACAATTCTGGTTAGAAATCTGTGATGGGCAGCAACCAGCGGTGAGTAGAAACCTAGAGAGAGAGCAAGCTGTGAATTTATTTGAAATCACTGAAACATGGGGGAATGCAAAATCAAAGTTTTAAGAGGCTGCCGGTGAAACTGCCATTTCTTAAACAGAAAAGTGGCAGGGTATCAATGTGCTACAATGCTGCGAACTGAAGGCTAGAACCAGCCTCCTTTCACCTGACACCGCGCATAAACCCAGCGTGATCCCATGGATCTTAGTGGCATGACTGGAAGGAAATTTTGTCTTTAGAAAGGCAAGATATGCAACTTCATTTCAGCAGATAAAAAAGAGGCTGTCTGGAAAGCTGTTAAAGTGGGAGTAGTAGTTTGTTTTAGTGGCCTCAGGAAAAATTCACTTAATACTTTTGGGTAACGCAAAGCTTTGAAAACCTGAATGTTTAGATGCCTTCTGAGAGCTCTTGAGAGATGTACAAGTGTCAACGTGCTGCTATTTGTCAGCTCTTTTAACAGTAGGGGAAAAAACCCAACATAACAACAACAAAAAAAAAAAAATTAAAAAGAAGAAAGAAAAAAAAAAAAGGAAGAAGGTATCTATGTGTTACATTGCCTGGTGATGTTTGTCACACAATGCCTTCTTGATCATGGAGGTGCTTATGCGTGAGGTGAAGCTGATGTGACAAGGACAGCCACTGAAGTCAGCAAAATTACTAATGTCGAAGATAGGCTTGGGGGGTGGGAAGCTTGCAAGCTCGAGTAACACGGGAAAAGAAAAAAATAAAATCACAATACCTATTTACACAGAGTCGCAACTCTACAGTACCTCGTAAGACTCCAAGATGCATTTATTTGCTTTCAATTCTTACTGCCAGCAGAGCATGTTTCTGCGGTAAGACGGAACAGAAAATACCCTTTTTAAGCCGGTTTCTCGGAGCACGCCGTGGAGCCACCCCGCCTGCAGCCAGCCGTGCCCAACGGCGGTGGATCTCCCCGCACCCCGCCGGGGCCGGGGCCCGCCCCGAGCCGAGGTCGCCGGATCCGAGCTCGGCCCTCGGCCGACCCCCTCCCGCCAGGAAGGCCCCACCTGCGGCTCCGGTCGCACCGCCCGATCGCGCCCTTTCCCCCTTTTTATATCTATTTTCCCCCCCTTTCTTCACCTCCCCCCCCGCCCCTCCGGAGGGTGAGAGGAGGGAACGCGGCGCTTCCCGCCCCCCCCCCGCTCCCCGGGTCCCTCAGAGCCCCCGCGCACGCGCGGGCGCAGGGCGGGAGGGGGGAGCGGCGGGGGGTGCGCAGGCGCGGTGCCGCGCGCTCCCGGGGCGGCCGGCGGGGGGAGGAGGTGGGAAGGGGGGGGCGGGGTGAGCGCGCGGGGCCGCGGGAGCCGCTCCCCTGGCGGCCGCCGGGGGCCGAGGCAGCCGCGCCGGGGCCCTGCGGAGCTGCCCTGCGCGTCCAGCCCCCGCCCAGCCCGGGTATTGTTCCCAGACCGTCTCCGCCGGGGAAGTTTAGCCCTCGTCCCGGCTCCGCTCCCCGCCGGGGCGGGGCGGGGGTGGGGGCCGGGGCCCCCTTTGTCGGCACCTCCCCGGCGTGCGGCGGCCGGTGGAGGGGGGGGGGGAGGGGGGGGTTGGGGGGCGAGGCTCAACATGATGGCGGCCGAGGCCGGGGGTGAGGAGGGAGGCTCGGTTACCTCAGTCGGGGTGGCGGGAGCCGCTGCCGCTGCCGGCGCGGAGCCGGGGCACTACCCTGCCGTGTGCCGGGGCAAGGGGCCGGGGCCGCAGGCCCCCTTCCCGGCCGGCTCTAGCTCCGGCGGCGGCAGCCCGGGCGCCGGCCCCACGGGCGGAGCGGCTTTGTGCTCGGTGCTGGGGCTCCTGGAGCTGGGCGCGGGGCCTGCCCCTCCGGCGGCCGGCCCGGGGCAGGGACCGGAGGCGTTCCGGGCGACCGATCCCGGCACCGTCGTCGCAGCTGCTTTCCCCCCGTTGCCGCCGCCGCCCCCCCTGGCCGGGGGGTTGGGGACTGTGGACGAAGGCGACTCGCTGGACGGGCCGGAGTACGAAGAGGAGGAGGTGGCCATCCCGCTCAACGCGCCCCCCACCAACCAGTGAGTAGCCACCGCCCCGCCGGGGACCGCCACGCCCGGCCCCTAAACCCCCCCCACACCCCCACCGGACTCCGAGGAGCGGGGTCCTCGGCGCCGAGCCCCCACTTCTGCCCGGTGGGAAGTGTGTGTCAAACTCCCGTGGAAGTCCCGCAGAAGTTTGGCGTGTGCGCGCGTGTGCGTGTGTGTGTGTTCCTCGCTTTCTGCTCCCCCGGTTCCTCTCCAGCAGGAAGGCTGCTGCTCCACCGGGAGAGCGCCCGGGAACCGGAGTCCCGCTGCGGGCAGACCCGGCGCAGGGGACAGCCCTGCTCCGCCCGCCCGCCCGGCAGCCAGGCCGTGTGCGGGAAGGGTGAGCCGGGGCAGCAGGGACGGGGACCTCCTCTGCTCTTAAAGGCTGTACTCCGGTAATGACTGGGGTCAGCTCCTGGAAAAAAAGGCTCCAGCCGAGTTAGTTTTTTGCAAGTTTTCATAGCGATACTGCAGGCTGCCAGGAAGAGTGAGCTATTCCGGTTGTGGTTTAACTACCTGTTGGGAGACCTTTCCAACCTCCAGCAGTGCCCTAGTCTTTCTCAAAAGAGTCATGGGATTGATTTCTTTTCTTTTCTTTTCTTTTCTTTTCTTTTCTTTTCTTTTCTTTTCTTTTCGCACTGCTCTCTACTAAAAATAAAATACTTTGCTTTTCCATTACATATACAAAGTAGTATGCACGTACTTGGTCTTTTTAAATTTAGGCAGTCTTGAAACGTGGATCTGAAAGTAATTAAAATTGACTATACTTTGGAGTGTTAGCAGAGGCTATTTTTGTAAATTAAAGCTAACTGCTTTGCTGCTGTTGAAGTCGTTTTTAATTGGGTTATATTTGGAGGGGGGCGGTTGAAAAGAAGACAATATGAACCTGCAGTTAGGTTTCATTAAACTTGTCTACCCAATAAGTTCAGATTCCTGCAAGTGCTGGTAGTAGTCTTGTACTAGAGGCAGACCAGTTCCGTGTTTCTGTTGTGTGAAATATAAGATCAGATAATGTTCTATAGAGTTCGTGTAATTAGCATGTACTCTAAACACAACCCCTGGATTTAACTGTAGAAATTCTGCAGGTTTTTTGTTACAGCACTTACAAGGCTTGTGTTAGAAAACACCTTTTGAGCATGCACTGTATTCTTCCCCAAATGAAGTTGCTTCAAAGGCTGAAATTGCTTTCATCGGAACCTAGAAATATGTTGTTCCTGAAGTTAGTGTGAGTATAGTCAATAATTCAGGGCTTTGAGGTACAGAGTGGCAGATGTGTTCGAGATAGAGGTCAGAAGAGTAATCTGAAAACCCATCTGAATCTGGGTTCTTTTCTACGTTCTCTCACAACTCCACTGTCAGAGAGGTAACCTGCACTACTTCAAGTAGTGCCAAGACTTCAGGAGCTGTTGCAATTGTAAGGAGGACGTAAAATAGAAGGTTACAGGATTTCTTACAAATTGAGATCACAGAGATCTGTGACCTTGACTGGCTTCTGAGTAATCCTTTATTCTTTTAATTTCTGGACTTCTTGTGGAAGTTTGTAAGCACTAAGACCATGTTTTGTGAAGACAGTGTTTGAATAATCTTAAATCTGTAGAATTCCATAATGGGGTAGAAATAGGATTAGGCAGAACTGACAAAGGATAAGGAGGGAAATAGAAGCACATGAAAGCCAAGTTACTTCTGCACTATTGTGTGCCAAGCTGGTGAGACACAGAATTCTGCTCTTCTGGTTTTCTCTCTGAAAGGTCATACTGCTGCTTCTGTCAGATCCCGCTAAGTTCCTCAGAGAACTGAGGAAAAATCCAAAAAGCAACCTTCACTGAAATATATTTTAGAAATATTGATACTAAATACTTGCTCCTGAATCTACAATTCTTAGTGGGCTTTGCAGTCAGAATGTTGTCTTGTAAGTCAAGTGCAAGTGTGATAGTTAACTTTGATGAAAGAGGATGTTAGATTTCTGACAAGAATTAAATGCTAGGGAAGACTGCAGAGGCCCTCATTTTGTTTTGGTTGATAAGGCTGCTTACCTTGCCCAGACAAAGGGGAAATCTGTGCTTTTGTGGTACCAGGGCATAGCTTTGTAGTTAAATGTTCTTCTCTTGAAGATTCTTTAATACAGAAAAATCCAAAAAATAGAATACATTTTTAAAGTCGATTCAGAAGTTCATACCTCCGTACAGTTAATCTTTTTCTTTGTAATTTTATCCTTGGTGTGTGACTTTTCCATAACAGTATTTAAATTGGCTGATTAAAGCAATTAGAAACCTTTTTCTCTTTTCATCTCTTCTTTTATACACCATCAGTTTTTGCCATTCTCAGTTAAGTCGCTTAAATTGGCCATATGTCGGTAGTAAATTCTATCCTTTCGATCCTGCTGTTTTATTTTGGAAGTGCCCCTTCTTTGTAGTCATACCATCTGCTTCTGTGGAGTTCAGCTCTTAGTTTATTACCAGAAACAAAGATCAATATTCTCTATCACCTTCTGTAAGGAAAGCTCCAGTGTAAGTCTTTAAGAGCAGTAATTGATCTTGTAATTTGAACTTGGATTAGATTTCTCCAGTTGAATGTGATTACAAAACTGCTGTTCCATTTGTTTAAGTATGACTGCCAGCTCCACCCTTTCCCACTTCCTCCTAATTCCTTCAGTTTTTGTGGGAGGCATGCAGGGTTGGCTTGATGGATAATTTCCCAATTCTATCGAATGGGTTTGTTTCTTTGTCTTAATTGCTTACGGTATTTCTGTGTACATCAGAAAATTAAGAGTGCCCTTCACTCCTGGCCTTGCTTTATGTGATAGGAAATGACTATTACAGAAAAGGCATTACTCCTGTTATAAACCATTTTATAACTTCTTTGCCTTCTCATGGACATGCATTGCATCTCAGGGCTAACTGCTGAATGGTTGGTTACTGACTCCAGACAAAAATATCTACTCTGAGTTGCTGCTGGTGTTTCCAAGTTCATACTCCAATCTTAGACTAGGCTTTTATGTATGAAAATAAAATGAAGATTTCTGCATAAACTTGGACACAACTTTTGAACTTCATCTCCTAACTTGTTTTGCAAATTAAAAATAAATACAAACCAAACACAATCTGAGTGAGTTCCCTGTCTGCAAGAGTTAGAACATAAGGGTGTTACAGACCAAACATTTTTTTAAACATGATTTACGTTTTAAAATACAGTGTAGTTGACATTCTGGCTTTCACAGTAAGCAACCTGAAGAGATGGGAAGTGAGACAGATGCAAGTTCTGCACTTCCCATCAGGATGCTGTAAATATAGTTTGGTCAGGGCAGTCAGGATGCTTTCGTCTTCGCTAGCAAGCACTTAACACACTTAATTTCCTCTTCTCTTTTCCACATACCTAAGAAAAAGGGGAATATGTCTTCTCTTATTCTGTTTCCTTTCATTTTCTAGCAATAGACATAGATTTCTAACATGTAACAGGTTCTCTACTCACAAACTCAGCATCCCCAAGTAGAGTTGATTTTTATCTTCTTTGTTCCGGAGTGAAACTGACTTGAGGCTTGTCTGTTCAGTGAGTGTGTGTGTGGTTTTTCGTTTCTCTGGAGCACATCACTAGCATGTTTATATTGTAGCTTAGTGCTCCATGGTAGGTGCAGGATGTTGGCGAATAAAGTGGGCAACTCTCTGTTGTTTTGGTCATTTTTTTCCCCCCATGCTTTCTACCCCATTTGCAAAGCTCACTGACAGGGGCTGAAATAGTGTGAGGAAATGCCCTTGGATTTAATGAATGAATGCTGTTTAATTTGGTTGTAAACCAGTGCTAAGTGGGATAGTTCATTTATTTATATATTTGATTAAAAATCTTAGTCAACACAATTATTTTAGATCCTGGTGTTGCACTAAGGTGACAGAAGCAGTTGCAGTGTATTCCAGCAGAACGGACATTTTCATACGGTGTTTTTTGAGCAGTGGCTATCAGTTTGAAATGGAAATCAGTTGAAATCGAAAGCTAACAACCATAAAAAATGAAACAGGCTGTCAAAATATCGTCTGGTTAAAACAAGTCACCCAAAGCAGATGGATTCTTACAGTCACTCTTGGTGCCTGTGGAGGCAACATAATAGTGAGAAGAGTTGAAGATGGAGAGATAGAGGAATGGTAAATTAGCATGGATTGCATCAAAGTAGATCTAGCTGGTGTGATGTGCTGGTCTCTTCACATGAGTGTTGGAAGGTGTCAAGTCCAGAGTTCTGCAGCGTTTGTTTGTCTCGGTAAGTCATCAAAGTGTCTTTTTTTTTCTGAGTAATGACTGAAGGAACTTTTCCATGCTGATAAATTAATTTGTTGCACTGAAAACTGAGGAAATAATATTGATGTGTTCAGTTACGTAGTGTATAAACAAAAAATTAAATGTGATGTAACTTGATTTTAGTGTATCAGAGTCCTTTTTTTTATTGAACAGTTAGTGTGATTAGCACATAAGCTTTTCTTTTTGAGATAATGAATTTCTTTATTAATTCCTGTTCTCTGCAGAAGGGAAACACCTTATTTTATTAAATTGATAGGTAGTGCACTGATTTGGCCAATTAGAAAATGGACCTGAATATAAATCTGGTTTTAGTTGTGGCTGAATATGTATTGTTAGAGGTGTTGCCTTCGGTGAAGGGCTGTATGCAGCAGAGCAGATAGATGAATGACTGGTTATGTGCAGCAGAGCAGGATTGTGACTGACCATATATAGGAAGTGAAGCACTTAGTAAACTGAGCCTGTTAGTAGGTACATACATAAATGAAAGCTGCAGATGAAGAAAACCAGAAGTAGAACAGCATTAGATACTGGAAACGGTCTGAGGAGGATTTTTCAGTAGCTTAGTCCATATTTCTAGTTAACATCAGATGATGTCATTTTGTTTAAACAGTGAATAGAGTCTCTTGACCTGTACTTTATCTGGTTTTTGTTTTGTGTTGTATATTGACACACAGAACTTTAGTGTGGACTTGGGCATTTAATCTTCTGGCCTACCCTATTGACAAGGATAGTGTTGTGCTGTATTTCTTCACCTTTTCTTGTCTTAATATTTTGTGACTGGGGAGGAACACAAACTTTACCAGAGGGGATCTCTTCAGTGTAGGCACCCATCTGTTGTTTAAGACAAATTTGTAGGACTCCCTTAGTAGTTTTCCAGTTTCTCACATATCTTTTTCTCCTTTAACAAAAATGTAAAAAAAAAAAAATAAAAAATCTTTGTCTCGCTGTCAGACACAGTAGGAGGGAGGAGAAGGCAGCTTTTTTAACATTGTCTTTGTGCTTCATCAAAGTATTGCAGTGAAATGAGCACACTCCTCTGTATCCCTCAGGAGTGTGTACTGATGAAATGTTACCAGTGCTTGACAGGTTTGATGTGCTCGTCCTGGTTTATATACTTTTATATACTATATAAAGGTTGCAGGCAGTCTTTAGTATTTTTTTATGTAAAATACCTGCTTTGTCACTCTGGAGCAGGAAAAAAGTTTCTGTTCTTACATGAGTCTATTGTTAAATTATGTTCTGTGTTGAAGGTGGTGAGGAGTCATCAGCATGGATTTATGAGGGGGAAACCGTGCCTAACCAACCTAACAGCCTTCTACAGTGAGGTCACTGGCTCCAGGAGAAAGGGGGAGTTTGCCTCAACATTAGCAGTGCTTAGAGAGGCTGACAGTGCACAGGTTAGATAAATGGACAGCGAGGTGGACTGAAAACCAGCTGAACAACCAGGCTCAGAAGGTGGGGATTAGCAGCACAAAGTCCAGGTGGAGGCAAGTCCCTGGTGGTGTTCCCGAAGGTGTACCCAGGGGCCAGTACTGTTTAACGTTTTGATTGATAACCTGGATGCTGGGACAGAGTGCACCCTTAGCAAGTTCACAGACAGTGCAAAACTGAGAGGAGTGGCTGAAATGCCAGGTGAATGTGCTGCCATCCAGAGTGACCTGGACAGGCTGGAGAATTGGGATGCCAGGGATCTCGTGAAGTTGAACAAAGGAAAAGAAAAGCTCTGGCGCTGAGAAGGAATAACCCCAAACATGTGCTGGGGTTTGACCAGCTGAAAGGCAGCTCTTCAGAGAAGGATGTGGACATCTCGGTGGACAGAGCCAGCCATGCACCCTTGTGGCAAAGGTGACTGACAATATCTTGGGTTGTGTTGGGAGGAGCATTGCCATCAGCTTGAGGGAGGTGATCCTTTCTCTCTGAGAAGCACTGGTGAGATGCATCTGGGGTGCTGTGTCCAGTGCTGGGCTGGCTAGTACAAGGGAGACAACTTACTGAAGTGGGCCCAGTGCAGGGCCACCAAGATGATGAAGGAACTGAATGATCTTACCAGATGAGAGGCTGAGAGAGCTGGTAGTGTTCAGCTTGGAGAAGACGAGGCTACCCATGTCTAGAAATACCTGATGGGAGAGAATGAAGATGAGGAGGACTGACTGTGCTCAATGGTGTCCAGTTACAGGGCAAGAGGTGATGGGAACAAATGAAAAAAACTTTGAAATTCCATCTGAATACAACATCAGAGACATTTTTTCTGGTGGGGTGGTCAGAGAGTGTCAGAGGCTGCCTGGAGAGGTTGTGGAGACATGTTCCTTACCCAGCTGAGCATGGCTCTGAGCAAACAGTGGTAACTGACTCTGCTTGAGCAGTGTGGGGGAAAATGTTGAATGAGAAGACCCCCAGTGGTCACTTCTAACTTGAGTGACTCTGTGTATGTATTAACATACTGCTTATAGTGGAGGATCAGTGTTACAGGACCTGTGTACTGAAAACTGTTACTTGAAATAGTCAGGAATGATGTCAGAGGCAGTAGCTGATAAGGAGGACTTTAAAGGAAAGTACAAGAAATCTTAAGTTTGAAAACAGAGTATTTCATGATTGTCTGTGTAGCAGATCTCATCATTTCTTCTGTAAAAACTCAAGAATTTGCCTTTTAAAAAGAAGTCTTTCTTAAGGTCTAGTCTTTAAAAATATTTAATTTACTTGGAAAATCTGCATTTTCCTTCTCAGATATATTTTTATTATAAGTATTAATGAGTACAAATTAATGTATACAAAACAGTGTTGCTGAAGTAACTTGAAAGCTCCAGTCATATTTCAGGAATAGAGTCCTGAGGTCTCCAGGACACTCAAGTCAGTGTTCTGGTAAGTTAGCAGTCTGATTCTTATCATCAGGTCCTAAAAAGTCATTTTCATCTTAAATTTTGATATTTTCAGCCACTTCTCAGACCAATTTTATAACAAATCCTTTCTTTGGTAGGATTTCTTTTTTCATTAAACTGAAATAGTAATGGTTGTTCATTCTCAAGTGATAATTGGTTTTTTTTGTAGGTATACAGTTTCATTGGGGTTGGATTGTATAGAATCCTAGAAGCATAAAACAGCCCAGGTTGTGAGGGACCTTGAAAGATCATCTGGCCCAAACTTTCATTGAAAAAGGAGCGTGGCTGAGATTATCTGGCACCTTGTCCAGTCACCTCCAGTGAGGTTTTCCTCCCTGCCTCGGGGAGGTTGTTGCAGTGAATGATTGGCCTCATTGTAAGAGAATTATAACTGCTGGAATACTGTGATGAGGTCCCCCTGAGCCTTCTCTCCATCAGGGGGAGGTGGCCTAGCTCCTCTGTCTTTCTGCACAGGGCAGGCTCTCCAGCCCGTTGATCCTCTCGTGGCCCTCCTTTGTACCCTTTCCAGTCTGTCCTCATCTTCCTCGAATGGTGGGGGCCAGCACTGGCCGCTGCTGCAGGTGCAGCCTGACAGCTGGGTCAGTCTCCCTCTGCCAGCGATGCCCCTGCGGCTGCACCCAGGGTCCAGTCGGCCTTCCTTGCCGCGGCGATGCGCTGCTGACTCACGCTCAGCTTGCTGAACAGCAGCCAGACCCCCGGGTCCCTCTCGGCAAGGCCGCTTCCCAGACGCACGGCCCCCAGCCCGGGCTGGGCTCTTTGGTGATGTTATCCCAGGTGTGGGACCTTGCGCTCGTCTTTGTTAAACTTCACGCTCTTCTTCCAGCCTGCCCAGGTCTCTCTGTAAGTTGGCTCACCCTTCTGATGTGTGCGCTTCATCACCCAGCTTAGTGTTATCAGCAAACATGGTGAGGGTGCTTTCAGTCCCATCATCCAGCTCATTTATGAAATGTTCATCAGCGTGGGGACCAGTATTGATCCCTGGGGGACCCCACTTGTGACAAGCTGCTGGGCAGAGTGCGAGTCGCTGATCATCACTTTCTGAATGTGGCCTGTGAGACAACTTCCCACCCACCTTCCAGATCCCCCATCCAGCTTGTATCTTGCCAGTTTGTCCAGTTGATGTTAGTGTTGAGATGTTAGCTGTATGTGATTATATTTGAAGAAGCTGCGTAAGTAGCTACATGGGAATATTTAAAAGGTTACAGTTTGCTGTTAAGGTTTACTGTCATTGGATCAGCAGGGATGGGTGTATGACTTTCTTATTAATAGCTACTCACAGATATTTGCACAAGGGTTTCTTCTGTCAACTTCCCCTTGCAGTGTACACAGCCTTTTTTTCCTGGTGTAGTCTCCAGAAACCATCTAGGTTTAGCTGACCTTTCATAATCAGCTCAGGAATCACAAGGTAATTCTTTGTAGATTTGTGTAAGAAGTTTTTCCAAAATTTTGGTCTCTTCTTTCAATTGCTACTAATTTAAGACCACTTCTTACTTTCTGTAAAATTACATGTGTGTATGTAAATTTATGCAGGATGTACACAAAAGGATATTGTGTCTGTGGCTTATTCATTGAGTCTTTTTGTTTAATTTTATAGATAAATTACATCTGCTTTTTCTATATATAAAAAAATATAAGAGTAAGCATAAATCAGGTTTTTTTAATATTGCCATCTGTTAGTAGAGTAATACTGGAGATGTTATGAAGTTGAATTGGATACTTGCTTAATCCAGAAGATCAAGGAATTGCTTGCATTATTTTGTGCAAAAAACACATTTTCCCCATATTTTCTTTTTTGTTGTTTTCACTCCTTGGCAGTAAAGAGAGTGCCAGAGAAATGCCTTTATTCCTCCAAAAGCAAAATGTTACCAGTCTTCTTTTAGTAATCATGTCATTCTATATTCAGTTCTAGAAAGAGTGCTTTATTTCTTTTCTTATTTGTACACAAAATTCTTGGACGTCACGCTGTTCCATTTGTTGTGCATGGGTCTTATTCCCCCTCTGTCATTCCTAGTGCATGTGGGAAGTATTGGGCATCTTTTAATTCAGGCATTGTGCCTATCTTTAATTTCTGGTGTATAGATGTCAGGGTTTTCTCATTATAGGAACAGTTATCTATCCGTGGGCACGATGCAGCTCTCTGGAGAGGCATTCTGGCTTGCGAGAGTGGAGCACAAAACAAAAACCTGGGCTTGGTTGGAGAAGGTGAGGTGTGGGGAGGGGGAAGGTGAAGGAGTCTGTGGCATGTTTAATGAAGTTAAATGGCAGGCAAGATGGACAACATCTTAGAAATTCCTTAATTATTGCCAAGGAGTATCTGCTCTTTTGTGTAGCTGTTTTAACATTGTTTCTGTAGTAGTTCTACTGCAAACAGAAAAAGGCCTATTTTTGACCTGAGGGCACAAGTAGAAAGCATGTAAAGATGGGAAGTTTCTTGCTAAAAACTTCTAATGACTTCCAGAATTCACTTCCCAGGCTGATCCTTCTGTAAGAAAATACAAGTTGTTTCGAGAGCTATTTTTCAGGCTATTTAGCTGTATTTTACCTGCTTATTGGTGGCTTCTGCAAAAAAGAGATGGGCAATCAGTCTTTTCAGTAGGTATATATTGTGTGGGATCAGAATAAATCTTTTGGCTATGTTGACTGTTACGCGGTTTTCACATCTCTCCTTCCAAGCTTGTAACACTGTTTGTTACAGCAGTTGAAGCTTTTAGAACCTTTCTTCCCTTAGTGAAGTTGCTTAAATGTATTCCTCTTGACTGTATGCTTATCTTGCTCTTCTATCTTCATGTAGTCTTTTTGTAAAGATGTGCTGGAGTTTTTGGTTGGTCTATTTTGTTCTAGCCCAGAGTTGATGTAAACTCTGCTGACAAAGTGTTCTAATGGCTTCTTTTGGAGGCGTGTGCAAGTCCCATGCTGAACAGGTTGTTACAGTTGGGGTACTGAGTGTCTCTGGTAGTCACTTGCCACATTAGTAGTCTGGTTCCTGATCTTGAAGCACAGCATGGTTCAGTTTTCCACATGCTCTTTCTGAGGGGTTTTGGAACAGTCGAATGAGGAGAGCAGAGTTATTCTTCATTAGGCTTACAGGGGGATGCTTACATGCATTGTGCTGCCTCTTAGGGAAATTCACAGGGATGCAAAAGGGACAAAAACCCCCACCCATCCTTTCCTAGAAGAGTATGTAACACTCAATTTTATGCATATGCTGGATAAAGAGCACTTACTTGGCTTCAGGGTAGCTTTAACTCGTTTGTCTTAAAGATGCATGCAGTGTAGTAGTTGATGCATATTTGCAGAGCTTTTTCTGGCAGGAAGTTCTTCGTGATGTGGAGAACGTCAAAGGACTTGGTCAAAAACCAGGAGATATATATATATATATGCTGCATATAATCCTTACAGATCATGTGCATAAAGGAAGTAATGCAGCCTTACAAATCTGACAGAGGTGGGGGATAAAGTGTTAAAAGGCAGAGTCTGGATAAAAATGGTCAAACTAAGAATGCATTTTAGGCTGAGAGAAACTGCAACACTGAAATGAAACTTAAACAGTCAATAGGAGCATCAGGTCTTCAGATGGAATGCCTGAGGGGGGATGACTGGTGTTAGCCAGATAAGAAAGGAATAAGAATACGAGACATTTTGTTGTAAGGTTTTTTCTCTCTTTTTTGTGCTTTTTATTTGTTTGTTTGGTTTGGTTTTTTGTTTGTTTAGGTTTTTTTTTTAACTCATCTGCCTTCATGAAACTGTACTTGAGATTTGTGTGCAATTTGAAATTGAGGATTTTCCCAGATCAAGGTAATCATCTTTGCTCTCTTTTGCTTCAAATGAGAGCAGAGCTGATGCAGTCTCAGCAGGTGATAACAAGAATGTGTCACGTGTGAAAGGCACTGTGTCAGTGACAGAATTGACAGGAGAGGAGCTCTGACCATGATTCCTAGAAGTTGAAGCAGCAAGGTATGGCTAAGAAGAGCTTGGAGTGTAGTGGACATGACATTTCATAACTGTTTTTCCTTAACTTTTTCTAGAGGAAAACAGAGATCTTGTAGCTATTATCAAAATCTATGTTTGTCCTAAGTGGATGAAAAACAGGTTTGCTCCCTTTCAGTACTTGCCCCTGCATTTTCTCCTCCTGAACGTACTTTGTTTCTGTGTAAAAACTGCAGCATACTGTAGCAGCAGAATCCTTTAGTGGAACAACAAAGCTTCTTAATATTTGCCTTTCCCACATGTAAAAAGGAAATATGTAAATAAAAGGATTTGGTTGAACAATGTGACATGCTTCCACACACAATAGCAACTGCCTCCTTCCAGATGGTAAATTCACCATCTGCTACCTCTTTGTGAACAGCCTGTGCCTTGCACAGGCCTTGTGGTCTGTCCATGTTGGTGGCCAAAAATCCTGTTGCTGTACTGTGAGCTGGCTAAAGGGCTTCAGTGCAGTTGCATTCCTGCTCGCAGTAGAAAGTGCTGGCTGGGCCTAATGAGGCCGGTGTGACTGGGTGTCTGGTACCCAGCATCTTCCGTGGAGCGGAGGATTAATTCCATGGAGCTCTTGTTTGCAAGCCCAGAGGTAACAGCTCTAACTGCAAACAGCAGTGCAGGTTGTTTTCTAAGGTTCATAACCTGGCTTATGGTCGTCAGCCACACCACGTGCAGTGTAGGGACCGTTCTCCTGCACAACTGTGCGTTGCTATTGTAGATATATCAGCTCTTTGTGCTGTTGTGTCTGCGTTCTGTCTGTTTGCTGTAATTAAAGAGCGATATGTAGGGATTGGCAGTTCGAACATGCTGCTTTCTATTTAAACTGGCAGATGGGAGTATTTTCTTGCACAGCTTCTGACTCGCTCGTGAAACATAGAAGCCTATTGTTGGTATTCTCTTTGAAGGAAAATAAAGGGTGCAATTTAGGTAACAATTTTACAAGTTTGTTGCAGCCATTAAACGGGGGTCATGGAAACAACCACCTAAATTGTGATCTCCAGCTAGTTAGATGTTTTATAATTGAATCACTCCATAAGGTTCTCTTGCAAGGCTACTTGCATTTTCTCTTTTAAAGCATCTCATAATAGCTATTGTATTGTCAGGGCACTAGCTATGATTCAGAATGTCATTTAATTATGTTTGCTCAAAACAATGTGAAAGCAGTGGATTGCCAGCATTTAAAAATTGGCAAAGTTATCATTAGAAAGACAGAAATGCTTCTTGTTATGACTAGGCAAGGAAGCAGAGGTGACTGACTAGAAACGACAGGGATCTCATCTGGCAGTGGTGGAAGACGTGCATCTAAGTGGTAGTGAGTTGGAGTTTTGAGTGTATGTATTTGATAAGTCACAGCCATGGGGCAGCTTTGTTTATGAACAGCTAGGTGTTTTTTTTATTTGGTATCTTCCTGTCCAAACCTTAATTCCTTTCATGAAACTCATCATGCACTGTAGGTCGGACTTCTTTTGACATCTGTTTGGAAGCTGTGTGATGTAAATCCAGAGATAGGGTTAAGCATTACTTCTGACTGTGAGAACATAAAACCTGAAGCTGTTACGACTGCAAAACACTGATCTATAAAACTTGAAATGGTGCAGAGCCTTCAAAGAGAGAACATTTGTTTCTTCTTATTGAACTTAAGCTTCATTGAGAGAGACTGAGGTTTAAATCCAGAGGATCTAGGATTTAGGTTATTTCAGAATTTATGATAGCCTAGACTTATCCTTCAGAGTGTTCCATGCTCTGTATTCTCTGATGAAACTGCAATGAGTAGCACAGGTTCTGTAGTCAAGTAATTTCTGTTGTACTTGCTTAGGATAGCAGCAAGTATTAAAAAAGGAAGATAGTGACACTCCTTAACTGAGCACTTGATATCCTTAAATCAGATTGAACACTGTAATTTTTTTAAATAGCCTTCACTGTTTGCTATCAAACTACTCAAAGATAAATGATGTGAAGTTGCAGAGTTATCTTCAGGTAATATTGAAAACCGGTAGTAGCTGGATGAAACATAAGGTGTACACTTCTAAGAATGAAGCCTTTCAACACTCTGATGGTGTATATTGTTGGATTAAAGGTTTCTGTCTCATGATGGAGCTGCTCTCTGGAAAAAGGCAGTTATTTCTTCACAAGTATGTTGCATACTCTAATGGTATTTTAAAAGATTGTACTTAAGTGTGTATCTTTTAAAGATGAGTGCCGTCTGCAGAGGCTTACTGAGGATACCACTTGAGCTGTTTTCTGTTACTGTTCAATATTGACTGCTTTACTTTGTATCTTCATGTCAGTTGGTAATGCCTATTTCCACAGCTAGTGGTATAGAGTAAATTGTGCATTGCACTAATCCATAGCAAGCTGCAAAATACAGTGTATTTTCTGTCAGCTCTTAATATTTCAGGTATCTGCTCAGTAACACTGATTTTAGTTGCACTCAGAAGTCTTATTTCAGAAAACAAACTTTTTCTGAAATGGGAGAGCAAATAATTTTTAACCCTGCTTCTACTTTAACCAGTTAATACATGTCTTCTGTTAGGCCCGATATAAAACTGTTGAATGGGAGAGAATATACATAGCCTTTTCAGAGTTAGAGGAAGCAATGTCCAGTATATGTGACATATCAATACATATGTTGCTATCACTGGGAAGGAGATTGTCCTCTTTGGTCAAAGTCTTCTGCTCTAAAAATTGGAGCACCGAAGTTTTGTGCTATCCATGTAAGAAGTCCTGATCCATTACAGAGAAGTTGCATGTTTTGCTTGCAAATATTCCTGTTTTTTTTTTTTTTTTCCTGGTGTATTTTTCATGAGTACTTTACATACTTATTAACACTCCCACCTTCCCCATTCCAAAAGTGTGCCTTTAAACTTGGCATTGTAGTGCAATATGTCTCAATAGAGTTAAGATTATTTTTCTCAAGTGGGTGATAAATAGGAACAAATAAAAGCTTAGTGAACCTATTGTTAGTTTAAAATAGGCTTCATGGAATGTTGGTTTCAAAGAATTTTTTGATCGGGAAAGTTTCTTGCGTCTCTGGGGAGTTTCCTACTTTGTGAAAGTTGGTCTATCCAGAATAGCTGGGCATGAACACACTCGGCTCTCAGCCATGCTGTGCACACTGACAAGCTGAATGTTTTCATCCTAGCTGCTTCAAAATAGTGTTCATTTTGCTTCTTTTCCGAAAAGACCCTCCTGGTCAGTGTAGTGTGATCTGATTTATCTTTTGTTTTCCGGACTGTCTTCAAGCAACAGGTTTCTGTCTGTGAGGCTGGATTGCTCTGGAATGGGACGAGACAGGATCTCACTAACGTAGCTGGGCCTGCAGAAGCCTCAAGTGCTGAATGTTGTACAGACACGGCAGTGCTTTTTCTGGTTTAACTTGTTTTGATCAGGATGAGGAGGAGAAGCAATGGAGAGGTATACTATCCAGCATGCAGTTTTGCCAGGGTAAATATTAATCTGTGCTGCTTCTGCTTCTGGTGGTATACATGGTTCAGTCTGACTGAGCTTCATTCTGATAAAAGCTCTCAAAACTTTTGCTTCTATCTTGTATAAAAAAAGAAATGCTTCTGGTCAGATTTTATTAACAGCCCAGCCTGTTTGTTTTGGTTTTTCTTTTTTTTCTTTTTTGAACTCTGATCTGTGCAGTTCTTCATATTCTTATTGTGGCCTTCCAGTATCTGAAGGGAGCTGCAAGAAAGCTGGGGAGGGACTTTTTAGGCTGTCGGGCAGTGATAGGACCAGAGGGAATGGATTAAAACTAGAGACAGGTTGATTCAGGTTGGACATTAGGAAGAATTTCTTCCCCATGAGGGTGGTGAGGCACTGGCACAGGTTGCCCAGAGAGGTGGTGGGAGCCCCATCCTTGGAAGTTTTTAAGCCCAGGCTGGCTGGGGCTGTGAGCAACTTGCTCTAGTGGGAGGTGTCCCTGCCCATGGCAGGGGGATTGGAACCAGATGATCTTTAAGGTCCCTTCCAACCCTGACAATTCTATGATTCTTACATGTCTTAGTTCAAAAGGTCATTTACATATCTCTTCCAAAATACATTTTTGTGATGCTTGCGAAACATTTGTGAAGAGTTAGAACTAAGAAGTGGACAGTCTGAAGTGGTAAATGATTTCAGTTGTCTAGAACAATGGCTCTGTGGAAGCTGACATTTTCTTGAGTGCATAATTAAAGGTTGAATTAAGCACAGTTAGTTGATGGATACAGAGATAATAAATTATTACAGTATGTTGCTCTGGAAAATGCTGTGCCTTTGTGAACATGATGAGAGCAGTGCTTGGCTTTATATTTGAATCGTGCTCTCCTCTTTTTTTGTTTTTGTTTAAAAAAAAAAAAGAAAACAACAAACCAAGCTAATACTTGATCATTTGGAGTAAATGAGTATTCTGACAAAAGCCGTGTAGATAAGCTGAGGTAAGGCAAATGAATGCTTGAATGGTAACAGTCCAGTCTTTACTTTGGACTGGAACATTACTCTGTCCTATTCTGCAGTCTGATTTGCCATGCATCTGCATATGCTTTTAATTGCTAGGGTATGCATTGTGATTAGGAAAAACTGTTTTGGGGCTGGATGGTGATCTGTTGGCTGCTGTCACTCCAACACAATGCACGCTTTGCTACAGCAGTACCTGTGTCCTCTGAGAAACTCATTTTTACAATTCACTTCTCAACTGATGCTTTTGGAAAATCCAGCCTGAACTGAAACCCATGTAGATTTAAAATGCAACAATCTTCCCAGTCGGATCAGTCACCTCTGGTTCTTTTTATATAAAATAAGCAAATTAGGGAGGAGAGGAAAGCTGATGATAACTATAGAGTTTCTGGCCCTTGGGATGATTGAATGGGAGAAGCTGGTTATCCTGAAAACTATGCTATCTTAAAAATATTGTTCACTGGAAGTAAGTAAACTGGGATGTGGATCATGTGAAGATGCGGTAACCAGAGGGGATGGCCTAAAGCTGAAACAAGGTAGGTTTAGAGTAGACATTAGGAAAAAATTCTTCACTGGAAGAGTGGTGAGATAATGGAATGGGCTGCCCAGGGAGGTGGTTGAGTCCCCATCCCTGGGTGTGTTTGAACATCGCTTGGACGTGGTGTTGGGGGACGTGGTCTAGGGGAGAACTTGTAGAGTAGGGCTAATGGTTGGGCATGATGATCCCAAGGGTCTTTTCCAACCTGAGTGATTCTGTGAAAGAAACACTTGGAGTTACATCAGTTTGGACTGAACACATTTGTCATTTCATAGGTCTGTTTCTGTGAGAATAAACAAACCCTTTCAGTTCTCAGGACACCTGTTGTCATTCTTTTTTTCAGGTGGTATCAT
Source organism: Todiramphus chloris collaris (assembly GCA_025345505.1). NCBI lineage: Eukaryota > Metazoa > Chordata > Aves > Coraciiformes > Alcedinidae > Todiramphus > Todiramphus chloris. The sequence continues at coordinate 7,674,203 of JANVCC010010369.1, forward strand.
GGAAAACTTGACAGAACAATTGCAGAAGAACGTCTTCGACAAGCGGGGAAACCTGGAAGTTACCTTATTCGAGAGAGTGATCGGAGACCAGGCTCATTTGTGCTTTCATTCCTTAGTAAAACAAATGTCAATCACTTTAGGTGAGAATAAAATATTTTTATTCTAAAACACTGTAATCTGTTGACTTCTGGTTTTAGAACATAGAAGAGTACAAGCAAAACAATTGTATTATAATTGATTTTTTTTGACTCTGTTTGCATGGTATAGGTTTTCACTTGTGTTTGTCTTAAAACGTGCTGCCTAAAAATTACGTTCTAAGCTAAAAAAGCAAGAATTTGATGAAACCAACAACATCAGTATAGAGAAGCCTGTCTAAAGCAGTTGTGAATACACTTAAAGCAACATGCTGGTTTCATCAGTCAAGGAGTGCCACTGTTCTGTGGTAGCCATTGTAGCTCACAGGACATACTTAAAGTGCTAGCACATCTGGTTGCTCCCTTAATTTTGAGGGAAAACCTCAAAAAAACCCCTCAAGAATAAACAAACAAAAAAGCCCCCAAGAAACAAAGAGATTATCTATTTAATAATCTGAAGGGTTTCTGGAAACAGCTTTCATTATGTGTTAGAATTAGTTGTTGTAAATACAAATAGCTCTTTATCCAGAGTTGTAACTAGGATTATTTTTACCACTGTGTACATCAGTAAGTTCATTTATTCTTTAACGTAAATGAGATGTATTCTGAGAAGTGCTTGAAGGTTAGTCAGTGACTGGAGTACTGCAGTGCAATGTTCATTTTCGCAAAAGAGGAAAACAAATGTTTCTCGGGCAGTCAAATAAATCTTTGTTAGTTGTCTTGATAGCAACAAATAATAACAAGTTCTTCAATTTTTGAATGATCCAGAAAACCTGCATATGACCCGCTACATGCATGGTTTGCAAATGTAGGGAATTTTTGGTTGCACCTGCTGTATGGAGAAGTGTGGTTCAGAGGTCCTGACCTGCCACTGATGTGAAGACATAATTCTTTTCAGTACAGGCAATACAGCACACAGATAGTATCTCATGTTTGCATCTTGCCATCTGAGCTATCAGTTTCAGCTTCTCAGCTACACTGATACTCACTTCGGAACTGGTTACTGCAGAGCAGTAACAGAAATGGCAGTTGTGCTAATTCTTGATTTCTAGTGCTGTTTTAGAGTCCTGGTTTAATTTTAATAACTTCTCCCTTTGAAGCCAGTATCAGTCAATTAACTATTGGTTCTCACCACCATAGCAGTGTTTCTGGCTTCTCAGGTAGAAAATAATCTAGTGATTTATGATTCCTTAAGGAAAAAGTTCTTAAAGTGTTTTAAGACTTTAAATAATCTTTCACTCTGCGATCCATAAAACACACAGAGATCAATACCCAAAGGGTATTAATTGGGTAGTTAATACTGCTTTTCAGAGACTGGATATGTTTTCAGTTTCATTCTTTGACTGCCAAGTGTGTATTTTTGTTTATTATTAGACAGGCAAGTGTTACACTCAAGAACATTGTCAACCTCAATAATGGCAGCCTTGAAGTAGTTCCAGGTGAACAGAGGGATGTGTCTTTTGGTGGAACACTGGAACAGGTTACCCAGGAAGGTGGTAGAGACTCCATCCCTGGAGACATTCAACATCTGGCTTGATGAGGCTCTGAGCAACCTGATCTAGTTGAGGATGTCCCTGCTCGCTGCAGAGGGTTGGACTAGATGGCCTTTAAAGGTCCCTTTCAACTTGAGGCATTCTGTGATTGTACGATCTGCAGTGTCCCACAGAGTAAAACTAATGTTTCCACCAAAGTTTTGCCACTTGCAGCCTACCAGGAATGGATGAAGCTTCCATTGCTGAAAAATGTGCCTCACATTTTGTTTCCTCAAAGTGTTATTTTTCATGTTAAACTTTTCTGTGCAACTGAAGTGCTGTCATTTTATATGAAGGTTTCTTAAACTCTTTGAATTCTTTTGGTGCCTCTTGAAAGTTGAATGCAGACATATATGCTCATGCAGCATATGATTGATGTATAGCATATGAATCAGTCAAAACTAAATGTTTTTTCACTGAATTGTTACCTTTTTTTGTGTGTGTTTGAAGGAAAATATTTATCTTCTAATCTTGTCCTTCAGAATATTCTGTGAGTACAGAAGTCTTTCTGTATTTGCTAGCGTAGTGTTCTGAAGAATGGTTTCATTTAAGCCTGAAGAAATAATGATCTGAAGTTCTAAATTTCTTACATTTTTGTAAGAACGCAAGTGAGGTGCTACTCAGAACTTCTGTCTGATCTCTGTATTGATGGAAAAATTCAGGTCTGCTTGATGCCATCGATTTACGTAGTGTGATCATATCTTTGGGTTCTCTGGTCAAACAATAAAGTTGTTTCGGATGAAGTACTTCTGCAAATGACTCCTGTGTGTAACAGGCGTGTTTTAGATACTCTTAACTTTTAACCTAATACACAATTTTTGACTGCTTTTAGATTTTGTGTTGGCTAGCAGTGTGACAAGACGTGGTTCTTCCCATTGTGACATGTCAGTACATTCAGGAATCTCTGTACTTTCAAAAAAACACCACTCTTAAAGAATAAGTTTTGTGAGAATGTTGTGTTAAACTACTGACATGGGTTTTTTTTCTCCATTGATTAGCAAATTTTTAAATGAGTATAACGAGGCATTTTGATTACTCCAAAGTAATTTCTTGAATTTTAATATGGATGCTAAACTAACTGTAAAAAAGTGACTGATTTTTGAGGTGTTTTTCTGCACTGTATTTGTTGTTATATAAATTTAACAATGATGAAAATAATTTAAGCCAGTAATAAAAGGTGTGTGTCCTGCATACCACTGGCAGTAATGCTGTTGTAAAGGGTCTGTTAGTGCATTATTTCTGCTTAATTTTATTTAGTTCCAATATATGTACTGGCTTTTTTATGAATCATTACTTCCTTTAGAATTTTAAAAGACTGGTGTGTCATGTGGTGTATACCCTTAGTTTATAAATGAAATATTTGTTAGTTAAGATTTACTTACACGTTTATAGAAGGCTTGTAATACTGCATTTTGCTGAATGTAGGCATTGCTTTAAAAATTAACATCACCTTAATTGGTATATTTTTTTCCTAAGAAAAACCAACAACAACAACAACAAAAAGTAGCAAAAAAATTTATTATTTCAACCACCTCCTTTTTTATTAACAGGATTATTGCCATGTGTGGAGACTATTACATTGGTGGACGCCGTTTTGCTTCACTGTCGGACTTAATTGGTTATTACAGTCATGTGTCCTGTTTGCTGAAAGGGGAAAAGCTTTTATTTCCAGTAGCACCTCCAGAGGCAAGTAGTGGAAGTTGTATAGTACAATGGTTAAGTGTCATTTACTTAAACGTTAGTAACTGTAATCATCATTAATAGTTTTCTTTGGAAAAAGCATGGTAGAAGTTTCCTGTAGTTCTACATAGGCTCAGCATACATTGAAGTATAAGGAATGTAAAAATGCATGCTTACTGATACAAACTAATGATTAAAAAAATAATTAAAAAAGAAAAGCTATTTCATTAAAATGTATAATGAGAAAGCTGTATGTCAGGTGTTGCAGTTACCTCCAAATATATTAATAGCATTGTAAGTAAGCAGAGACAAACAAGAAAATGTGCAGTACTTCTCTAGTAGAGAGTAGCATTGCAGCGATGGAACCTCTGCACCCACCATGGAACCTCTGAACCACCAAAATTCAGTGGTATTTTGGGTTTCAAAATATGCATCTTGTAAGTAACCAAGGTTTCTGAAAACAGGGCTTCTTTCACATGCCCATCCTTAAAGCAATAAAAGTAATTAAAATGAAAAAACGGCACTACTACCAAAACCCATGTTTCTGAATGTTAAACTTCTGGAAATTTTCACTTTATGCGTAAACTTTCTTTCACTTACTTTTATGGGAATTAACTTCCTGTGTAACAGGACCAGAGGGAAGCTGCACCAGGGGAGGTTTTAGGCTGGGAATTAGGAAACATTTCTTCACTGAAGGGTTATCAAACACTGTAATGGTCTGCCCAGGGCAGTGGTGGAGTTGCCTTCCCTGGAGGCATTTAAATGTCCTGTGGAGCTGGTGCTCAGGGACATGGTTTAGTGGTGAGCTTGCAGAGTTGGGTCGATGGTTGGACTAGATGATCTTGAAGGTCTCTTCCAACCAAAGGCATTCTGTGATTCTATGAAAAATTATTTTGAAGACAGTGAACATACATTATCTGTCATGCTAGAAGAAAAAAAGCCGAAATAAAGAGCTTTTGTAGCTAGCTGTATGAATTGTGCTGATTTTGAGCTTTGAAAATTTAAAACTGGCAAGGGGGACGTGAGGGACTTACCAGTCCTTTGACTCAGAATAGCCTAGCCCTGGGGAGAAGACAAGGATTTTACACTAGAAAGAGGCAAAAGTATTATTCTTCGTTCTCTTCTGTTAATTTTGCAGCCTGTGGAGGACAGAAGGAGAGTTCGAGCAATTCTACCTTACACCAAAGTGCCAGAAACTGATGAAATAAGGTATGTTTTAATAGTAGTAGCAGTTGTGATATTCTCAGGAGTATTTACAAATACTAATGATTTAAGTGTGTGTTCATAAGTAAAAACTGCCCACTTGCATCTTAAGCTTAACACAGGTTGAAGGATGATGCACCTCTGTTGGGTTTTTTTTTAATTGGAAATAGCAAAAAAGTACTTTTATTCTCAGTATTTTCTTTTTACTAATTACAAGTAGAAGTAAAATGAGTAATGTCACAGTTTTGAAGTATGTTTCATAAAGCCCTACTATTTTCTCTCACACACATTTCATTGTGTATGAAAGAATTCTGTGCAGAAACGACTGAAGTTGAGTGTGAAATAAACGAGCTAGGCTTTTCTTTTGTCCTGAACTGCCACAGAACTAACTAATAGCAGATAAATAGTTCAAGCCAAACCAATTCTGACCACTAGAAAGAGAATGTGAGCATTGGCTACTCATAAATGGAAGAAGAGAGTATTTAATGCTTTCTTTGAAATAACAAAAAAGGAGCAATGTTAAAAAAGCTTTGCCTTTAATGTTCTAGTGTTCATTTTCTCGCTTGCGCTTAGAAACTTGGTGACTATTTTTTTTCTAAGTTCTCTGTCCATAAAATGGAGCAGGAATAATTCTCCCTTCTCATTACTCCCTCCTTTTTCTGTTAACTCACTTCCTTTCTGACTTTGGTACCTCAGTAATTTCTTAGGGATTATCTGCACTACCTGCCTTTCTTGCATTTTCCTGAGATACTGTGTGCAAAGGAAAGAAAGCCAACAGTCCCGTGTCCAATAGAAGAGCTCTCTTGAGATGCCAGAATTATGATAATTTTTTTCTCAGATGGAGAAATAGGAGAATTTGAAGGAGATTTGTAGTGATTCCTCATCTCTCTAATAAGACAGTCTTCGTTTCATAAGTTGACTTAGCACACCAGTTAAATTGTGAATTTGCTTGGTTTGGGGAGTATTAGCCTAAGGTATAGAGAAAAGTATACGAGAGCTTTAATCTTCCCATTGGGATGGGAATTTATTCCAAGGCTTACAGTCCAGTCCTGCCTGACCTCTTTAAAGAATGCTGTGCGGATATTTGTTTTTGAGATTGTTTTTCTAAGCAGATGGTAAGACAGGGAAGGGACTCCCTAATTCCATTTTGCAAGTAAAGCTTCCTACTACTATGTGTAAGAATATAAAGATAGATGAGTCCATTATTTATCTTACTGAACAATGCTTATTTTCCAAGAGGAAAAAGCGTTTTATTACTTTGCTACCATAACAAAAAATATATAGAAAAATTAAACCTTTTCTCTCTATTTTTAGGAGACAGCAAAACTGCAGATTTCTATGTTTGGTTTTGATATCTACATGGCTAAAATAGCTCCGTTCGTGGCCTAGCTTGGGACAAAAGTTCTCTGTTCTAGATCAAAATAATATGCTCGTGAAGACTTCATGCATTTCAGAGCATCTTGACTTAAAATTTTAGTATCATCCTTTATATTTAGAAAGTTTGAAATACTACAGGGTTAATTTCAGCTTCTGTTCCCTGCAGTAATTTAAGGTATAGCTCTTTGTAACAGAGGTAATGGAGGGTGTTCTTGCTGTCTGTAACCCTTTCTTAGGATTTAGCAGCTAAATTTATTCTGTGTTTTCAATAGTACTGGTTTTTGTTCTTCAATTCTTGCTGTTTGCTTTGTGCTCAGGTTAAATTGGCTCAGGTTAATTACCTGTTATGTTAGCCTTCTTCAGATGAGAGAAATGCCATAGAAATTTGCTCAGTAATTTTGGACTGTAATAGTAAATGGGCTTCAATCCTTTATTGCTATTTCCTGTACCCTGATGCATCATCACATTTGATTGAGAAGTCTTGCTGTGCTACAGTGAATTGTTATCCTATGACTGAGTTTGGGATAACACTTAAGGAGTAATTTACACTAGCTTGCCAGAAATGAAACTCCCTTTGACACGTTAGTGCTTCTCACTTATCCTTCTCCTGTAGCTAATGGCATCTTTGGTAACTGTTCTGTACTCTCTTTGTAGCACTTGTTTTCATGTGTGAGAAAATAATGAATAGATGTTCCACAGGGTTTAATTATACAAGATTAGTTTTTGATGAAAGGAGTATTATTTTCTCATAGACTATTAAGGATATCTCCAGTTATTTTACTGTTTTGGTATTTGATCCCTCTTGATGAAAGGACAATATTACAGTCTTTTAATATTGTTGTGGTGTTATTTTTGTGTTATACAGCCTTAGCACACTTTGAAATCAACAGAAGTATGTATTAGGTAATAAATGTAAACCAAAAGTGTAAATACTCACATACAGTAGTCATTTAACTGTCAGGAAAAATACACTTGAAGTGCTTGGGGTATCAATTCATGCATTTTTCACAAACAGCTTTTCTGAAAGACTTTGTGGATATTAAACCAAATAATTCACTGTGTTCATTAAACTATATTATGAATACAATTTAAATCTTACTGTAACCCTCTTCAGTTTCCTTAAAGGAGACATGTTTATTGTCCATAACGAACTGGAAGATGGCTGGATGTGGGTTACAAACCTACGGACAGATGAGCAAGGTCTTATTGTAGAAGATCTGGTAGAAGAAGTGGTAAGTAATTTTCAGATTGAAATTTCTTAAATGAATGAGGTTTTTTTTAGGTAAATAATATTGAATTGAGCCGCATTCACATATTGTGGAAAGAGAAGTGCAAATTAATAGTCCTGTAAATTTACTAGGCAGTTTCATAAACTCAGCTGTCCTGGTGGAAAATCTGCTACTCACGAGTGCAGTGCTACTGCAGTAATCTGCAATGTAGTTGCTTTTTTTTTTTTTATTGCCATGAAATAGTCACAAACTGCACAGAACGTAATTTTGCATTGTAGTAGGTCCTTCTTTTTTTTTTTTTTTTTGAGGATGAAATATGGGCTAAAAATGTATTGATGAGTTAATTACACCTAGAAGGGCTTACATGGGCTCAGGAAGTTAACCAGATGATGTGTGGATAATTCAGTTACTGTAGAAGGACTCATATATATATATATACTTCGGAAGGTGAAGAAAATGAAAAAAACTCTATATTCTTTTATGTAACAAGCTCAGCATTGCATTCTTGCATTGCAGTCAAATATTGTCAAATATATTTTGATAATATTTTCCCACACAGTGTATGTGTTTTGCTAATAGCAATGTTACGTGCAGACGCATCTCGCAGATCTGAGGCAGGATGGGAATGGCTAAGTCAAGGTGGCAGTACTAGTAAGGGACTACAGTCTAGTAGTCTACCAACTGATATATCAGACACTAACTTAACCTTAGGAAAGCTGAGATTTTAAAGAGTTAGCACTGCTGAAGAAAGACTTGAAACGTGACAGAAACAATCCATATTTTGTCTGAATTTCCATTTAGTGAATGAAGAGGAAAACTTTTCATAGAACCGCAGTAAGCCCTTTAATTCAAAAATGCCTCAGCTTTTTCGTACAGAAGATCTTAAGCCATGAAGTTTCTTTCATTTTTTAAACTGAGCTGTACTGTTGCCATGCACTTAATATGTTAATTTTCTCATTAGGGAAGAGAAGAAGATCCACATGAAGGCAAAATGTAAGGATTTTTGTTTTGTTATTAAAAGCATTCATAACTGTTTATAAACCTCAGTGATGAGGTTTCCCAGCTTTTGGGAAGATGATCCAAAGAGATTGATGTTTACATCTGAAGACTTTTTTTCTGTACTAGCTGCAGAAAATGCAAGATAATTAATGTAAGAGTCCTGTAGTAGGTACACCCATTGCTAATGGGTCTTGCAGTCTTAAAATCTTAAGATGGGTCCCTGTATGATCACTTTCAGCCAAAACATGCACAATGGAGTATTTCTTGAGCATAGTGTTTGCCTTAGAGGTAACCTTTTTTCAAATCTGCACAACTCCAAATCCTGGAGAGAGAGCAAAATACCATTAGAAAAATGACAGTGTGAGAGTTACAGCTTGTCTGTGTTAGCTTCATGTAATAACACTTAAACTTTAAAGAGAAAGCCAGAGGGCTATAAATTTTTTTCTATTTTCTTAAATACTTAACTTTTTTTAAAGCTTGAATACAATTTAGAATTAAAAAATGTATTGATACATATGTCAAGCTGTTGATAAATTATTTCCAGTAGTAAAGATGAGTGGCAAAAGACAGTTCAAAAAAAATTTCCAGTGGCTTGATGATTTCATCTGTCCTCCATTTGCTTGACATATTTTTCTCCTGATGCTTTTTTTCTGTTCCTCAGTTTGAGGTCTCCAAAAGGCTGATGGCTGAAGCAGTCATTTCTTCTTGTCTTAATAGGGGACAGAAAAGGAGTGGTCTATTTCTTGTTTGTTTACTGTTTGTTGGTGTTCTTATAGTCAATTTAGCAGTAGGGATGCCTTCAAATGTAGGATCTTTTATTTATCTGTTTGCAAAGTAGTTTGTAGTAGATGCTTGGAGCTTTGATCCTGCCTGTCCACAGTTACTTGTGCCACTCAGAGAAATCCTGGGGGGATAGTTACTCCTTCCAGTGCTCCAGTAGTCAGAAGTTATCCTCTAAAGGTTGCATAGAAAGAAAGAACTAAAACGTTTTTTCTGATACATAAAAAGGATGTATTTTTAGCCTTTGTTTAAAGGACAGAATAATCTACTTAGTTGTATTATGTCAAGCTGTTCTGTATAGTCATCAGTATTGGGCTGTGACTGGACAAAGACTGATGAACTTTTTTAGGACACTGCTCTGACATGGGACTCTGGAAGGTACAGGGTGTGAGATCAAGGCATTTGTATTCAGTGCCCTAAAAAAGATAGGTTTTATTTCCACAGCTTCTGGCAAAATTCAGTTAGGGTTTTCCTGTGCAGTGTTTAACTTGTCTGAGCTTCGGATTTCATGATTTAAGTAAATCTCTCTATGAGACTGACTTCAAGCAATGCCTATGAAGTTATCTACTATTTAGACAATTCATTTTTACCCTGAAACACATCTGGTTTTGAAGATCAACTCTGAACCATTGGACATTTTTATTGAAATAAATTTATACACCTGCTAGTGTTAGTTTTTTTTGTAGAACAGAATCATTAAGTAGAAAAATCATGATTATCTCACCTATATGTATTAGGCCTTTTCTAATAAAGGTGCCAGAGGCTTGGGTGTCAACCTCAGCCACAAAAGAGAGCTGGTAGTCTTGCTTTCTAATTTTTCTCTTCATCTTTCTTAAGATGGTTCCATGGGAAGATCTCCAAACAAGAGGCTTACAATTTGCTGATGACAGGTACTTGTACTCCTGACAGAAATGCAGTGGTAGTGAAATGGCACGAATTGATCCTATTCATATTAAATTACGGCAGAACTTCCTTTTATGTTTGAACGCATATGAATGTCTTAGTCTGACCAGCCCCTGTGGTTTTTACCTCAGCAGAATGGGAAGAATTTTGCCCATGAATTTTGAGTATATTCTCAAGTACGGTTAAGTTAATAACTTTTTTTTAATTGACTTTTAAAAATTAATATGTGTAATAAATTATTTCATCTCTTGATATCTTTGTCATAATGTTGTGGAGAATATGCTTTTATATACCTCATGGAAAACATATCACAAGCTTTTTTAACCCTTTCATTAGTGCAAATATTGCTTTACTTTATTAGAACAGGAATTGTTAATTTTTGAAAGCATGTTGCCCAACTGGTTTTTTTTTTTTGTATGCTCTTATAAAGAGGTGGCAAAGATGTGGCTATATTGCCAGCTACAGCTAAACCATTTTGCATTAATTTTGTCAGTTTAATACAAGTTCATCTACTCTGAGATCACTGTTGGAAGACACCTTATAGACTTGGTGTTTCTTCTAGTGTGCAATTCTTGCTAATTTGTGTGGAAGTAGATTTCATAAGGGCTCACGTATAACACTAGAACAGTAACACTATTCTATCTTTCCAGTTGGTCAGGTGTGCAGTTTTCTTGTGAGGCCTTCGGATAATACACCTGGTGATTACTCACTTTATTTTCGGACCAGTGAAAATATTCAGCGTTTTAAAATATGTCCAACATCGAACAATCAGTTTATGATGGGAGGCAGGTACTACAATAGGTAAGTTCTAATGGTATAAAGAACTGTGCACATTTTATATTTGTATAAAGAACTTGTATAACTTGCTCCTGGCAATTATTTAGTACTATAAGACTATAGTTTTCTTAATAGTACACAAACCGTTTTACCTCAATTGCTTCGTAGTTACTTGTAACTGAGCAAGTTCTTAAAACTTGCAGTAGCCTAAGCATAGCTTGTTTTTTACAAAGGATTGTCCCTCTTCTGCAAACCAGTTTTCTCACGCTATAAATTGTAGATGTACAGATCATATGTTGATCCATAATTAAGACAGTGCTCTCTTCATCTTGGAAGCTATATTTGTATTTTTGCCTATTTGAAAAGGGAAAATAAAGCTGTAAGTTTTATGTGAGATGTTCAGTAGAGTTTAATATTTACAGGAACAAGAAAAAAACTACCTTCATTGTTGGAAAAAGTAATAAAATTGCATTGTCATATGTGCATGATAGTTGGGTGAGAAGTACAGATCGTGTCAGAGTGAACAAACTTGGGATGCATTAATTTTGCCATTGGTACACAAACATAATTATTTGTACAAAACAAAAAAGAAATAACAAGGGATAGGTTTCCCTTTCTATGGGTGAAGTGATCAATACAGATCCATCCATGATAAGCTTGCTTTCGGAGCTGTAGATGGAAGACTTCTTGGTAGCAAAAAATTACCTCCCTCTTTTAACAGAGGCCCTTGCCTGCCTCACAAAATCAGCACTTCTCCAGAATTGCTTACCTAGAATAGGGTATTCTTCATCCGAGCAGAGACTTTTCTCTCACTTCCACTTTGGCTTATGAGTGAGCAGAAACCCAGCAGCTGGTGTGTCTGAGAAAATGTTGAGGTCTCCTAACTAAGCAGTTCAGTGGAGTTTTTCATATGACTTCAAATGGACAATGGTGTGAGGCTAAGCAGTTGGACCCTTTTGAACCTCTGTATGTCCCACACCCAGGCTGCTTCAATACCTTCTGCATCAATCAGCCTGGCCTCCAGACATCCCCACTGAAAGCCAAGGTAGCTGCAGCATCGGTCTTTCAGGAAAGTAAAAGCTCTTCTGCTCGGTCACAAGTTACATGGCTTATTAGGAGGATGATGGACTAGGAGCCCCCACTCTAGGTGATGTCTAACTAGCAAATTAGTGTAACTCTTGAAATTCTCAAAAGGTTTTGCAGCATTATATAGTGTCTCTTCATAAAGTTACTACATTAAGTAAATTATTATTTTAGATTATTTCAGAATACAGAATTCACAGGAGGCATATATATAAATTACATTTATCTGAAGAAGATGCTTTCTGTGGTGTTGAACAGAAACAAGATTGTAAAGTTAAGTAGCACTAAGTTATGACAAAATGATTTTAGGATTTTTTTGTGTGATATTTTGGTACCTGGCTTGCAGAGATCTTCCTCAGTATGAAAGACAATCTGCATAGGTATAAATGGCTTCTTTTTTTTTTTTTTTTTTTGCATGTTTTGAAGGATTACTTCTCTAGTCCCGGGCTCACATTCATTCCAGCTTAGTGTGTGGTGCAGGTTAGTAAACTTCCTGGAAGTTAAAGCACGTAATGAAGTATGCAGTGCAAGATAATGAGGACGCAAAATGAAGACGTTAATTGCCCTAATTCTGCAACGTAAGATCTGCTGCAGAGGGCAATAGATAAGGAGCAAGTTTAAGGGCTTTTTAATTCTTGTATTAATTCATGTAGTGGGTACTCTGAACGCTGTAAGAAATAAGTCTTTCAATATGTGATGGCTGATGTGGTTTAGTTGTGTTTCAGCCACTTCTGACTGGTCCATCCAACAAACCGGGTGCCGAATCCAGAACCAGATACATACACGGCATGAATTTGTGCAAGATAATTAAACTTATTTATAAGCATTTATGGGTACAGAGAGTTCTGTCATTGTGGCTTATGTAAAAATGTAGTGTTTGTCTTCAAGGTGAAAATTTCAGATGTTAGGAAGTGCTGCTTCTTGTTGAAATGCATCTGATTGACAGTTTCCACTAACTAAGAGCTTTTTGTGTATTAAGCTGCTTCCATAATGCTCTCAAGGTATCTCCTTCTGAAATCTGACATTAGTTTTAAACTAGATCTTTATAAAATTGTCCTTGGTAGTACAGTGATTTTAGTGCTTTCTTACACTTTTTGTGATTGTAATTGAGGTGAAAGATAAAAAGAAAGCAGTCTGCTCCTTGTATGCAGAGTATTAATTACAGTTACAATCTCAATACATCGTAGAGCAAGATTTTTCCATACAAAAGTAAAAAGCTGAAGAATAATAAGGAAACACAAAAAAGGGATTTTTTAATTTTTTGTCAGATATTTTGAATATCCAGAGGTGGAACTGGAATCATGATAACCTATATAAGCAAGAGTATGTCTCCTTGTATTCCAGAAGTAGTTATTTTGAGTGGGCACAGGGAAAGACGTCCTGGGTACACCTCAGGAATCTCATATTCTGTGCTGTGTGGGAAGACTGAGTATTTTTCCCATGAGCTTTAGCAAAGCATGTAACTTTTGTGGATCTTTCTGTGTATTCCATGGATAACAAGTTAGTCCATTAACAATCTTTCTATATTTTCACAGGAAAACTGGCAAAGCCATTTCATGGTGCTTGTACCAGGTCTGGATGAGGTAGAGTTTATTTTCTTTACAGCAGCATAGGTGGTGCCATGATTCAGACTTGTGTCTGAAACCATGTTGATAGCATACTGATGTTTTGACTTTTGCTGAGCAGTGCTTGCAATGTGTTGAGGCTTTCTCTGTTTTCCAGAGAACCAAAATGACTAAAGAGATAATCCTCAGCAATAAAAAACAAAGGGCATGTTTCGTCTTCTGGAGCGGATGTTGCTCAGACTGAGCATCAGCCTGCTTGTAAGAGGTGGCGAGAGATTGCTTTTGCATCACTGGTGTCCCTTTCCCCACTTCTTAAACTGTCTTTATCTTGACCCACATGTTTTGTCACATTTGGCTTTTTCTGTTTTCTCCCGTCCCAAGGCCAGAGAATGAGCAAGCACTGTGGAGTACTTCGCTGCTGGCTGAGGTCACCCCTCCACAGCTTTTGTAATGTCCCCCTCTTCCTCCTCCTTTTCTGGAGCTTGTATTGGATTTTTAAGCATGGCATCATGCGGCAGGGCAGACATCCCTCTGGCTGGTTCAGGTCAGCTGTCCTGCTGTTTCTTCTCCCAGCTCCTCACCCACCCCTGTCCCAACTTGCAGGGTGGATGCTGGGGAGTGGAGCTGGGAAAAAGAAAAGCCTCAATGGCTCTGCAGTAGTCAGAACAATGGTGTGCCACACATCTAAAACATGGCACTGCATGGTCTGCTATGAAGAAAATTGACTCCATGTGAGGCAGACCTACCTTGTACAGTCGTGATTTTAGAAGCTGTGTCATGAGGTCTCAGTCTGAAGTTACTGTGCAGTGGCTGGTGTTTAGCTTTTACGATGTGGGCAATCAAATATTGGAAGAAGTTACCCAGAAAGGTGTGGAGTCTCAATCTTGGAGATGCTCAGGGTGTGAACAAACAAGGGTCATTGCTAACCCGGCTTTGAGCTGAGTGCTTAGGATAGGTGCTTCCAAAAGTGCCTTCTGCACTCAGCCATTCTGTGAATAACTTCCATATATGTTACACAGTGTTTCTGGATAAGGTAGCATTTATTAATGCTTCAGTTCTGATTTTACAGTATGTGTTAGGAAAAGCATACTAGGCTATTTCTCTGTCCTTTTCTCTGTCTGCCGCCTTGTCAAAATTCAACCTACATAACAGGTAGCATTCAAAAAAACCCCTGTTAAATTAGCTGTGGTTCTTTGTTTCTGGCCGTTCTATATCGATGGACCAGATGAGAAAAACTGGCCCAAAAGTTCACAGAGTGAAGAAGCGTTCAAGTTATCTTGAATTTGAGAGACAGCACAATTTGAAAATTGAGAAGGCTGCAAGATAATTTTGTTTCAAGAGGTAGATTAATCTGTATTGTGACAGGCAGAACAATATGGGTTTAATTCCTTGCCTTTGGTGGTGAGGTACTTCAAAAATCATCCAAGTAGCCGAGATCTGGGGAACCTAACCAGCCCTATGCTGAGCATTTTTTGAATTACTAAAGTAGCTGTAATGTAGTATTGAAACCCCTACTTATTTCTGTATATCAAACCATGGTTAACAATTGTTATTTATTTATTTTTTAACTCCATGCTTATGTGTACTTTCCTTGATGAATTTTGTGTAATTAGGATTTTTGTGGCTGTCAGACATTGAAAAACTTATGATTCATTTTCCTGTCCCCTAGATAAGTTTTTGTGGTCAGTCTGATTTCATGCTTGACGTTTCATGTTAGATAACTGATCACTTGCAGATTCACGTTCTTCAGTGTCTGGAGATACCTGGTATCTTGGTGTTTGCAGTGTTCAGTTTGTTTGGGCGTTTGAGGTGTTGAGAGACAATATATAAGTGACCATCTGAATCGACTTCACTTGCGGGAGAAGAGGGCTGCAGAGACAAGACCTCAGTCGCTCCAGCAAGGTGTAAATTCCTAGTCTGTAGGGTCCTCTAACTACCAAGAGGAGTTTTTCAAATAAAACTGAGTTTATTCTTCTACTTATTTTACGGAATTAGAAGAACTTAGGCTCCTGCTCCTTATATTGAGGCACTCCTGCTGGCATTTTTAACCAAGGAAGGCGTGGAGGCATTTACAGTCAAGGTATTCTTTATTTGATAAGTAAGAAAAATGATATAATGCTGTTCTACTTATTACAAGAAGTTGGCAGTATCTGTTACATGTGAAAAATGTCATGGCTGAGTATTTTCTGAAGTGTGCCAAAGTTAAATTTTTGTGCAGAAAATGTCCTGTGAACATTGTACCTCAGTAAACTTGATTTTTTCTTTATTTATGTAATACTGAAAAAGAAATTAATGCATTTTTACATAACTGAACAACAGAAATATATGTGGGAAGATTAATTAATCAGTTGTGCACTAGTTCACAGCTTTAGAATGAGAGAGCAAAGTAAAGAGACATGTCTTGCTATAGTTTTATTTTCAAGGTTTTGAAATTGTTTTTACAATAGGAGATATTCTTCTTGTGTTGGACACAACTATATCCAACTGCACCAGGACAAAGATACCATTGCTGCAGGCCTTGGTGATTATCTCTGCACACACAGCTAACTATGCATGAAGTGAGAAGATATACACATAGTTTTGGTTTCCGCAATCGTTGAGTTAATTTTTTTTTTGGTTGATGCTTTGCACATGAATGAATAATTTCTACTGATGTTGACCTTGTTGTTCTTTATTACAGTGTAAATTTCAGTAACTTGCAAAAAAAAAAGTTTAGAGCCACTCATTTGCTTTTAATTTCAGCTTGTGTCTATTGCTGCTTCTCTCCTCAACCTTCCAAACACAATTGCAGTCTGAATCTGGTGGTTAGAATGAATGCTTCCCCGTAGAACAGTGCTACCAGTTCAGTACTGACTTTAGTAGATGTGACAGTTTAGGGCCAGGGCAGCCCACTAGACCTGTACCAGACGCTCTCTGTTAATCCCCCTCCCTCCCCAGAGGGGAAGGGAAAGGGAATAAGGGAGAGACTTGGCCATTAGACAAGGGAACTGGAACAGCTTGAATGAAGATGAAAATAATAATATTGAAATGGAATATATACAAATCTATACAACACCAGTGTGGAACCCAACCCCCCTGATGGTGATTCCATCACCATCACCACTGATGCTGTGGAGCAGGCACCGGGGCAGTCCCAGACTGGGCCCTGCAGCAGCCGGGAGCTGTGTTCAGGAGCTGGATCCTGAAACTGGATTCAGATTGAAGGCAGAATGGACAGAGTCCTCCTGGGATGCCAGCCATTGAAGAAGAGAGGAAGAAGGCATAAAAAAGAGCCGAGCTGAGTGGGGCGAGACCCTCGTGATCCCTCAGCTTTACAGCGAACGTGCCGTAGATGGGCTGGGATCCCTCTCGGGGCAGTTCAGGGTCCCCTGTCCTGGCCTCCCCTCCCTGCAGGTGCCACCTTCTGCTTTCCACACCCCCCCCGTGGGGCACAAGCCCCAGCAGTGGCCTGGGTCTGCAGCCCAGCCCTCGGCACTGACTCTGCCCAGGGGCTGTCAGCACTGCCTGGGGAAAGAGCTGCTGACTTCAGACACTGCAGCTGGGCAGAAGGACTGAGCTGACAAGTGAAATCACTGAACTGAATTAGTTCTCACTCAAACCAGGACAGCAGGATTGCTCTGTGATTTCCAAGTACAATCTGCATAAGCTCCACTAGAAACTTTTTTGGTTTCCATTCCTGTCCTCACAGAAAAAAAAAAGAGTTCTACATTTGTGGTATCTCTCATTCCTAGTTACTCTGCAACTTTGAAAATGATTGCCAATGTAAAAGCAATTTACAGCTTCGTTGAAGAGCTGATAATGCATGTGTGGTACTGGAATATGAGAAAAGCTGTGTCCTTATTTGGCATTTTAAGCAACGAATTAAAATATTTTGCAGAGTTTAGAATTAATACATTCTGAATACAGTTTTCTGAACTTCCTTGACTTCAGTGTATTAGTAAATTCTCATTGCTACAAATGAGATTATGATGTTTAACACTTGATTTTATTAAAGCATCGTGAGAAAGTTTCCTGTGGCTCTAAGGAAAAGCAAATTCTCAAACAGGGGGGAAAAAAAAAAAAAAAAAAAATCTGTTTTAACATTTGAATCTTCTTTTTTCTTATTAAAACAGTATTGCCGACATCATTGAGCACTATAGAAAAGAACAGATTGTTGAAGGGTATTACCTTAAAGAACCTGTTCCAATGCAGGTAAGATTTCATCTCTAAGCTTTTGTTGTTGAAGACACACACCTAACCGTTGTCAAATCAAATGTGTGAACTGAGTTACACCAGAGGTACCGATGGCAGTTGAACAACCTCACCTCCAGTTTTAATGTTTTAAGGTTATGTCTTTTGTTTTATCCTCAAACACATTCACTGGAAAAAAGGTTAGCTTGTAGTCAACAGAAATATGGTAAGCACTGTCTGTCCTCTGAGGTGTTAATCCTCGGCTGTGTGCCCCTAGCTCGGGATCCTGTCTCAGCTGTGCTGTGCCTTACTCCCATGACGGGGAGAACCAGGCTGTCCTTCAGTCTTCTGTGTCTGGGTGTTTTTGTTCTGCCAGGGGAGACCTGTATGCACAGAGAAGCTCCAGGGATGGTTGTAGGGCTCGTTCTGGAGCACTCTTGCCCCATAGCGAAGTTCATCCAAAGAAAGCACCAGCAAATAAGCATACCACATCATCTAGATTTTCATAAGCTTACAGCTAGTTACAATGTACGTGTGTTTTATTTTATTCTCTTTCTGTTTACAGACTTTGCTATTTCAGTGATTGGAAATTTGCCATTTAATCGTCTACATAAATAGAGTTCTGGTCAGTTCATACCCCTTTGTGAGAGCTGTTGTATTAATATGAGAACATTTCTTCTATTCTCCCTTAGTCATCTCACTAAGCTAGGCATACCTGTCACCCTGTGATGTTCTTATAGTTGCTGGGCTGCCACCAGTTTTGGTGTGAGCTCATCCCTCTTGAATGTTGTGGACCAGAACCGTTTAGAGTACCATGTCTTTCTGCAAAATACTCAACAGAAATATTGTAGAACAGGAGTAATTTTCTGTGATGGGTTGACCCTGGTGTGCAGCAAAGGACCCACACCTTGATTTGCTGACTGCCCTCACCTGTGAGATGGGGGCAAAAGCCAAAAAAAAGAAAAATCCGGTGTTGAGATAAAATTTCATAAGTATGATTGATTCTGATTGATAAGGGACGATTCTGGGTGATGCAAAGGCAGTCCTTCACCACCTTCCACAAGCAGACTGATGCCCAGCCAGTCTCTGAGCAGTGGTCACCCAGGAAGACAGTCCACACACAGAGACAGTTTTGTTGCTGATCGTGATGTTACTTGGCAGGGAGTATCCCTTTGATCAGTTGGTGTCAGCTATCCCAGCTGTGTCTGCTCCCAGTGTCTTGCCCACCGCAGCAACCTCGCTGAGGAGGGTGGCACAGCAGGGAATGGAGAAGCTCCTGAGGCTGTGCCAGGACTAATCAGCAAGAGACAGAATAGTGGTGTGTTACCAACACTGTTTTAGTCACAAAACCAAAACACAGCACCACAGGGCCTGCTGTGAGAAAAGTTAATTTCATCCCAGCCAGACCCAGTATGTAAGCCACATTACATTGCAGCTCAGTCCTCCTATGAAAAGACTCAGCAGTTCAGGTTTCTCATTTTCTGTTTTCTAGGGGTAAGTGTCAGCAGGTGTAGCTTTCTTGTTGTGCTGGTAGACTGGCACCCTGTTATCCTGTCTTTCCTATACTGCTACTTGTGTTGTGTTGTCAGTGCTTCCCAGCTGTTTGCTGCTGTCAACTCACGCTCAGTAATGTGGTTGGAACAAAAACCAAATATGAATCCTGAGACTTCTCCTTGAAACTTTCCTCATGCTACATCATTCCTTTTGAACCATGGCAGTAACTGTCTTCACTTCAGCTTTTTGCATATGCACTTAGAGTTCCTTTATTAGGAATCTCCTCTGCATTGGCTAGTTTTCCATGTGAGACTGTCAGATTCTTTTAATCTATTCAGATATATTTGTGACTTTCATTTTTTTAAGAATTTAGTAGCCAGTGGTGCAGTTATGTTCAGCTTGGTGTTATTTCCCTTCCAAATATTACCATGCTTCATATTTAAAAAAAAAACCAAAAACTCCTGCATACTTTTATGGTCAGTCTGACTTTCTGTGTCTAAATATGAAATTTACTCAAAGATAGTTGTCACTAGATCTGTTGTTTTGTGCACTGTTCCTTCCATAGTTATGTTCTAGAAACTATCCAGAGCTCATAAACATCTGGATGTTGCTTCCAGTGTGTAGGCCCTGTAATTCCTGTTAGTATTACCAAAGTGTTTTGCATCTTGCTTTTGTCATGTTCTTCAAAATCATAATTCTTGTTGATACAAGGGCAGGAGGAAAAGCAGAATGTTTAGAATGAGCCAGTTCCTATCTTGCTTGTCATCTCATTCTGTTCTTACTGCTTCACAGTGTTGCTTTTCATGTTTTCTTATGGCTAAAAAACTTTTGCTGATAATGTTGTTTAGGAAGGTCAAACTTGGCTTGGTGTTTGGCCATTCTCACTTGTTACTTATGTTCCCAGATCCTACAATTTCCTGTGTGAATTTATCCTTTCTCTGTTTCCTCTTTCTTCTTTCTTATCTTGTCTCAAGTTAGAATGTCTTCAGTTAGGATGTGTGAGTTCTAATGAGATTAACAAGGGACTGGGCAACCTTAAGTGAGTTGGGTTTAATTGTGATCTGCGTCATTCTTGTTGCTTTAGAGTTTACTCATGATTAGTTGATCTCAAAAGCTTTGTTAGAAGACAGTTAGGAGCTAAATAAATACTTAAAGACTTGCATACATGTAAGAGAAATCACAGTGACAGATGCTGCTTATTATTTAATATGAACAGGACACTGTTACTTTATAGGAGTTGGTTTGTATTGAAATTTTTTTTTTCTATCACAATTCTAGAAACATGACAGTAGTTATATTACATTTCTAGCAAGGGTATTGTAGGAAAAATTAAATTGCTTTATTAAAATTCATGAGAAAACAATAGTACTGTGTTGGTAGCATTCAGTAAGATCATCCTGGTTGGTGTTTCACATGATGCAGGTTTTTTTTAATAATGATTTCTGAGTTTAAAATATTTTTTTCTTACATGTTCACCAGCACCAAGAACAAGTGCTTAATGATACAGTGGATGGAAAAGAAATCTACAATACAATTCGTCGGAAAACAAAGGATGCTTTTTATAAAAACATTGTGAAAAAAGGTTATCTTCTGAAAAAAAGTGAGTTGTCTACTTACCTGATTTTTTTTTTTTCTTTTCTGAAATAATGTAGAAATGAATCATAGAATATGTTAAGTTGGAAGGAACACATAAGGATCATCAAGTCCAACTCCCTGCTCCTTGCAGGACAACCAAATATTAAACCATATCACAGAATCACTCAGGTTGGAAAAGATCCTTGGGATCATCATGTCCAACCATTAGCCCTACTCTACAAGTTCACCCCTAGACCACGTCCCCCAGCACCACATCCTAGCAATGTTTAAACACATCCAGGGATGGGGACTCAACCCCCTCCCTGGGCAGCCCATTCCAATATTTCACCACTCTTTCCGTGAAGAATTTTTTCCTAGTGTCCAGTCTAAACCTACCTTGTTTCAGCTTGAGGCCATTCCCTCTGGTTCTGTCCCTAATTACCTGAGAGAAGAGCCCAGCACCAGCCTCTCCACAATGTCCTTTCAGGGAGCTGTAGAGAGTGATGAGGTCTCCCCTCAGCCTCCTCTTCCTCAAACTAAACAGGCCCAGCTCCTTCACACGATCCTCATATGATCTCTTCTCCAATCCCTTGCCCAGCTTCGTTGCCTCCTCTGCACCCTCACCAGCACCTCGATATCTCTCTTGTCCTGAGGTGCCCAAACTGGACACAGCACTCGAGGTGAGGCCTCCCCAGTGCTGAGCACAGGGGGACAATCACTTCCCTGCTTCTGCTGCTCACACTGTTTCTGATCCAGGCCAGGATGCCATTGGCCTTCTTTGCCACCTGGGCACACTGCTGGCTCATATTCATTCACCTATTATAACCCCCAAATGATTAATATATGAGTAAGATTAAATATGATTAAGAGCATCATCTAGATTCTCCTCTGACAGACTTGGTGCCATGTCCACTTCCTTTGGGAGCCTCTTCAGTGGCCAACCACCCTCTCAGTGAAGAACTTTTTTCTGAATATCCAGCCTGAACTTCCACTGGCTCATTCATTCAAATTTCCTTGTGTTTTACTGCTGGTCACCAGAGAGGAAACGAGCACCTTCTCTGCTGCCCCTATTCAGGAAGGTGTAGATTGTGATGAAGTCACCCCTCAGACTTCTCCTCTCCAATCTAAACATGCATACTTAGCAAATTTAGTATAGTAGTAGTACTAGGAAGTTGTAGCTAGCAAAAGATTCCAGAAGGTGTGTGAAAAGTATGAAAGATCTCTTTCCTTAAGTAGTCCATGAATAGAAAAACGTGATCCATAAAATTACATGTAGTTTGAAAACGTTGATTGGCAGTTGTTCTGAAAAAAAAAATGTGAGTGCAGCACAAAGGTAGCATTCAAACTCATGAAATTAAGCATATCTTTGTAAAAAGTGTTTGTGTTTATATGGAATTAATTAAATCCTAGTTGATTGTGTAGGTTATAGAGAGCTACAGTAGCATAAATCTGTACATTTGTTGGAGGGCACAGCTGGCTTCATTTTATTAGTCAGAATTAAGTTGTATGTTTTAAATCTTAACTGTAAAATGTATATTCTGTTGTACAAGATATAAGCTTTTTTAGGGTTCTAACACTGACACAGTTGTTAAATACATTAAAAGCTGACTGCTTGACCCATCTCAGTATAACCCTGAAGAATTGCCATTGAGCAAGACTGTGAAGTTCTGAGGAAGCTAGTCTCTTTCCATATTTCTACTTAGTAAAAATACCAACATTAGTGGAAACAGAAAAATTACCAATACAAAAAGCTTCTGGAAATGTCAGAGAGCATAACTAGAAGGACGAGTTACAGACAGTAATATGGATAGCAACCAAAAGTGAGAAAGAAGCTATGATTTTTTGTATAGCCAAGTATGAAAGAGACATATAAAAACCCAAACCACCCCAAACTAGGCCCTCTGAACTGAACAAGGAAAAAAAATTCTGAGAGAAGGTACAGAGGGATGTTGTAGAGTGAGGAACTGAATAAGAATGAATTTAAAACCTGTAGCTACATGAGACGGTGAGAAACTTGGAGTGAGCAAAGCAGAGCACAGAGTAGGTGCAGAGAGATGCACGTAGCTGCATATGGAACAAATTCAGCAAAATCCCTCTTCCATCCAGGGACAGGGGGGATGTTAGATTCCTCTTTTCAGAACAGTGCCCGGACTCGTTTAGTGAGGCACATTGTGGATTTACAATGATTGAAGTATAAAATAAAGGCTGAAAGGTTTTTTTCTCTAAATGGTATTGTGACTTACACATTAATTAGTTGCAGATAATTCCTGATCCCTTGTAGTTCAGAGAACGTTTTCTCTGCAACAAGTGGAACCAGCCAAACTCCTTAGATATGGTTGTGTTCATGGCATGGTTCTGATTTTAAGTTTACATACAGCATATTCCTGTTTCTTCAGCCCTACTGTTTGAAGATACTGCAGTGCCATTTGTTAAAGACTGATAAGAGTTTAGGAGTAACTTTTTCCTGTCAGAAGTCTTATTTCCTAATCAAAATAGTAATAAATGAGATCCACGGTGTCATTATTTGCAAACGGTGTAGGTACCGTCTTAATGGTGACAGGAACTCACTGTCCGGGAAGCTCATATGCACTTGCTTAATCCTGTTGCAATGAGTGAAAACATTTACAGAGAACCTTTTGTAACTCTGCCTGCATCTGTGAAAAGGGTCCAGTTCTAGCATCATGTTGCATAAAATTGAGTATGTATGCTGATGCTGCAAGTTAAGTGTGATCCCCTGTACATTGTTCTTGTGACAGAAACTTCTCTACCTTCTTTTATTCTCTTCGTTTACAAAATTTACACTTTCTTTTGAACAGTATTAGAACTTTTTGCTTGCCTCTTCCACAGGTAAAGGAAAGAGATGGAAAAACTTGTACTTCATATTAGAGGGAAACGACGCCCAGCTTATTTATTTCGAAAGTGAAAAACGAGCCACAAAACCCAAAGGACTAATAGACCTTAGTGTGTGTTCCGTCTACGGAGTACATGACAGTTTGTTTGGCAGGTAGGACACAGTCATTTCGTTCTCATGTGTGCAGCAGGAGAGCTCACTGCTGGTCTGAGGTGTGTACAAGGCATGGGCAATGTGTTGCTAGTGAAGAAGTAGCCCTGGCTGTTGTGGCTGTTGCTTCACACCAAGAGCCTGCAGTTGGTCTGCTTTGCAAGAGTATGTGTAGCTGATGAATAGCAACTTCTTTAGCCACGGCAACTGGATTGCTAGCTACTGTAGGTAAACAGCTTCTACCTAGAAATTTAGAATGTGGTATTAAAGTTCTGTTGTGACTTGTGATAATGATTTTTAACATTTTTGCATTGTCATTTTTGAATATTGAGTGCATTAATTGTTCCATGTTTCATTTTACAGATATTAAGAGTTTATGAACCGAGGGGTTTAATCCTTTTGAACCAAAATTTGATAAGATAAAGAATTTTGTCAATTCCAAAAGATCAGCTTTCTTGTGGTATTTGAAAGCTAACTTGGTTAGATCCAAGTTTAAGTGCTTTTCTATTTAAGAACTACTACTTTCCTTAAATTAGACCAACTTAGTAGTAAACTAGTTCATTTAAGTCAGCATCCTCAGAAATTATTTTTACACGATTACTATATTCAGAGATAATTTTTGCTATATTCAAAGGCAATTTTCAAAGCTTATTTCCTGTAATATTTTGTTATTCAAAAATATGCCAGCTGCAAGGGATGTGATTATCAGCAAAGAAGCAGAGAATCAGAAGTCTTTCGGATGTCATTGTTAATTAACAAGAAGGACTTTACATACTTGTTTATTGGTAATTAAACAAAACAAACTGCACCATCCTGCATTATAATGCCATACAGCAGAGATAAGTGCACATACTCTTAAAAGAAATGCCAATGCTTAAAAGAAGTGCAGTTAGACAGTAAGTGATACTAGAATCAGGTAGGAGGAGATGCACAGTTGCACTGCCTTTGAAAGCTGTTAGTGAAGAGCTGTGTCCTCGGGGTGTTTTAACTATCTGTTGAAAGTTGCCTTTGCTCTTTTCTCAGAAGTACAGTGAGGTCTGTAGCTTTCTTCAGGGGCAACGATTTAATTAGCCAGAGACCTGGCTGTTTCCTGCTTTCCCCAACCCTTCTGACACATGGCCACATTTTTTTGTGTCAGCCTTTCTCCAGGCACTGAATTGGCTGGGGGAGCTGAAAAATGAAACTTCTTGCAAATGAAGTAGCAGCCTTCATGTAGCACTTGTTTTGGGAGAGCTGAATTTCCTTGAGTGCAGTGTGGACGGTCATGAGTGAAGTGTGCAGTTTAAATAGCTTGTTGTTGAACAAAACAAAATGCTTTAGGTTGACTTTTTGGCAAACGAATGGAAGTAGAGAAAGTGGCAGAGGGACTATAATGGCATTTAAGGTTGTAGACATTTGTGCCATCTACTTCAGATGATTCACATGTGATCCAATAAACATTTTATTGACCTCAGGAGCCATGGAACAGTTTCAGATAGGGGATTCCTTATGGTCATGTTGTGTCCTGAACTCCTGAAAGAAAAAATCCTTAACGTGTGATTAATTGGTTGGAAACTAGCGCTGAACCTTCTACTGCTGTTGAAGCCTCTAGGATTAGTCCTCGTTGAGAAGTCTTTTCCATGACCATATGGCTTTTTTTTTGCCTTGACTCTAAGTCAGCATACATCCCTATTCAGTACAGACCATTGTAAGAGTTTCTCAAGAGTTCTGAAACCAAGTGTATCAAAGTGTGGTTTTCTTAAAATGACATAACACAATTTTGGATACCTGAGAAATTTTCTGGTTGTTTTCCTCTTTCCATCTGTGATGATGCTATGTGTATACAAACAAAAACTGCTGCGGTGTTAAATGCTTCTTACAGAGAGGCAGCAGAAATGTTCAGTGTAACTGTATTTTGACACAGATCGATGAATTAAGGTGTCTGTTAGTACTACAAAGATTAATAAAACTTACCTTTTTTTGTTTTGTTTATTTTTAAGGCCAAACTGTTTTCAGATAGTAGTTCAGCACTTTAGTGAAGAGCATTACATCTTTTACTTTGCAGGCGAAACTCCAGAACAAGCACAGGTGAGAGCTTTTGTTGGTAAATACAAGTTAAGAAGTAGTGCTTTTGTCTGGTTGTGTTTAATGATATTGCCCTTCTGACACAGAAGCAAGTGCATCACAAACAGTTAGGGGCCATGTCTACATTAGGAGGTGTTACAATGGAGTAGTAGCAGCTCTGTAAGGGGAACAGTGGGAATCTAGCGCCTATGTTACCTGTGCTTGGGAGTCTTACTTGGGACAAGTTCCAGTTGGGTCCCATGGAGTGAACTTTGGGTATTTTCTGGAAAAAATACATGTTTTTGGAATGGTTAAATTCAGAGAGTAATTTAGTCTCTGGGACATTGCTATGTTGTAAAGCAGAGCATGGTAAGTGGGAATGTTCCTTCAAAGGCATGTTTCTGATAGAAACTAAAACAATAATGCATGTCTGTATGCCCAATGACCAAAGTGTATTGAACAATAGTTACTTCTCCTGCCCATAAATTGGTGGGTGTTCATAGTCTTGGGCCCTGATTTTGTACAGAAAGTAAGGTTTTCTGGTTATACTTGGTATCCTTTAGTTCTTAGCTCTCTCGTGGTTATGTTTCCTGATGAGAGATGTGGGATAGGAACCCTGTTCTCTGAGAGTCACCTGCAGGAGAGCATGTCTAAGATGAGACAATGTCCTTTTCTGTTAAGTTTACAGCTCTGAAAGTCCATGGCTCTGAGATACCCCTGTTGCATCAGAAATTAAGCTTTGCATTTGATTTTATTTGAAAGCAATTAAATGTGTTTAGAGCAGTCATAATAGACTGCTGTTCACCAGAGCATAAAGGCTGTGTACTTTTGATACTCTTCTTGTGCTGTATATAAAAGGAAGCACAATATTTTTTTATTAAATTAGTACAAATTTATGAAAGCCAATGGGATGACTTCAGAATGATGTAGTGGCATTTGTCACACAACCCTTGATGTACTGTCTTTGAGAAGCAGTGTGCTCTGTAGTAATTTAGTATATATTCGAAATTACTATGTAAGTTATAAAATACTGTGTCTAATTACATCAATGTAATTTTTTATATAGAATTTATACAATATATTCTGAATGACTATACTAATGTATGTATTATATTAATTTCCATACTCACAGCTGTACATTCATTTTTATCGCATCTGCAATCTTTTTTTTGTGCTCTAGAAATAAAAGGAATTAAGAATGTGTAGAAGACAGAATATCCTGTCTTGTTCCCTGAACATTTGGTATAATCTGCTTTTGCTTTTGATCTGCTTAACAGGCTGTTCACTGCATTTATACAGAATACAGAGGAGTTTTTTTTAATAACAGGGCTTTGGCCCAGGCAAGTTTAAAGATACTTCTCTTTTGAGGAAGTTCAGCTTTCTTAGTCTGTAACATGTTATGTAAGAATAGTTTTACAAGTACATTAAGTTTCTCTTACAGCGTGGTAAATAAATATCAAAGCAGCACTATCCCATGCACAGCATGTTGTCATTATGGTTTGTACAAAACAAAACTGTAATTGTATGTTGAGAATAGGTGTTAGACCTTTGAGATACAGACTTCAGAAGGCTGTTGGTCAACACCTAAATTTCGTGCTTTGCAAGAGCTGTGCAAAATTTGGTGGATGGGGCACAGAAACTATGGAACGAGGTTGTAACTTACCTTCCCCCTTTAAAGGGCCCTTGTATAAAGCTCCTCTTAGCAACTTTCTCACACTACATTGACTTTTTCAGAGGTGGCCTGGTGAGCTGACAGTGCCTCTTAGCATCTTATTTGTTTAAAAAAAAATCATGCACAAATGTTCTACAGTCAGTGTGGTGTTGGACAAGCTGTTTGTTCCCTTGACCTAAACAGAATCCATCCATCCACTGCTCCATGCATTTTTGAGCAAATACAGTGAGGAATGTTGGATACATGACCTGTGTGTCTCTGTTAATGTTCATTTTAGTTTCTGTTTGAAATATACACAGTATTATGACTGCCATACAGAAGTAGTGGAGAGAACAATCAGATCAGTTTGGCTTGTTAACTCTAATTTTCTCAGAAGCGAACAAGTTTTGCTTCATTTCATGCAATATTGCTAGAATGGAAAATTGGCATATCCATTAGTAAACCTGGATATTTCTAAAAGAGAAAATTTAGATTTTTCAAATCCTCTATTAGTTTCTTTTTTTTTTTTTTTTTGGTCAGTAAAGATAAGAATTTTGCTTTAATATTCAAGCTTGTGTGGTTTGGAATTACAGAAAACTTAGCTTCTGCCAAGCTAAAGGGTAAACTTCAGATGCTGTTACTAGGTATGTCCGTTCCACTGCAAGAAGCTCTATCTGACTTTCTTTTGTTACACTACTCTACATCCTTCTCTTTTAGGACTGGATGAAAGCTCTGCAGATGTTTTGCAGTTTAAGAAAAACCAGTCCAGGAACATCAAATAAACGTCTGCGTCAGGTGAAGCTGATACTATGGGGTTGGCAACATCTGGGCAGGAGTGTTCCATCTCCTTGTTACAAAACTATGCTGAAAAGAATCTCATAATTTGCCTTTCAAGATTAGTAAATACTGCATCTACTTACTTTGCTTTTTGGAGTAATGCAGTAACCTGGTGAAATCAAGCAGGGTGACTTACACTTTCTTACAATATCTATGTCCATAAAACCCAGCTGGCATTAGGCAGTCTACTTGTGCTTTGCTAGGTACTGTTTTCTGACTACATCTGAGTAAGTGTGTCAAGAAATCAGTGTTTGTATCATCTTAACTTTTAATTTACTATATATGGGAAACTTTAAAAATTTCACAGACTTAGGTGACATGTAAACAAAATACTCATTTAAGTTAATTTTCACTAACAAATACATGCTGAACCATGCTTGTGGCTTAATTTTCTTGGTCTCCTGAAAGTGCTGTGTTTTTCAGACAGTTTGCCATAAATGCTGAGTCTGTAATGGTTGGAGAATAAGAAGCAAATACTTCAAGTATCCCTGATACTTTTGAATGTTCGGAAACATTCAATTGCTTTAGTGGCAGTGGAGAAAGGAATAAAATAGGGTGCCTTTCAGGACACAGAATTATGCTGTAATTAACATTAAAAATGTTTGGATACCTCTGAATAAATTAACTAAATTAAGTGATTTCACACATAGTTCCAGGTGAAATTGGAGGCTTCAAGCTGCAAAAGCAAAGCAAGAAGAGTGACAACCTAAAGTAAATACTTAAAAAAGCAAAGAAAATGCTTATCTACATAAAAGAATAGAATGTGATGTGTTGCACAAGGGATTTTTACTTTATCTGTTAGGAAAGCACCAAATAAACCAATTTTTGGAATTATCTACGGCTCTTATTCGAGGTGCCAGTCTTTGATTGCAGTAAAATTTTCTGTCCATAGAAAAGTTAATATTTGCGCATCCTAAGGACGCAGATAATTCTAAAAGAAGAAAACAAAATGCCTTAAAAACACAGGCCTGAAGATTTTGTTTCAGTAATTATTTGAATTACTCTTGTCACTGGTGTCCCTTAAGATGTTGTTCATTACTTCTGTTCCATGCTGTCCTTATTAGGAAATTTTAAGTAGTACATAGTTTTCATATGTTAACATTAGGCCTCTGCACGGGGAATAAAAATAATTGATTCATGTGTTTTTTATTTCCATTTTAGCAACAAAAATGAAATTTTGCAATTTTTTTTTTCTTTTTTTTTTTTTTAATTTTTCTTTTTTCAGGTCAGCAGTCTTATTTTGCACGTAGAAGAAGCTCATACGCTCCCAGTAAAGCATTTTACTAACCCATATTGTAACATCTACCTGAACAGTGTCCAGGTAGCAAAAACACACATCAGGGAAGGGCAGAACCCTGTGTGGTCAGAAGAGTTTGTCTTTGAGTAAGTCTTAATCTTGAATTACTGAATTTCACTTGTCAGTTGCATTGCATTTAAGATTCTTAACACCGTGATCTGTTTTGAATGTGCTTTTTAAAAATACTATATGTATGTTCATATAGCAGCAAACTTTCAGCCAAATTCTGCACTGGGCTGAATTTTCTATAGGCACTTAAGTATCTTTATTAGTGTAAGTGTCTTTGGCTGATATTGAGAACTCAGGACTGAAATGAGTTTAGCATAAATTTAAATGCCAGCCAGGTATAGTATTAATTGAGGCTTTCTGTCTTTTCTCCTAGTGATCTTTCATCTGATATTAATAGATTTGAGATAAGTCTTAGTAACAAAACAAAGAAAAGTAAAGATCCAGATATCTGTAAGTATTTTTCTGTAAAAGATGTGTATATATTGCAGCAATGGATGCTTTGTGTGGTTTTCTTTACCCTTGTCAAACATCATCACAAGAGAATTAAGTATATTTTTATGCTCACCATACTGCTGTGTTTGTATGTTTTGGATGTCTGCTACTGACTTTCCATTAATGCTTTTACAGTGGGAAGCTGCATGTTCGTTAGTAATGAAAAGCACAGTGATAAGTCCTGTGTCTTTGATGGCTTTCCTAGCTCTGCTTTAAGAGTAGCCATTCTGTTCTACACCAGAAAGCCAGGGTAAGGAGAAGCTGTTGGTATTGGGTCTGCACCATAAAATGCTAAATGCCACTGAGTTTTAAATCTGATTGCATGGAATTTCTTCTCAGGCTTTTTGTTGCTTCCAGTGAGAATGCAGAAAAGTTGTAATACTTCCATCGTAAAAAAAAATATATTTATTAAGAAACAAAGCATAACAAAACCAACTTGTTAGTCTCTGAAAAAAATTTGCCTTCTTCCCTTCCATTTTACCTCATCTGTCTACTTTCCTTGTACCACTTTTGGGCTTTAACCTGAAATTACCTCTGAATCGCTTCGAATGGGAAAGGACAGAAAGGCCTTTTACAGACATTCCTAAGAATTTATTTTCCTCATGTTACCCAGACATCTGCTTCTCCAACTGTGGTTTCAGTTCTACTCCAGGGAATTAACAGCAAGCTGGTGAGATGTACCAGCTTTCTAGAAAAGCAGGGGTTTGAAGAACATGGAGTCTGAGCTCTTAGAATTAAAAAAAAATTTTTGTTTTTTTTAATTGTTCTTTTGGGGTTTTTTTTTAATTAATTTTTTTTTTCCCCTCATTCAAGGTATCTTTTTCCTGCCATACTTCTGGAACAACTTCAGCCCCCTGCCTCCTCTTTGCTGCCTGCAGAGCAGGACGCCCTCCCCACCCACTTCAGATTTGTTCCAAGATTTTTTTTCCCCTATTGTATTCAGAGCTGCCTGTTCCAAAGCCTGTCAGACTATTTGTAATCTACAGCATTTTTTTTTTTCAGTTTGCATGTAGAATCATACAATCATTTTGGTTGGAAGAGATCTTCAAGATCAAGTCTAGCCATTAACCCAAGCACTGCCAGGTCACCACTAAACCATGTCCTTAAGAGGACATATATATTATGTTACTAGCCTGTTACATATGCCTTAATGCTAATTTATCCCCCCCTCCCCCCACCCCCCTTTTTTTTTCCTTTCTACATTTGTAGGGAAACCTTTATCAAAGCAGAAGAGTTGCTTGTCATTTTGAATGCTCTTGCAGGACCTAATTAAATTTCAAACCTCTTTCTTCTTCGTCTGACTAGAAACTTCCTGCATAGAGGAGGGAAAAAACATACATTCCCCCTGACAGACAGAAGTGCTCTAATCGCAGTTGTGACCACGTTCTTGTGCTGTTTATTTTGTTCATTTGAGCTGGAAAACTCATTATCTGTCTACACCAAAGCTCTGGTTAGTAAAATAATCCTTAAAAGGATAACGCTTGAGTGGGATACTTCAGAAACTTCTTCAGCAGTGTTTCTGTTGTTTCCTCCTCTCTGTCCAGACAAAGGAGGATGTGTTGGCTTTGAATGCATCCAGCTTATGGGAAGTGAAAGAATGTTTCCTTATCTAGGTCAGGAGCAGGGTTGGTTGAGTTTCTCGACTGCTGTTAGGTGCACTCTTTATAGCATAACCCAACAGTCCTTCCATTGTGGCAGAAAGATTAGACTCGGCTTGAATGAACACGTATGTGTGCTTACTTCCCCAGCCTGGTTCAACAGGCGAAGTGCAGGGAGAAAAAAGTGAGCTAAACCAGACCTTATCTAACATACCTACGTGCTGCTTTGTCGTTTATGGGCTTTGCAGAATTTTGGGGGGGTTGAAAAACCAAACAAACAAAAGAAACTCTTGGTTTTGTTTTGATTTGTTCTTTTATTGTGAGGAGGTTAAAAGCAGATCTCACTGAGAAGCTTGGAAAGAGGGTGTTCGCTTGACAGATCCAAACTAACAGACTAAATGTGAAACTGAAAACTGTGGAGTGTTTGGGGAGTCTGGTGGGTGTTTGACAGGCACAGTGTTGCCTCTGCGAGTGCCTTGACCCTTTCTGTGCAGAACAGCACTGTTCAGGAGAGCGTGTGCCTGCTGCAGATGGGCCTGTGCTCCCAGCTGTGCTACCCAGGAGCTGGGCTGGACTTCAGCTGCAGCCCAGGTCATTCCTTGGCAATTTTTACAGCACTGAAAGGTGGTGGTGAAAGGCAGATTAATGACTTGGCCGTTGTTGAGTTGACTTCCATCATTATCTAAGCAGCAGGTTGTGTAGGGACACTTTCAAACATAATTTGCATAAACTGTTACAGCCTTACCCTGGTAGTTGGTGTAACAGAAAAACACGTGGCAGTGTGTGGGGAGAGCCACAACAGCACTATGATAATAAATAGTAAGAAGTAAAAAAACGGTCAAGGAGCAGACCTGATGATGGTATCAGCCCAAAACTAGAAAGAGGACAGTGAATTACAAACACTTTTAGTTTCTGATGGCTGCCTGGATTTGCAGGATAGCACTTTTTTACTCAGTACTTGGCTGTTACAAAGAAAACTGTCAATATCTGCATGGCAGATGTATATATACATTTGTGAATGTGTGTGTGTGTATATATATACATTCTTGACATAATGCTTTACATTTCATCAGTTTCCAGGAGTCTGTTACGTGACTGAAGAGAGAACCTGTCAATGTGGCAATGGCAAAAAGCTTGATTACTCATTTTAATACTCTTTTGCTGAAACAAGACAACATGCGCAGAAAATAAACTGGTTTTTTAGTCAATAGAAGCACTGTTTTGCTGGAGATAACTTAATTGAACAGTACTTCTTTTTTTCTTTCCCTCCCCTTAAGTGTTTATGCGTTGCCAATTAAGCCGATTACAAAAAGGACATGCAACAGATGAGTGGTTTCAACTCAGTTCCCATGTACCCTTGAAGGGTATTGAGCCAGGGTCTTTGCGTGTTCGAGCCCGATATTCTATGGAGAAGATCATGCCAGAAGAGGAGTACAGTGAGTTTAAAGAGGTGTGAAGCTGTTTAGCTTTCCTTGGTTTACCTGTCAAAACTAATTTTGTTGGTTGAGATGAGTCTTAGTAAGACTGCTTGACATCATTAAGTAATATTTATAGTGACATTTGTACATTACAGATGTATGGTATCACTTTTTCCAAATGTGTTATATGTTAGGAGAAGCTTCTGAATGTTGTAAAATTCTGTTTTTCTTTCAGCTTATACTCCAGAAAGAACTTCATGTAGTCTATGCCTTATCACATGTTTGTGGACAGGATAGAACACTGTTGGCTGGCATTTTATTGAAGATTTTTCTTCATGAGAAGCTTGAGTCCTTGTTGTTACGAACACTAAATGACAGGGAGATAAGCATGGAAGGTACTGCACTAAATTACACTATAAAGTTTACTGGAACTGTAGGCAGATGGGGAGGCTCTGGTGCCTGCCTTCCTTTTCCACCTCCTTTAGTTACTACACAAACCAAAGTGTAAACACAGCCCATTTTTCCTCTGCTTTTTGTTGTCACCTTTGCTCAGCTTTTCACTTTGCTGTCTTCTTTTTCCAGATGAAGCTACTACCTTGTTTCGTGCCACCACTTTAGCAAGTACACTTATGGAGCAGTACATGAAAGCCACAGCAACCAGTTTTGTTCACCATGCACTGAAAGACTCTATATTAAAGATAATGGAGAGCAAGCAGTCCTGTGAGGTGATACCTTGAGCTGTGTTTTTAAACATCTTGGTTTGTGGACACAACTGTCTTCTGATGTGTTTGCATTAAGTATTAGCTTCAGAGACTTTTATTTATCTCTTACAAAGAAAATTTGTTTACATGAGAAATGAAATGAATTTATTAAGAGATTTTTTTTTCCTGAATTCTGATCTTCAACAATATTCATAAAAGAACTTTTAGTTTTTTGATTAAAATTACTTTAAATTATCTGTTTAGCAATTGTAGGCTGTTCTGTAGCAGTTAATGAATGTCCTAACTTCAGTAACTTCTTGTAAACTCAACATATCATAAAGGTCAATGTCTGAACTTCAGTTTTTATTTAAAAATTTCTGATATTAAATGAGTGTCACCGATTCTGAACCTGTTATTAAAATGACCCTCCTGACTTCTGTGTTTCACTTAATTGTGGAAAGGATGGGAGTCCTCAGAAGTGTGGTTTGAGAGATTAAAAGGCCATGCATGTGGGTAGTGATGAACATTTGAGCTGTTCAAATCCCAATGTGTATTGGAACTTAAAACTATGGATTCTTCACAATTCCTGACGAGCCATTGAAGCAGACTGGAGAGTTGTGTAAGAGCATCATACAGCAGCAGAATACTTCATTTCCTTTGAAGCAGTTAGTCAGTGTGTCATATTATGAAACTATGTATGTAGTTCTAGTTAGGAGACAAAAATATAATCTTTTTCTCTTTTTGTTTTAGTTAAATCCCTCAAAGTTAGAAAAAAATGAAGATGTAAACACTAATTTGGCACATCTGCTCAGTATACTTTCAGAACTGGTGGAGAAAATATTCATGGCTGCAGAGATACTGCCTCCGTGAGTTTGCACTTTTCTGCTCAGATGTGTATTTGAAAATTTCTGTTTGTGTGAATTACATTGCACCTAAAAACAATGTTCTTACTGGTTCATCTCCTGCTAACCAGTCATGAGTCTGATGTTTTTAGTACTGTACACACAGAAATACAGATTTGGGGGGTGGGAAATAACACATTCAGGAATTAATAGTGCTTTTTGCAAACCCCTCTGGCTAGCACATATGCTTTTCTCTGAAGGAGAAGCTGCTAGACCCAAGAGGTCCTGGAAAGAAGAATAATTAAAATAATCTCATATTTCCACAGAAAGTTGGAAGGCAGTAGTGGTTAGTAGACAATTATATATATTTAAGTTGATTACTAATTTTTTCCAGTTCTTCTCTTCTGAGAAACAGATGCAATCACTAATGGCATGTTAAACATACAAGCAGGTAGTAGTAGAATGGTACCATGCTATGATTGCTTCTGTCTGCTAGGGAAATGCAGACATTGTCTTTTTTCCCCTCCTTTTTTTTTAATTGCTAAAATAATTTGGTTTCATAGTTCAGATTTGAACCTAATAAAAAGTGGGTAGTACGAACAGTTATCTTTCACTGTGTCATTAGCTTTTATAGACACAAAATCCTCAATTTTGAGACAACAAAGTAAGACAGAAGTGTTTCTTTTGTGTTTGTATTTCTGTTGTGTCAGCAAGGTCAGCATTAAAAGTTAGGCTTCTTTGAAGTGCATGATGCAGCTATCAGCATTTTCTGAAATACACAATTTTCCCCCTTTTTTTTTAATAGGACAGGACTATTGCTGTGATTGTTCAGGAGAGAATAGTTGTTAGTTGAGAAAAATGTGAAAAGAAAAAAAAACTTAAAAGCATCAGACTTGTCTTTTTTTAAAAGGGAACACACTACTTAGCAGTAGTAGTATTAGAAGTAATACTTAAAAGAAGCAGGAAACAGACATTTATAAAACAATGTACACCTGAATAAACAGGATTTGCTTAATTGTTATTGATGCTATTACTGTATTGTTACTAATGTAATGTTAGTAATTGTCATCAATGTACTAATGAAAGTCTTCCCTTGCAATTTATAAATTTAGTCTTTAATACAAATCTACAAATCAACTTCAAAAAAAATTATTAGCTTACAAAGTCACTCTTCATTAAAGTTAATTTAAAGCTGTCTAAATTGTACAGCTGGTAGCTCTGCATCAAATAGGAGGCTGGTCTAGGTCCTTTCTGACCAGCTTTGTCTGATTCTGTAAGATTAACGGAATGAGCAATTAGCTATTATTTTTTCAGGACACTGAGGTATATTTATGGGTGCCTACAGAAGTCTGTTCAAAACAAGTGGCCAGCTAATACCACCATGAGAACCAGAGTTGTTAGGTAAGTTGCTTGTAAATTTATTCTGAAAATACATCAAATTTCATTATAAACATACTTCAGTGTGCTTTCCTATGTTTCTTTTGGTGACAAAACCATATGGTACTTCTATAGGTTATAGCAGTATTTCAGATATTTATGATGCTGAGGTGTGATGTCCCAACTAAGGACTATGAGCTTGACAATGTCAATTCTTAATCATGTTCTTAGAGCTTTGCCAGGATAAAATGATGTAGTATAGAGGCCAGTATAGTTTTACTTCATAGTTTTGCCTTCAAATCTACTTGTGTTTTGTCAAGTTTTACTGCCTAATCTGTAATATGAATTTTCTTTTTCACGCTGGGCAAGAAAAATTTCTCTCAAAGCAATAGTTAACCTTTGTAATACCTGTAGAGAGCAGTGACCTCTGAAGATCATGTTCCTGTCATACGCTATCTGGGAGGACTGTGCCTTGCTGGGGGACTGTTAGGTAGTGTGTGGTAGTTGCTGGAGAAATCGTACACGGTTTAGGATCCATGCCCTTTAAAATGCACACCCAGTGTGGTAAGGGATCAGATACCTTCTCATAAAGGCAATTTGACCATTGTAGATTTCTCTGTGCTACTCTCTGTGTTGGGATAGTAGTTTTCAGCATCAGAGAAGGCTCTCAGTCACTGGTCTTAGGCCAGTGGTTCTGGTCATGCTGAATCAACACACTGATGGTTTCCAAAACCACAGTTCTGTGCTCTTCCAGTTTTATTTCATTTCTCTGCTCTGGCTCAGTCATGCTGGAACGTATCAGAGCTCCTCTAAAAAACATTGCAGGAGGTTACTGAATCCAGCTCCTCTGAACTTGCACCAGCCCCAGAAGCTCCCACGTACATTCATAAACCAATGCAGTGCACAAGTTCTTCCTCTAACGCCATCCATCACCAGTGCAAGTCAAAGATCTTTGACAAAGATGTGGTCTCAATGTTGTTTTTTTTCTAAACGCTGCTGGGTGTTTTAAGGTTATCAGAGCCACATCTTTCCTTTTTTTGCAGTGCCTGTCAGTCGTATGATTTGCTGAGGTTAATCTCCCACAGAGGGAGTCTTTTAGAGGATTTGTTCTGGGCTTCTGTTTATCATTTTTGACACAAGAAGCCTTCTGTCATCCAGGGTACCATGCCAGGGGCATTGCCTTCACATGGAGGCTGCTCTTAACTGTCAGAGCCCTCTTACTTTGAGGGGATAAACTACTGCAAAGCTGTGTTGCTCAGCAGTGAATCTCCTTCTGTATCTCCTTCTGTTCCTTCACAGATCCAGAGTGAAGCACGTAGACTTCCTTAGTGCACACAGCTAACATTCTGGGTTATTCAGGTTTCCACTGAATGCTTTAAATATTGTATCCCTTGCTCTTGTGATGTTAGTCTTCACAAATGGACACAAGTGATTTCTCTCCCAAGTACAGAGTTTCACAATCTTCAGTGATGATTATTAGCTTTTACTGCACTATTTTTTCTCCAAGAATGATTAAATACGCAGAGGCAGGTGGACAGTTTTTAGTGTCTGGGTATCTTCCCTACTGTATCAGTCAGAAGGTTCTGCCATTTCTTTCTGGTCATAAAATACTGACTCATTCTTCATATGGGCAGGTTGAGCAGCGTAAGAAGCACCAGATCTTCTGTATCAGCAAGGTCTATGTTGGATTCATACTTCATTGGCCTTCAACTTTGGGCACTTTAAAAGAGGAACTAGTGTATATGCCATGACTTCAAAAATCCATACTTCCTCACAGCTTTAAGTTCACTCTATAGAAAATATTTTAGCTCCTCAAATGACCAAGAACTGTGGTGTTCCCAACCCATAATTCATGTTTTTGGAGAGGAAGCATATGTAACAGCTTATTAGGTGTCTTGGACATAAGGAGGGGATGTTAACCTGACTAGGTGTGTCATTTTTGAGCAATATGGACATTACCATCACTGCGTGCTTAACAGGCAAGGAAGTGTAAGGTCCCTTCCTTCTTTTATAAGTGGACAGGCATTGGTGTTGCTCTAGTGAAAACCAATCAGCTGGTAGTGTCCAAGCACTCCAAACAAAGTTAACGTTGACTTATATTCCTTTAGTTTGTCCATAGGTCACTTCATGTTAACCTGAGGTGGGTATTTTTTACTTCTGCTTTTAAAGTGGGATTTATCTCATGCTTTTTCTTTTTTTTCCCCCAGCTTTTTTCCCCAGCTTTCTTGAAGGCAGCAATTACTTTGGAGGAAAACTGCAGATCCCATATTATTTTTCTACTGTAGAGTACTGTCATCAAGATCTGCATCAGCTTAAGCCATCCAAAGGCTGTCTTGCTGCCAAACATGAGGTTCCCTTTGCCCACTGCTCCTGCACTGTCCCTTAACGTTGTCCTGGGGGACCGGGGTGGCTGCGGGATGTATGCCTTGCAGTACCAGACAAGGGAAGACTTTGGGAGGTCCGAGACCAGGGGCTCCTCATATTTGAAGCAGGCATGGTCTGAAATTGGCTTGACAATCAAATTCTTCCCATGTGGTTTCATCAGTTCACCTTAATTGGGAAATCAGCGTGCCTAATCGTTCCATTTTTGTCAGAGCTTGATGTTCTTAATTTCCTAACGTTTCATGGAGCACAGGCTGCTTGGTTGGTATCTGTCTCAAACATTAAGTTGAATCCTTAAAGGCTACACAATTTTACATTAATTCTCTAATTTCAGTAAACAAAATACGATTTTCTTCCCATTTCAGCGGCTTTGTTTTCCTTCGACTGATTTGTCCTGCTATCCTGAACCCAAGGATGTTTAATATCATCTCAGGTGACTATATGCTTCAGATTGAATCCATACATTGTAGAGTAGCAGTCCTGAAATTACTGTAGTGCCTATTGTAGCATAATACAAAGGTTTTTTATGAACACTGTTAGATGTCATGTTGCCCATATCACTTGACTGACGTCGTAAGGCAGCCGACATATGTTTTTCACCCTGTAAAGTTAGATTGTGGTTATCCCCAATGTCATTTTAAAGTCCAGAAACACATTAATTGTGGCAATTAACAATACAAAGTCTGTTTCTATTTTGTATTTAATAATACAAAGTTAAAGCCTAGAGATGTGGAATGTATTCTAGCAGTGTGAAAAAATGTGTGATCTTGAGGTGTCACTTTGAATACAACACAGTGCCAAAGTTAACAGCTGAAATTCAATAGCATCTCTTACATGAACAAGATTTAGAAAGTTGAGAATGTGTCTGCAGAGCTTGGAATACATTTATGCATCTAGAAAATGATGCTTGAATAACTTGTTGGAGCACCCTGCTTAGATAGCTTCCAGCCACTGGGGAAGTCTTGGCTTTGACTCATTAAATACAATCGATCTCAAATGTGGAATCTGGAAGATGAGCAAGAGAGGGGAGGCATTTTGTAACGGGTGGGTTCTGTGGACTTGAGATGGTGGTCTCAGCTGACTTAAAGGCCTAATAGAGGGGAGTCCCTATAGGAGACCTTGCCTAACTGAATGTTGTCACCATGTGAAGTCTTACCCTGGTTTTTGCTGTTCTCTCAGTGGAGTGCATCTGTGTCAGTGCTGGCATTCTCCTGAACAGCTTGTAGGGGTGGTCAGGGTGGTGGGACCCTATCTGACATGCTCCTGCAGTGGAGTATTCCTTAATGGTGAGGGCACAGATCATCCCTTGGCAGTTGCCTTAATCCCCTATAAATGTTTGTGGAGATTAACTTCTCTGTGGGAGGAAAAAAGGAAAGGTATAAACTACGGAAAACTCTTATTACTGAAGTTAAAATACTTGGGCATACGAGTGTCTGAGCTTTGAGAGTTTGCGTATGTTACAGTTACTCTTGTTTGCTGGATTGCTTTTCTTGGCAAAGATCACCCCAGGCTAGAAGGCATTGACTTTGCACTAGCCATTGCTCTTCCTCCTTCCCTCCCTTGCAGTTTCTTCGTTTTTACCAGTAAAATACTAATTTGGAAGTAGGAGGAAATCAGAAATCTGATTCAGAAAAGCTTTTTTTCTTTATTCTCAGAGTTTTTTTAGACAACGTAGCATGTTTTTTATCCTCTTTCTTTAAGCTGTACTAAATGAAAAGGGCTGTGTTGAACACCAAAGTTCTTTTCTCTTGGCCCGTCATCATTTCTATACACACCTTGGAGAATGCATTAGAGAAACATAGCATGGCACACAGTGATTCTTTCTTTAGGATTTTATTATCTTTGGGTTATTATCAAGTTAGGTACCTCCTAACTTGGGTTGCACTGTGTCTGCAGGTATAAAAAGTTACCTATAAACTTGAGTAATCTCTGTTAACCTTATTTGCTAACATCCAGCTAATATTCTGGACTGCTGCTGAGGTGAACTTACAGACTCCACGTAGGGCTTTTAGAGCTGTTCAGAAAAAGGGAGTTCTTTTGGAGGAAAGTTTCCAACAGACC
This sequence comes from Todiramphus chloris collaris, assembly GCA_025345505.1. NCBI lineage: Eukaryota > Metazoa > Chordata > Aves > Coraciiformes > Alcedinidae > Todiramphus > Todiramphus chloris. The sequence goes on from JANVCC010010369.1 coordinate 7,714,413, forward strand.
TTCTTCCCATAATGTGGAAAAAAACCATTCTGAAGGTTGCGTGTATAGGCAGAGCTCAGTACCAGCAGCAATCCTATCACCTCAACAGCCATGATTTGAAATCTTCATTTCATCAGTTAAATTCCTTTGTTACAAGCATCTTTAAGGGTTTAAAAGTAATTCGCTCCCCTAGATCAGTTACTGAGGCCAGTTACACAGAATATTGAGTAGCATTTTCCAGCACTGCTGTGTGAAAGGCTTGTATGGTGCCAAGCACTAGACCCGATGATCAGCTGACATTAGTTGTGTAGCTCCAGCTACGTGAGGAAGATCAGAACTTAATTTTACCATGAATTTTTGAGGGGGAGGAGAAGAAAGAACAACAAAAGATGCAGGTAGACCATGAAGAGCATGCAGCATTCTTATGAAGAATTACTAAGACTAGAGTTTATGTAATAACCGTGTCAGTTTTGGAGCATTTCAAGCCTGTCTTTAAACCAGGCCATTTACTGTAACTGAAAGGGAAAATAATTTTGTAAGATCTGAAAATAATTTGTAATATTACTACTGGGTAATATCATGTGTTGGAAAAGGAAACGCATCACTTTATTTTGCGTGCTTGTTCTGTGTGCAGCTATTACAGAAAATCAGTTGTTTTTATTAGTATGTTTTTGTGGATATTACTAAAGCAACCTAAGTTTTACTTTAAGCGACATCATCCAGATGCAGTTCTGTTACACTATAAAAAATATTTCATTCCACGAAAAAGTGTGAATTGGAGAAGAGCTTTACTTTCATGTGACCACTGTTAGTTTTAAGTGGAATAGCCAGTAACTCTCTGCTTTGTGTTCCTGCCAGATTCTCCTTCCCCCACTGCTGCAAGAACGCTGACGCTGGTCGCCAAGTCTGTGCAGAATTTAGCAAATCTGGTTGAATTTGGAGCTAAGGTGAATGTGATTTTACACACACAGAACAGCCTGGAACTGTTTCCAGTACATTTCACCATTCCTGTGTAATACATGAAAAAAACCTGTTGCCGTTTTCTTGTGCAAAGCCCAACAAGTGACCGGTTTGTCATTATCAGCCAGGAGGCCTCCTTACCACAGTTTCATCTGCCCTCTTCCTTCAGAGCTAAGCAGGGTGTGGAGCTGTACTAGAGCAGTAGTGTAAAGTCTGCTCAGAATGGGAAGAGGAGCTGTAACCGCTTGAGGGGAGGTCACGTTAATGACTTGGTACATCCCATGAAGATCATAGAATCATTTAAGGTTGGAAATGACCTTCAAGATCATCAAGACCAACCATCTACTAAATATTATCATGACCACTAAACCATGTCCTGAAGTGCCACATCTAGATTGTTCTCAAACACCTCCAGGGATGGTGATTCTGCCACCTCCCTGGGCACCCTGTTCCAAGGCCTCACCACTCTCTCAGTCAGTTTTTCCTAATATCCAACCTAAGCCTCCCCTGGCACAACTTGGGTCCATTTCCTCTTGTCCCATCACTGCTTACCTGGGAGAAGAGACCAACACCCACCTCACTACAACCTCCTTTCAGGTAGTTGTAGAGAGCAATAAGGTCTCCTCTCAGCCTCTAGACTAAAATCTTTCGTAGATTTTCAGTCTGTTAGTAGGGACACCAGCAATGGTCTGTTAAAATCACTGATGAACATATGACCACACCAGCAGGTAATTGCAGAGTGTGGTGCAGCCGTATCTTGATGCTACGAGAACACAGATGGAACTCAGCAGGCATTTGACCAAAGACAGCAGTGGAAGTGTTCAGGGCGTTCTTTCTCCTGTGAAACAGAGAAGGTAGCAGTCGTGCTCCAGGATTTCCTGCATTAGAGGGTAGAAGGGGGAGAGCACAGACAGGCAGGTGGCCATCCTACCACAACAGAAGTGTCCGTGGTGGTAACGTGCAAACATTTCCTTGGGGAGTATTCGTATCTTGGAGACGAGTGAGATTTGCGAGAGCAGGAATCAGTGGTGGGAAAGAATAAATATTCTGCCTCTGAATAGATGACAGGAGCTTTTTTGTGTTTCCATCAAGTACTCTCTGTCAGAAGGGAGACACCTTGGTGTGCTTCTGTACACTACCTTGAAATGCATTCCACACATCTGTGTTCTGTCTGTATATAGTAACTGACTTTCTGATGAAGACCAGTCAGGTCTAAATTCCCAGCTTGGTATAGATTATCCAATTCTGAAACAAATGAAGAACTGCCAACCTCAGCTCTTCCCCCTCCACTGCATTTTCTTATTCCCTAGACTGGTGCTTTCAGTGGTGGAGAGCTTCCAAGAACCCCTTCTATTTGTAGTCACTTCATACTGCTCAATGTCATTAGTCTTGCAAGTCAAGTGCACAGACTGCACTGAAAAGCCCCAGTTTTCAATGAAGTTTCTATTGCAACACTGAGAGAATGCCAACAGCTGGTCTGCCTCAGTTCCCAGGGTGAAACACGGTTGAAAAGTAAATCTGTTAAGCATAATGGAAATGACCTCGGGCCAGAAGTATCATGTAATTTCTCTGGCACACTCAACTTGGGATATAAAGGCTAATGAAAGAACAAAAACACCTTTTCCTGATAGTTCCTTTGAAAGTAGGGCATTTATTCATAGCAGCAGAGACATTTGACCTCATGAAATTCATGTTGGTACGTATGTGTAAGAAAATTTCTGAATCAGAGGTTCTGAATATTCTGCACGTGAGAAAATGCCAAATTCTGTAGCCTTTTGCCCCAGCGGCACACCAGACATGAGAATTTAACTCCCGATCACATACTTGTTCTGCAGTGCCCTTTGCACCCTGTTCACTCCAGGTATGACAATTATCTTGACATTGCTTTGTTCTAATGAATGCTTTTAAAAATTACTAGGAGCCATACATGGAAGGGGTCAATCCGTTCATCAAGAGCAACAAACATCGCATGATCATGTTCTTGGATGAACTTGGGGTAAGTTAAAGAAATCTTCACTGGAATTTACGTAGCAACATCATACGTGAGAATTCTTTGCACTTTTTATTAACTAGGTCAAAAATGCAGCAGCTCCCACACAATTCTGAATGTTTGTAGATGAATAAATTTTTCTTAAGCATGTTTAGGAATTGCAGATTGTTGGCCTGGCGTTCGGAATTAGAACCATCAAACACCCACCTTAGACCTTATTCATTTAGTGCCTCTGTGGGTGTGAGAAGCTCAAATACATCTTATGGCTGTGAGGATTAGAATTATTTGCCAAAAATACCAACCTTTGAAGTATTTTTTTGGAACCAAAATTCCTGTGTATTATTTGTCATATGGCTTTAAGCAGAGACTGAAGTGATATTTTGCTTTAATAGCGGGCTGAATTTCAGTTAGGTGTTACCAAACGTGTCGCTGCCTGCATTCTGGATGCTGTCATTGGGAAGTGAACTGCACTTACTCTGTTCTGTTAAACCATTCCTGTCCTGTGTACAGTGGCCGTAACCAGAGTTCACTTCCCCTGTTGCATACGTGTATTTTTAAACCAAAAATTCGTTTTCACAAGAAGAATGTGCCAAGGTTCCTGAACTGATACCTTAAAAGTGACCTAGAAGATTACTCAGAATAATTTGATAAGATACAAAAATAAGTGTGGCGTTTGGGTTGGGGTTTTTTTCTGGTTAAAGTGCAACTTTGCATATTATGATATGTCAGTTTAGTTTAAATGACGAATTTTGCATGAGGTCTCTTGAAAACTTGATTTGAAAAGTAACTGTTGGATTAATCCACTGTTTTAATTACAACATTATTGTTTTATGACCAGTTTAGGGAGTTACTTCATAGTTACAGATGTTGCTGAATTTTTTGTTGCTGCCATTCTCTTGTCTTGGAAAAAAAAACAGCACCTAATGGATGGATTCCCCCTCCCTTAGGGGAAGGTTATGAGTTTATACGCAATGGCTTTCTGGTCAGCTCAAGGGTAGCGTAGCAATGCCAGATCTTCTAGGAAGAACTATTCTGGCTGGAGCAGAAGATGCAGTATACTCAAAATTAAGACGTGCTTGCAGAGAGCAGGGGATCTCATTCATAAAAGGAGGATGGACGGGGGACTGAGCTGTAAAGATGAACATTGCAGTGCATGCCTATGGTGTAGAAAGACTTGTTGGCAGAGCTGTTAATTCCTCTTCCTGTGTGCCTGGGTACTTGGAATCACACATCTGCTCTCATCTCTTGTGTTCAAGAACGTCCCTGAGCTTCCGGACACTACAGAGCACTCTAGAACTGACCTGTCCCGCGACCTGGCAGCCTTGCACGAGATCTGTGTGGCACACTCGGACGAACTGCGGACACTCAGTAACGAGCGAGGTGTAATGCAGGTGGGTGACGGAGGGTAACGAGCAAATCACAGCCACAGGGAGTCTGTCTGGAGTTACCCCTGAGCATCTGGATTCTTCTGTAGCGTTTCTGTCTGGAAGTGTGACTGGTGAACGTTTTAAACTAGCCTCATTTCATTAGGAGGTTATTAACTGTAAGGGTGAATGCTTGTTCCACAGTTCTGTTTCTTTACACAACAAAATCAAAGAGGTTTGGGTTTTTTTTTTCCAGTTTTCAGAGGAGGTTTCATTTTCTAGAGGAAGCCTAAACCCACAAAATTCCTGTGTCCTGACAGGCTCTCTGGGTTGTCAGTTTTAGGATCTTGGGGTTTTCTTCATTTGAGAACTAAATTTAGTTGGCTGTTAACACATCATTTCAGCTTCCTCATGTGCCAGTACATTTGTAAACATCCATGGCAAACTTCTCTGGCCAACCCCAGCAGTGTCAGCAGTGCTTTCCGAGCCTCCCTCTAGCACCACAAACTGCTGTGGGGGGAGAGGCAAAGTTCATAACCCCGCTTTAGGCTTCCCCGTTGAAGGTGGTGTATTATTGAGGAGGCAATCGGATGTTTCATTGCTTTTTTTAAACACATTTTTAAACTACCTCGGGTGCAGGTCTGACAGCCTAACGCTGAAGATGCTTCTCAGGCCAAGGCTTCTTTGTTTCCAGCCTCTAATGTACGGTTTTCTTGACTCTCTTTCTACAGCACGTTCTTAAGAAGCTTTTGGCTATTACTGAACTGCTCCAACAAAAACAAAACCAGTATTCAGTGTCTAACAACACCAGGTAGCAGCCCTCTGCCTGAATTCTGCATGGATCCAGCATGCCCAACATGGCGACTCCACACCAGTATCACTTTCTTCTTGCTCTTGCCAAAAAATAGCACACCCTGTCACATTCCCAGTGATGTGCGAACTATGCAAAAAGAAAACAAAGATTCTGCTGGGGAATGACTGTACCAGCAGCTTTTTAAGCTATCTGTGCAGGACATTTGCACTTTTTGTTTTGGTTTGGTTTTTTTGTTTGTTTTTCCACTTGGAAACAGTTTTCACAACCTCTGAGCCTTGGTGTACAGTTCACCTTCCGCAAAAAAAAACAATGCTGTGACTGTGTCTTGAACTTTGAAAATTACTTCCAGCACCTCTGATTGCCAAAGTTTTGCTGTCTTGGGGGAAAAGAGTTATCAACTGACATGGAAAGAAAACGTGTCACTTTTGACAGCCACATATAACTGGATAACCTTACTGTAATTTCTGACTGGTTACAATAATTACGACTTCTGACTGTTTCAACCACTTTAACTTGTATTTACAGTTTCCAGAGTTTGATGTTATGGCAGAAACAATCTTTACTGTTCACTTTTTATACCGTGCTGTTTCTCTTGCTGGAATCATGTTGAAAAGAGAAGATGCAGAATGGGTCTTGTCAGCTTTATTTTTTGATGTGCCACTGATGCAGTCTGAATAGTTCTTCCAAGAACTGTATATCCAGATAAATCATAATGCTTTTGTAAAATGTTTACAACAGTAAATAATTTGAATTCATTAAATTTATTGATCATTGTATCAGACATGCATGCATTCATTAAACCATTTTATAAAATAGGTATTGTTTGGTCTCTTGTGTTACTGTAAGCCCAGCAAAAAAATACTATTTTTATTAAGTTTCTAAAAGAAATCAAGCTGCAGATCAACTCTTTGTGGACAGGGGCTAACTGTGGAAATCTGTTTACAGTATCTCTGCAGGTGATGCACTTGGAAACGTCCCTGTGGTGTCACTGTCACAGCATGAGTCCTCAGAACAGCATTACCTTGCCCCTGTGCCTTTGTTTGTATGCATCTCTCACAGGGACAGAACTGTTAAAAGTGAAGTAAAATAAGTAGTTGATTGGGAGAGAATTGCAGCATCGCTGTTAAACTTTCCTAGGCAGTGATCTAATAAGGAGGGAAGCTGCTGAGGTTCACTGACACAACTAAGGAGGCAGTCATGTACAGAACTGTGGCGCAGCTCTCTGAAGGCAGCTGACCCGTGCTGAAGCAGAGCTCCCTGGTACCACACCTTACTACACTTGCCAGATTAGTTGATGCTCCAGCCCAGCAAAGATGTACTGGTTTGCAACACCTCAGTACTTCTGCATTCTTTTTTTTAGGTCATCCTATGAAACCACTGCTTGGCCGGTTGTTGTCGAGCCTGTGTTGAACTACATCTCACAGGAATAAGGCAATTAATCTGTTTTTTTCCTGCACACCATTTAGCTGCACCAGTCCCAGTTTATAACTTTTTTTTGTGTGATGAACTACTGCTGCTTGCTGTGCTTGGAGCTTCCAGGCAGTTCAAAGTGAACAAAGTGGTATTTGGCTGGGTGTGGGTCATCCAACACAATAAAGGTACATACACACTTTGAGAACAGAGTTGGCTGTTTACCTATGACACACAAAATGCAGGGATGAGAATGAAAGCAGGAAACTCCCGCAGATGCAGTTGGATGTGTGTTATTGTAGAACTGCTTATGCTCTAAAACAGCATTTGGAAAAGCAATACTTTGCTGTCAAAGACAATCAAACTACTTTGGAAGATGTCAGAGGATCTCAGTGGCCCCCAGGTAAGTTGGTCTCCGCAGCCTCGTCTGAGACTGCAGCCACAAGGGCACGAGGGTGTGATGATTGTGTAAAAATGTGTTGCTGCAGCCTCTTATTACAGTTGAGCTTTCCCAACATACCAAGTGTCAGGGGCACACTGCTTTGTTGCTTTAGCTGCCTCAGGGATGAGGGTGAGAGGAGGTACAGGGCTGTTACCAGATCCTGTGTTTACCCAGGTCACCAAATGCCAGCAGCTACTCCTACACTGCAGTCCTGCACCTCAGTCACACCTCAAAGTGTTCCTGAACCAAAACTCTGCCTTGAGTGACACAGATCTTAAAGCAGACTTTTCTTGTTTGTTTTTGGCCTCATATGGGCAAGGGTGTAATGGCACTATGACCAATTATTTTATCAACATCAACATGTTTTATTGCAAAGACAAAAACTGCCAGAACAAACACCTGGTGAGAGAGTAAGAAACCTGTGGCAGACAAGTTCACAGTAGTTTCTGCAGTGGTACGATTCCTTTTCCATTCAAGGTTACACCGAGTCCACAAGATCATCATCTGTCCACTCTTCCTATCAGAAGAGAACAAAAACAATGTGTTATGCAGCAAAGGGCAGACAGTCAGTACCCAAACAAATGGTGCTGCTGCACAAGCTGTCACAGCAACTTCCACTGCATAAGCCAGTTCAAGAGAACTTCAGGAACACCAAGAGCTTTCTCACCTCTGAGCTGCCTGCTATCAGTCGTACACGTAAAGAGCACTTTTAACCTGATTTTAAACATAGTGCTCATCCACATTACTTGAGAGATGAGCATTTCCACCAGGATGCTTGACCACACTTCTCTTGCACGCTCCATTCTGCTGCTGACAACCAGGTAGCACTGGTCAGTCCTGGACAATGTGCCAGGCTGGCCCTGACTGGAAATGGGCATGCATGCAAAAAGCTGCTTGACAAAATGCAGGTGTGTTCAGAGTTCCCTCTCAGATTCTCATGAAGTGCCTGATCTTGGAACTGCTGAACAAAGGCTATTTCCTCTCCTCAGACTCCCTACAAGCTGGGTTTCTGCTCCAACTTGCTCAACCTGAGCACAGTTAAAGGAGCTTCTTTAATTCTTTGATTTTTTTTAAGCATGCCCTACTCTGTTCTGAGGCTCCAGTTTAGCTTTGGGTTCCTGGGTTTACTGAAAATGTTTCCTGCAAGCCCCTCCCCCGCAGTATTGCTCAGGGTCCTGTGCAGGGAACAGAACAAAAATAACGTAGTTGACTAAACATATCAAGGGGATGATTCCATTTTTTGTATTTATCTAGCAATGGCTAATCCCTAAACACAGGACTGAAAACCCCCTGCGACAAAGCCCTTTTTCTTGCTTCTGCCAGCATGCCACAGTGCTTCCCAAGAACATCACCACCCTCCCTCATCAAACCTGCACCAAAAAAGCCCTGCTCTTTGTGGCCAGGGTTTAATACCTAACAGAAGTACGCCAGGAACACAAGGAAGACTAAAAATACATTTTAACTAGCAGCAACTAATCCCTTAGAGCTAGTTATCCTTGCCTACTCCAGTACTCACAGATACATGTATGTTTTAACAGCACCTGCCTGAGGTTTAGCTGATGCTGCTTCATTATGGACAACTACATCCAGCCTTCCAGCAGAGTGCAACCCTTTGTCAGCATCCTGTGCTTTTAATGGCTTCATCATTTTGGCAGCTGAGTGACCCCACACTGTACCAGCACCCTCTGAGTTTTCTTCTATCATTTCAAACGGATGAGCTCTCCATACCAGCTGTGGCCTTGCCACTGATACTAACTCCAGCCTGTAAACTAATAAATCAGGAAACAAAATCTCACTAATAGGTTAGAGCTGACTGCATGCTTGCATCACTTACAGATGCAAAGATGGTTACTATCAGCTAACTACAGGATTAGTGAAGTCTCAAGCTTTGAGCAGCACACACATACTATAAGCTTTCAAAACACTAAGCACGCTCTTTTTTCTTCCCCCCTGGCCAGCCCAGTTCTGCTGCTGCTCGTGGTAATTACTCTGAAATGAAGCTCCACAAGTGCAAACCCCTTGCCAGTTCAGATACATCAACGCATAGAATCCCTAAGTTTCAGGAGCTGTTAAAACTGTGCAGGAGGTTACTGTGACATCCTGTAGGCTATGTGGACCTACCCAAACAGTTCACGCTTTGGAAGAATTGTGACTATAAATTAATATGAAAGCCCAAACCCAAAACTGCCTCAAACCATACCGGTGTAACTAAGGTAAGATCCCCCTCCAGTTAACCTGGGGTGGGAAGAAATGAGCTGGGAGCTCAGTTGGAGCTGTTCTGTCACGGTGTGAGACACTGAAGAGTGACCAAAGTGCTAGCTGTACAGAGCTGCCAGCTTCAGCGTGCTTTTGGAGTACATACAAGTCAGCATGTTTACAGCATTAGTTATCATAAGATATACCCGGGGTTCCACATTTTGTAAGAGCATTCTTTCAGTGCTGATTTTATTATCAGATTGTTCAAATCTTTTCTTAGACTCTTGTTTGATATTGTAGCATCACCCTTCGATGATCATTTACAGTAGCAAGACTCCCTGAATTATAAAACAGCAATACACCCTGCATTTTGTGTTAGGATTGACAGAAGACCCTCTTCAGCTGTCAGCAGATTTTTCTAAATGCCATACTTAAGGTGTCTCAGACTATCAGGATGTGCAGTGTCTGCAGCATCAAGAGAAGCCCAGATAAAAAGGGTTCTTCACCAAGCTATTCCTCCACCAGAGCGTATTCTCTACAGCATTCAGTCAACATTACAAGTCAAAGCTCTGAAAGGCGTTCAGATGAGATCTGAAGGATCACCTGAATTCTGTTTTCTCTTGTTGAGCCACCCTCCTTAGTCTATCTCCACCTACTTTGCACTTGACCTTATAACCCAAAGTACAAGGTACCCATCTCTGACTGAACAAGTCTTGCTAGCAAACTGACTCTGAAATCTAGTCCAGCAGCTGACCTATGCTTCATCCAAGGAGCCAAATAAGGTAACCAGAGAGTTTTGGAAATAAGGCCAGCAGAAAAACCACCACATTAAACCTGGGTGAAAAAAAGCCTGCCTAAGTATATTTCAGCAAATGCTCATTTAAATCATCCACATTCTTAGAAGTGAATTTCCACCTGTAGAGCGAGGATTTCTCATTGAGAGGCTCAGTTCCTGGACTTCCAAAACCTCCTTTCATCATAATATTCCAAATCTCATTTCCCCTCAGTTGCACCACAGAGTCACACATGCTGCTTCCAGCATGAAGCTTGGTGTCGTTCTGCAGCTTGTCAAAAGCACTTCAAAAGCACAGGAAACAGCAGGAAGCACAGCTGGTGCGTTAAATACCCCAGTCTTTTATGGGGAGGGGAAAGAAGAAAACTGACAAGCACAAGCTGATAATGAACTTTGAGTCATTTAAAAAAGAAATAAAGCTGCAAAAGACTGAGCAACACGTGAAAGAATATTAATGGGTGCAGAAGCTTGTTTGAGTAGCTGTGTCTCTTCTATCTTGGCAGTTAAAGCAGAAGAACAAGTACTTGTACGATAGGTTTACTGACCTCTTCCATTCTGGATTTCTTTGAGACATATTCATCATCTTCATAACCTTTTCTCTTCTTCCTAACAGCCAACCAGAAAAAGTGAAATGTGTAGGTATTTTTGTTAAGTCAGAGTCTCATTCAGCCACAAGATGAGATTATGGACATGTTTTGTCACATAAAAAAACCTTGCAGCTTGCTAGTTGAGGGCAGGAAAAGAAGTGAAAAGGGCAGAAAAGGAAAATCAGGAAGTCCTCTGCCATCCACAGAAGTCTTAAGAAAATATTAAAACAAAACCCATGCAAAAGGTTAGCCATATGATTTTAAAGCCCTTGATCTCATTACAGATGACACCAAGTGGACAGACTTTAGAAGCCACCAGGGATTCCAGTTCCGTGTTGCAGAACAATCGGTGTTACAGGTTCCAGTGCCAAGTGCCACGAAAGAACAAATTCATGTGCTACTGAAAGCTTCCAGGAGGCACTCACATGTGACATCCTTGTGTGAACATTTCAGTGTTTTCATTTCCAAATCGGTCGCAGAAATGAGAGAAAATTAATGTTGATATAGCAGTACAAAAAGGCAGAAGTCCAAGGCCCGAGTGAGTGAGTATCTACTTACGGGTTTGCATTTAGCGAAAGCTCCGAGCTGTGACACTTCTCTAATTTCTGCTTCAGAGCAGCAACCTCTTCTGGCCTTGGCAGTTCGTACTTCTTTATGAGGTTTTTCATGCCTGCAGTGACAACAACACAGCTCTAAGCACATGAAATAATTTCTGCTCTACCTTGTTGTATGGACAGGTTTTGGTAGTGGGGGGGGCTGCAGAGGTGGCTTCTGTGAGAGGCAGTAACATCCCTGGGCCACCCCTGATGAGTGATCTCATCCTGGTCCTTATCTCGACCCACAAGCCTTCTGCTTTATTTTTCTCTCTTCCCTGTCCAGCTGAGGAGGGAAATGACAGAGTGGCTTTGGTGGGCACCTCAGGCAGGGTCACCTCACCCCACTTGTGAATCACACAAGCAAACCATCAGTGGTATGGCTGCTGTGACTGCTTATCCCTCATGGCTCAGCCTGAGACAACAGCTCACACTTCCCTTCTCTCATCGTAACATGCTTAAGCAGCTTTTGCTAGGTGAAAAAAAAAAAACACACACAACAAAATCTACAATTCTTTCCTTTACCACCCATTCTCTGTAAAATCAGTAATTTACAGATGCTTCAAAATGTCTTTCTAGTCATCATACGTTTACAGAAGAGCTGCCTTTGGGCTAAAACCACCTTCTAGAAGAACACAGGTGAAGGGTAAGTGATCCCAGCATTCCCTTTGCATCTCAGCAATGGAAACCTGAAGACTGGATTTGTTGGCAGGAAGAGAAAGGGAAGAGCACCTGAAGTTTTATAGATTCAGTTTAAATTGAATTGGTAGACTCTGGTGACTTGTTTGGTGCATTCACTACTCAAGTCCTAGTCAAAGAACTGCATTTCTAGTGCTACCATTCTCCCATTTTAACTGCGTGCACTACTGAAGGCATTAAGTAGCTGACTAGTTACTGGAAATGCTGTATCCCAGCCTTTTCATTTAATTACCAAAAAAAAGGAAAAAGGTAATAACCACTGTACTACATTCCCTATTATCTTAGCTAAACCACGCTAGCATTCTGGATATTCAGGAATATACACAGTCTTACATATGCAACCTCTGAATATATTTCTCACCCTAGCAAACCTAAACCTAGGAGAGAGAGGAGCGGGAGGAGAGAGAGATCCTGGCATATCACTTAACATTAATCATTCAGCTTAGAGAAGGTACCCTCTGGTGGCAGAAGTAGCTATCTGCAGGCTTTTGCCTGAAGCTGTAATGTTTGAGGCATTGACCCAAGAGAGTCATTTCACCCTGACTTACAAAAAACCACGATGGAATCATAGAATAGTTCTGGTTGGGAGAGACCGTTAAAGGTCATGAAGTCCCAGCTGTTAACCCTGCACTGCCAGGGCACCACTAAAAACTTTTATCTGCTTCCCAAAATAAATTTCTCACTTTTGAGCTAACTGCTCTTAGTTGACTACAGCACTTATGTTCTGAGAGGCATCAGGCCCTCTGCCTTTTAACTTCACCTGTTTGTGTCACAGCGAAGTGTCTGTGTTCCTCCCCTCACATCCACATGCTGGACAGTCCATTCTACTGCCCAGGTTTTATTTACCTTACGCATGCCCTGAGGTGAAGAAAACCTTTCTGCTCAAAGCTGGTTTTGGAAAATAAAAATGGGTTTCCTCCTTTAGAGATACTGTTTATCGTCTTTTTCCAACATTTACTTACATTTCATGCCATCTAGTAGCTCGCCTAAGGATGTTCTGTCTTCTCTCAGCATCAGATTTTCTGATAAATAACTGTAAAGAGACACAGAAGAGTAAGGTCTTAAAAATAAGGTGTCATAGTTACTTGTGGCAGCTACCATTAGTTAATAAAGCATGCATTATTTATTATATACATCTGCTGGAGTTTGATGATGAGACCTAACAACACTTTGGTTACCTAAGTGCTGTAAGGTGATAAGAAAGCAAGTCTATCACTCACAACATTCCTTCTCTGTAAGAACATGACAAGTGTTCCCCAGACACATAACCAACCAAAGTTCCAGAACTGCAGAATTAAACATTTAAGTAATTTACTTAAAGTTTAGTAAGTAAACTCACTGAGTTAAGTCAACTCACGTTTAAGATGCTGTGAAGTGTCATGCTAACATCACACCACTACACAGTACGACTGCTGGAAAAAGCCAATACTACAGAAGAGTTGTCTCCAGACAGACCAACAGGCAAAAGCCTCTGAAGATGGGACTGCATCTCTGGGCAGCTAAAAGGAAATCCTAAATGCTGTCTTCTAAGAGCCTGTGGGTCCCTTCCTCTGCCCTTAGAGATTCAAACTTCCTTTTAGTAAGAACATTTGTACACATGCACACCACCTGGATAAAACCCCAGCACACAGAAGCAACAATCCTCACCAAAAATCCATAACATCCAAGTAGTTTTATCCCTCCCAGGAAGGGCACTTACAGATAAATTACAGAAATCCAAAGGTGACAAAGTACCAGTCGGCTCCATCTGCAAAGGTACTTCAGACACAGACAGCTGTATCAGCTGCAGCTCTCAGACTGAGCACCAGCCAGCAAGAAGACATGGTTACTGTGCTAACAGAGCAGCTGGCAGCTCCTCTGCTCTTGGGGAGCTCAAATTTAACAGTGCTGTTTAACCTTGTGCTGATACTAGAACTGAAGATTTATTTGGAGCCACCCATCAGCCAGAGCACGGTGACACCTTTTTTTTTTTTTCCCCTGAAGCTCTTAACTTTTTCAACACTGACATCATGGGAGAGACAGGTTTTCAAGCTCTGTCCCACATGTGTAGGGCACCTACTCACAGGTCCCCAAGAGTCCAGCTGCAGCATTAGCTTCTTTCCTGTCCAGCGGCTCAAACTCACACCAAACAACAAATGACAAGATCACAGCAACTGTATAGTGCTGACAAGCGCAAAGACTTCAGTTCTTCACATACTCTGGTTCACACACTACCTACAAGTCATTCTGGTTCTTTTTCTAAGCATGCTTCTCTGAGTTTTGGCACAAGTAGTACAGAGGATGAATTCAGGAGAAGCACCAACAAGTTTCAAGTTACAGTAAGCACCTGAATGCTTTTACACTGTTCTGAGAGACTGTGAACCCTGCCGAGGAGACTCCCACACTGCCTCAGGCCTTTAGAACAAGGGAGGTTTGAGACTCATCAAGAGCAGGTGGAAGGAGCACTTCTTTGAAAAGAACTGTTTGCCTTTAGCATCAGGCCTTACGCCTGCATGTTTTAGTCACATGATACCATCATGTGACTAAAACAGATAACATCTACTTAGAGCTACTACCTCAGTTGTTTTTCTGAGGACAAGAGAATCTTTTCTCCTTGAAAAGGCCCAAACAAACCATGCTTTCCCACAAAGACATCAAAGTGTTTGGTGACACCTTCCCAAACACCAGTGGCTAGACCACAGAAAGAAAAGGGACTGAGTTAAACCAGCACTCCATCATCAGTCCTGTACAGTTCTACCAGCCAAATACAGAGCTTTGTTTCCACACGACTAGCAGCTGTCAGTTCAGTGTCATTTCATTTGACTCTGTAACCTCAGATACCAGAAATAACCTTTTTTTTCCTAATTTATGTGAGTCTTCACATGTTTCATACTCTAAGTTTCTACTGCATTTCCACTTTCTCCACTCAAATCTTGAAGATGAGTCTGAAAATCCTACACTATAAAAAAAAACATCAGTGGGAAACCCCCACCCCGTTCTTCCAAAGGAATAGAAAAATCAGATGTCAACTAATTGCATTTATCACCTTCTTGAAAATGCAAAAATAAACCCAAGAAAAAAAAAAACCAGAAACAGTACCAATTCAGTTTTGAAACGTACTTAGCATTGTGTCAGCAACCAGTGACTACACACTTCTACTAGTTCAGGATGTCTAGAACACCACGGTGTTATACAAGTAGCAAATAAACTGTTTAAATGATAACAAAAAGGAAAAGAGTACCTTTCCATATTCATTCCTGCTCTCGAACCGCTCGATAGTATGGCAGTGAGAGCTATTTGTGAGGGACTGAAGAGCAGATACGCATCTGTCAGAGCCACCCGACTGAGGAAGTCATCTGCTGTTTTCCTCAAAACTTCAGGATTCTCCAGCACTGGATAGCGTGTCTAAAAAAACCATAAGTATTTAGGAAAGTCAGTAGCTACTCCTCATCTTCTGCTCTGTGAGCCCAGAACTCACAATTCAACAATGTCTTGTAAAGCTAAAAAGCAGCCGACCACCTTTCTTATCCCAAAAATAAAGTGCTTAATGACCACAGCTAAATCAACTTCCCTTCAGATATCTGCCTGTCCCTTTAGAAACTGGATCTTTCAAGATCACAGGCAAAAAAAATGGAAATAAAGTTTTCTAACACAACCCGTAACAGATTTGTATGTTACTACATGGAGTGTGTAGCACATAAAATTATACTACCTTCAAATCGATTAGAAATCCCTCAAAGGGCCTGTATGGGTTGTGGACGATAAGATGGAAGTTCAGCTGCTGAATAAGCAATAGTTCATATTCCAGTATTTGCTCAAGAGCTTTTTCTTGTCCAACTGGGCTTTCTCGAAGGTTACCCACGAACTGCGCACTGGACACGTTAAATTCATCTACTTTACAGGCCAAAAATGCACATGTTAGCCTTGAGGAAGGGAAAAAAGCAAACAATTGACAAATGCAGCATCCACCTTTTTACCAACAGATCTGTTCAGAACATTTCTGTCTTCAAAAGACCACATTCTGAATGCAGCAAACTCTTCAAATGGGAGCTGAAAGTGGCCCTACTTTGCCTTTGCTTATGCTTAAGCTCTCACATCTCCCCTCTCGCTCTCCCAGGTCTTTACAGAGACAAGGATTACACCCACAGTGTCCTGCTTGGTGGAGTAATTCAAGATATGCTGATTATAATTATAAAAATTATTATGATAACTCACATTATTATCCGAGGATGATATTCCATCACTGAGTTATTGAGGTAAAAACGTTTGAAATACATGCAAGCCGTCCCCTAAATTTAAAATGAAAAAAAGAGGTAAAAGTAAGTAGAGAATCACAAGTGGATTAAATAAAAATAAATAAATAATCTACTAAACAGAGCAGACAAACCTGAATACACACTACAGAAACACAGTACACATTAAGGCACTAAGACATGCACAATGCCATGTCACATATCTCAAAGTCCACTGCATTCGTGCCTGCAAAAGCCTTTCAAAAGAGCAGCCTGGTTACCTTTTTCCTCTATTTTTAGATGTATTTAGGAAGACAATGCTCAAAAAGCCTACAGTATCTTCATGGAAACAATCTGGTATTTAAATGAAATTTAAAACACAGGGACTGAAAAAAAAGATTATCCTTAAAAAGCTGTGAGCAATCCCAACCACGACACATGATTTCTTTACTTTTAGCTCAGTAAGTTTCCCAACACGTTTATCATTTGTGCTTCTCTGACCATCTAGAAGCGCTGCTGTTAATGGCAGATTTCCTAGCTGCTCTGAACACCACCACCATGGGAACAGATGTTCTTCCAAAAGCATTACTTGGCAAGTCAGACACACAATCTACAGGGGCCACTCCTGAAATACAAGGCCTGGCTCCACAGAGCAAGTCATGGCAGCCAACTGCTACCTTTCAAATGCATCTTCAGACAGGACACTTCATCTTTGTCATTCACCACACCTGCCAGGAAAAGGAAGGACTGACAGGGGACAGTACAGGTCACACATCTGAATGTCTAAGTGACAAAACAAGCATGCTTTCATTCACTGAAACACAGCCTTCTGTGCTCAAGGTAAGCCAGTTCAAAGATATCTTTTTGAGTTTCCTGCCAGTCCAGATGCTTGAACCAGCTTGTTCTGTGCTCAAACAAGCATCAACACTTGAGAAACAGGATACCAGCTCAACTTTGGGACTGCCTTCTTTAGCTACAGCTAGATCATTTCCTTGTATTATCAATCCACATAGCGTTAGGTTTGTTTCTCTTTGCTTAAGGGGAAGAACACAGTTAAAAGCCATCCACACAAGCGTTAAGTCACAAGAAACAGATAGAGCCGAGAAGTAACTCTCTGGTTTTCAAGTGGCTGCGTTGCCCAGGAAACAGGAAAGAGCTCCAAAGCAGTCTGAAACACAGCCTGCAGCACCAGAAGGGAAAAAGCCAGGCAGGTATCCCCGCTCTCAAAAGCCAGGCAAGCAAGCAGCAAGCGAAGGCACAAGAGGCAGGGCCCGCAGCACAGCCAGCAGCGGCAGCGAGCGGGCAGCGCTCCTCACCACCACGGATCTGGGCATGGCAGGCTTGAAGGCGGCGCAGAAGTCCAGCAAACGCTTTTCGTAGTACTTGCAAATGGCCAGCTCCTCGTGGGGCTCCAGGAGGACGGGGTCGGCGGGCTGGACCTTGAGGGGAGTAAAAAGCTGAGCCTGACCGAGCGGCTGAGCCCCGCCACGGCCGCCCCCTCCCCTCAGAGAGCCCGGGAGGAGGCCGCAGCCCGGCCCCCGGCCCCTTCCCCGCCTCTCTCCCCGCGGCCCCCAGTCCCGCACCTTCCCGCTCGCCACCGCTTTGCTGCGGAACTTGCGGTTGGCCTCGGCTCGGCGCTGCGACAGCTCCTCCTCGCCGCGGAAGGTCCAGTGCCGCCTCTGAGTACTGCTGTGGTACATGGCGGCGGCCCCGGCGGCACTGGCGGATGGAGGCGGGGACCCCCGCCTGGCGCCTCCCGCCCTTTACGGCCGCGCGCTTTACGGCGGCGCGGGGGCTGCCGGGAGCTGTAGTTCGGCGGGAGCGGGGCCAGGAGGCCTCAGGGCCGTGTCCGGGGGGGCGGGGCTGGGGGCGGGGGTGGTGCGGAGGCCGCGCCCCGGGCTGCAGGGCTGGGGGGGCCGCAGCAGCCGGGTCACGGTCGCCTTGCGATCGAACAGCCCAGCCCAGCCCAGCCCAGCCCAGCCTAGCCCAGCCCAGCCCAGCCCAGCCGCCGCCGGGGCGCCACTGAGCCCTGCCCCTCAGCAGCGCATCTCCCCGGCTCTGCAGCCCCTGCGGGGACCTGCCCTGGGCAGCCTGGGGCAAGCCTGGCAGCCCTGGAGGGGAAGAACCTGTTCCTCGGCTCCAACCGAACCCTCCCCTGGCACAGCTTGGGGCCAGGTCCTCTTGGCCCAGTGCTTCTTCCTCGGCAGCAGAGCCCGACCCCCCCCGGCTCCAGGCTCCTGTCAGGAGCTGTCAGAGCCAGGAGGCCTCCCCTCAGCCTCCTTTGCTCCAGGCTCAACGAGCCCGGGCTCTTCCTTTTCATCTTCTGGGAACTTTCCCCCTCCAAAGCCATTGTAGGTTGAGTTCTGTCACATTTTTACGTGTCAGGTTTTCTTGTGGCTCCCTATTCCACCCATTGCCCTGGGAGGTTCACTCTCACTAGCCAAGTCTGCCGGGAGTTTTTGTCTACAGTGCCCTTTCTGCCTGAAGGGCAGTGGGGTGGACTGCCTGTGGCATTCCATTCAGGATTCATCTGTGTAAAATACCTTTTGGTTCATTATGTACCGTGGTTCAAGTATACCAGCTGTAAATTGGTGACCAGTTCTTGTTATCAGGGGTGATTATAAAATTATGACATGAAAATACTCTAGTCTCTGAGCGGCAGGAACATCCCTTCTGTCCACAGCTGTCATTTACCGCTCACAACATCCCATTAAGAACAGTTATGTTATTTTATTGGCCAAAGTACTGTACAGTTTTGTGTGCACTGCATACTGAAAGCACACAGTGACAGAATGTAGCCTGGCAGGCATCCTCCTATGCTGTGAGGGAAGCTGGAGAAATAACACTTCTGCAATGTAGATCCTGTGGAATATTGCTGTACAGAACACCTAAAATTTCTGATTATCTTCTTCTTCTGCCCATGTGTATCCATCCATGCAGCAATTCTTACAGTGTTACGCTATATTAAATTTCCTCCTTGCAAAACAAAGCTGTTAAGGTGTTTGTCTTCTCTTTTTTATTTGTTTGGTTTTCATATTTTGGTTTTTTTTAATAAAGAAAAATAAATATATTTAATTATAAAGTGTATTTTACTCATTTTGCAACAGCTTTTGTCTGATGATTTCAGAACAACTTGTTCAGATTTCGGTCTATTCTTGAGCTACCTTCAGGCTTTTTCTTCCCATCTCAAATCTGTATTTGCCTTCATGAAGAATGAGGGAATCTTCAGAACTTCCAGTGCACAGGAAAAATGACGGGTGTGTATCAGATCATGCTGGTCACGAGATCTAGGTTGTCAAGACCTGTTTTACTTCCTCGCTAAGAGAAATCTTCCTGTACAGAGGTTACTACCAGAACATAATATAAAACTCTGCAACTTCAGAACTTCCACAGGTATTATTTTCTGTTTCAGTTTACTGAATGTCTTACAACTACTCTCTACTGTACAGTCTACAGCTCAGCAGGCAGAAAAAGTGAAAAGCAACAGCTAGTAGTTTTTGCCTTTCAAAAGAAAGGTGATGGTACTCTAAGTAGATGGGTGGCACCCATCACTTTTGTCTGAGGAACCTCCTCCTTCAAGCTGTGATCTCTGGAAAACTTCATTCAAGACACAACACTATTGGCAATCCAAAGAAAGTTAAGAAAAGAAGGATAAGGTAGAACGATTTAAAATAATGTGGACATTAAGGCGTCTTACCTAACTCTTTATCCCATGTATTATTCACAGGTGTTTCTTCTGGAAAGAAGATGTCTGTGTCTGCAAGGAGGTGTAACTCACTGAGAACAAATGGCAACCAAAGGGGATCGCATTGCTGTCACACCATGTCTTCTGAAGAGTTGCTTTGGTAAGGACTCGAAAGGCTGTGGGTGCCTTTGCCGCAAGGGCTGCGCTCTGCAGCGTGCACTGGCTCCAGACACAGCTGCTGCTGGGGCACGCAGGCTGCTACAGCCAAGGTTCAGTGGTGTGTTCTGGAGGCACAAGTGGGATTTCACAGTGTTGGGGTTTTGGGGAGTTACTTTGTTTTCCTTCTTCTCTTAAAGAATTTTTCCATGCTTGTTGGTCAGGGAGGTAAACTGCTGTACTTAAGAGAGACAAAAGGCCCTGGCCACAGGGGGAGGGGTCCAGCCAGCCGAATAAAGGGGGTTGGGTGCAGCCCCTGGGGCTCTGGTTTTGCTCCCTGCATTCGAGGGGAGGAGAAGCTGCCCTCGTGGTGCAGAGACCTCATCCCCACTGCATCTCCTGCTCTCCCTGCTGTCTCCCGAGGATCCTGCTGGGCACCCATTATAGCCCAGAGCTCATCTTCCCAACTGGTTCTGGCACAGAGCAGGGCGGGAAGAGAAGGTCTGAAAGTCGTGGCAGGAAGGGAAGCTACTTGCTAGCTGAAATTTGCTCTCGATTACTTCAGAGCTGGGTATTTCTTTGTTGTTTGCTGCGATCTTAGAAAATTCGACACAAAAAATGTGGTGGAGCTACTAATATTTCACAGCAGGTGGGAAACAGACAAAGAGTGGCAAAAATCTGCAGGGTGCTATTCAAAGAGAGCTTTTCTTTCTTCAGAACAGACCTTTAGAAAGAAATGGAAATCAGTAAGGGTTCTGTTGGGATCACACCTACCTTTTAAGAGGAGATTTTGAAAGAGGACAGTATACTACTATTACCTTTTTAGTATGGATTTTCTTTTTTTTATGTGTGCCTTCTGTGTGAGGGATGATGGGTTTCTTTTCCTCTCCTTCTGTACCAGTGTAACGATTCTGGCAAGAATGGTTGTTTCGATAACTTCATCCTCTGAATTCAGCTCTTATTTGACAGTCTCTTTTCCAAGCCCTTTTTTGATTCTGCCTGTTTGCCCTGGGAACATGGGTTTCCCCTTCAAATGCATAGCATGGGATAGCATGCAGTACCTCTGAAGAATACGGTATCTCTTCTGAATTTAAAAAAAAATATAAAAAAATAATAAAAATACTTCACAAATATATTAATCTGTCAGATTTGTCTAGTTTTCTATTCTATACTGCTATGCATACTCTATTCTGCCTAATGTGCCCTCTTTATGTGTTCAGTGAGAATATATATCTAGAATGAGCAGTCCTTAAACGGCCACTAACTGACAACTGCTTGTCTGCACTCTGACCTGAAAAGGTGACCTGAAGCTTCTAGGAGGCTTAGATATAAACCACATTTTCATTCGTTTCACCCAGATGTGAGGACTTCTTCATGTTTCCCCTTCCTCTAGATTCATTCTGGATTTCTGTTTTCCCTCAGGATTGCTTTATGACACTTCTACTGTATATGATCTTAAAATGAGTATAATTTGTTCTCTTGCTTCTGCATGAACATTAATTTAGCATCTTGAAGCGTGTCCTTATCAGAGAAAGGAGCAAATTATGAGGCCTTCTTGTAACACAAAAGGTGCCACTGCTACCACGCTACCACTAACCCTTACATCATGGCAGCATCAGGATTTGCTATTGTAAGTGAAATCAGATGCAGTTTTTAGGCAGCTAGAGGAATGAAAGTTATTTGGCAGCTGTCTGAATCAAAAATCAGAACAAAAAAAAAGAAAAGAGAGTTGAGACTGAAGTCATAAAACTGGGAGCTTTTTATGCTTTTAATCAAGTTATGTCATCTTGCAAAACCTAGTGATTTGTTTCTTTCAGAGAGGAAGATACCTGTGATTTGGGGCATGGCTTGTTGACAAATTGGCATATGAACCAGTTTGTGCTTCGCTGGAATTTCATAAATTGTGCACTTGTTTTATTGTCTTGGAAAAGCGCTTTGGACTGATTTAGACTTAGTGCTGGACTTAGCAGTGCTGGTTTGCAGTTGGGCTCAGTGACCTTTTCCAACCTAAATGATTCTATGGCTTTAGGAGCATTCGCTTTATCTTCTGCCCTTGCTGGGAAACATTTAATGCATCTACACAACAGTGAGGTAAGATCTTCTCAAAGGGAAATTGACTTTCCAGAATGAACTTGCTGCAGCAATCTGAGCCGTAAGAGACCCGAGGAGATTCCAGCTGCTGTGTGTTACTGAAAATCAGCAGAAGCAGGTTAGGAGGCAGTTACATGGCAAAATATGTCGGAGCCTATTCACAGATATTCAGAAAACTTCTCTTCACGCTTTCTCTTTTAATTAAAATTCTACTGCCTTACGCTCTTTTTATGATCTTTTGAAAAGTGTGAAAAAGCTAGCATGTTTCTTACATATAGGTATCTGTCACACAGAGGATTTTAAAAAAAATGTGTTTTGCAATGAGGGTTTTTTATGGAATTCTTATTTTACTGGCCCTGTGAGTGAAGTATATCTTAATGGAATTTAAGTTCTATATAACCAAACTGTAAGCCTGATACAAATCTACTTCAAATAAAATAAAAGCTGTGGTTTCTGCTGTCATACTATCATAATGTATTTTTAAGTGATTGATATCACTGCAGGCGTAAATGTTCTGGTAAATAATTATACTACGAACACTTTATTTTGAGCCAATGAGTTTGGTTTACCCATGCCTGGAAACATTTCCAGGAGCTTTTCTTCACCACCATAGACTGCAGTAATTAATCCGAGAGTCCCCAAACTGTACATATTTCCTCACAGATCTGCTTTGTATCACCAGATTTTACCACCGTGCCTCCTTGGAGAGATCTCAGAAGCACTTCTGCCCCATCCAGAGACAATAAGAATGAAACCGGTTTCCCCAACGACAAGGACGTACTCCAAATGACAGCATTGAGGCACGTGGACAAACTTCATTTGCACATTTACAACTCCACAGTTTAGGGCGTGCAGTGATTCTTCTCTTGCTGTCCTGTATTGTGCGCTAAAGAAACTGGGCTAGTGCTACAATACTGTTGAGCTATAGCTGAAAAAATTTGAGCAAATCAAACTTCTGGTTGTGTTCAATCACACACACACACCTCCTACACCCCCCTTCCTCAACATGAGGAAGAACTTCTGTACTGTAAGAGTTGTAGAGCATTGGAATAGACTCCCCAGACAGGTTGTGGTGTCTCCTTGTCTGGAGTCTTCCAACACCTGTCTGGA
>JANVCC010010369.1:7762492-8045076 GCA_025345505.1 Todiramphus chloris collaris
TCCCTGTGCATCTGCTGACTGGCAGAGCACGGGAAAGGGAAAAATCCTGAACTTAGGAGAGGTGCTACTCAGCAATAGCTAAGCAGCTCCTCCGTGACCAATGGCTGCCTATTCCTAGCTTTGGAGCTGGTTGAAAGCGAAAGCAAATAAAGCTGGTTGGGAATCCAACATGCTGTGCAGGATGCAAAGAAAAGCAATGGTGACAGCCCCGTGTTTCTCAGGGATGTGAAAGGGCTGCCAATAGAAGGTGAGGACTAGCAGAAGAACCCAGTGCTAGCACCTTTCCGGGGGCAGCAATCGCTGGATGTATTCAATTCTGGAGCCATGCTCTGGTGAAATCAAGTCAGGCAGGTTGTGGATACAACAAGTCCTGAAGGCTCTGCTTTAGTTTGCAGCCTGCACAGCATGTGCTGTTCACAACCTGCTTTCTTTGCTCTCACTTCAAAACAGCTCAAAACCCCAAATTAACCAGCCACTGCTCCCCCAGGACAGGTGCTGGCACTGAACTCTTTTCCTGGTCCTCACTGTCAGGTCCTGAGCAAAGACAATTCTTTGAAGAAACTAAAAATGAGATAACTCATGCATTAGCCCTTGGGCCAGTCTGAGCAGGGCAAGATGATAAACACGTTCTTTACACCACAGCTAGCCCGAGTGGCTCTACCTGGACTCTTCTGTCTCAGGGACACTCAATGTCAATCCTTAGTATTCTGGAGGCAAGGATATCTAGGATCTCAGGCTTGCTGTATTCTGAAAAAAAAGAGTTTCTGGCAGCATATGAAGCTGTTTGAGCTGCCATTGAAGCAGCTGGTCAGGAAACACAGCTCCTATTATCACCTTGACAGCTGGTGCTGGGCTAGTGACCAAGGAGTTTGGTAGAAAGCACAAACCCACAGGATGAGGCTGACCTACCTATTAGACTTGTTCATGCACAGCTGCTGTACAGAATTTATCATCATCATATGCCATTTTTCTATGCAATCTTTCTTTCTCACTACTCATAGAGCACTGTACCACAGCCTAGTGCACTGTACACAGAAATTATTTTAGATCTTTATATATGGCTTCTGCCTGTACTGCTGGCAACTTTCTACAAGAAAAAGACAAAATTACGTAATCTTGCTATCATTGAGAAGACTTTTCTCAGATACTTCCTTAGTAACTTCTGACTTGCCATGTGTCTTGTCCCACTCAACAGACAAGGAAGGTGAGTCTTTGTGATCCCCTGAAAGAGGCTGTCCCTGCACAGCAGGGCTGCCGGGGCAGCAGTCACAACAATGACTCCGAGGGACAATAATAAAACAGTTTATTACTTCTCTCTAATGGAACAATCAACAAACAGTATGGATAAAAGTGTTAATCTGTGCAGGCGATTATTTTACGGTGCAACTAAATTTTGAGGAAGAGTTATTAGAGAAAAGGAAAAGAGAGGATGAGTGAGGGAGTAAGAGAGAGAGAGAGTAAGATAAAGAGAAAAGGTTCTCACCACCCGTGGATTCAGCAACATCTCACTGGATCAGGCCAAGTCTTCAGTTCTTCGGTGGTGGGTGCACACCAATCAATATTTTTCTGTCCCTTTCTACCCTTGAGGTATCTGGGTGGCATTCCCAACTTCCACAGAAGTGGTGTTGATTTGCAGGAGCTCCATGAACTGGCAGTAGTGTGGCTCCTGCCATCCACCTCCCCCATGGTGCAATCAGCAGGAGCACTTAAGAAAAGACAGAGTCCCACCTATGCAGAGCCTGTCTCTTCCTTTTGTTAAGGCATGTCTGCAAGGAGCCAAAGGGGGGCACAGAGACATTGAGAGCAATCAACACCTCCCTTCCAGACATGTCTTTCCAGACCTTATCACCACACAAGGTTTGAGGCACACAATAGCCAGGCTCTTACACGATGTCAGAAAGGCTTGAAAGAAGGAAAAAAAAAAAACCAAAACAAAAATGAGGAGAGGGTAGGGCCCATTTATAGCAATGCTGAAGTTCTGAAAATTAAAAAACCTACCAAGGATTTACTGACTGAAGTCAGTATAAAGATATCCTTGTCACCCTTCAAAGACCTTGAGAAAGAATCTGAAAAATGCAGTAGACAAAAAGTTCAGCAGAAATATTTTCATCACAAGTGTCATCCCAAGTCTGGATTCTTTACCTGGTGTGCAAAGAGCCAAAAGACACACACAGGGTCAAGGCATTTACTACAGATCTGTGCAAAGCTGGGAGCTAGCCGATATTCCACAATGCTGACTCAGCTCTGTATGCAAAATTACAGTTTATTTATCCCACTACACGATTAACAAAAACCCACACAAGTTGACACTCCTTGGTTAGTGGTTAATACCACACTCATTTGTGTTTGCATCAGCCTGCACGCTCCTGGGGAAGAGGGCTGGTGGGTGCTGGGTGATGTGGTGTAAATCTTCCTGGTCCCTAATGGAGCCGGTGGTCGTGATCTCTGCCCCAGTCTCACCATTTGGCTGAGGCGAGTTGCCCCGGCATTCTTCTCATCTCTGGCCTTTGTTGAAATAGGTCAGTCTTCATTAGTTCGTCCTTACCTTGTCTCCCAGCATTCAGCACTTGAAGGGGAATCACCCTACCTAAGCCAGGTTTCTACAATCAGTTATTATTTACACTATTTAATTGGCCGATCAATTTTCCAGGCCTCTCAGAAACCACAAGGAGTTCCGTTACAAAGCAAAAGGGTGCCTAACGTTTCGTGATGTTCAGAAACATCACATCACTAGGGGTCCATGTTCAAAGAGGAGACAGAGGAGTCCTGCAAAAAGCCTTTATTCAAATAAAGGGAGAGTCCACGGGCGTATCCCAGTGGGGTCTCTCAAACTGCCAGAGGGCACAGCCCCCCTTTCCTCCTAGTTTCCTGGACGCATACAACCCTCTTCCTTTCCCCACTGGATAAGGTACCAGGAAGGTACAGACTTCCCCATACGCCTCTTACACATCCCCCCTGAACACGCACACCCCCTACATCGTGCATTGTCTGTTTCATTAACTCTACTTTACGCCTCCCCTGGGAGGAAAAGTTAACGTGTACAAGTCTCTTAAGCCTGCGCACCCTTTCTTAAAGCTCAAAAGTTTACAAACCTTCTAAATCCTAGAGTCTCAACTGGTTTCAGCCAACCCTCACTGGCATTCCCAGTCCTAACTGGTGTTCTTTGATGATATATCGCCACCCAGGCCAGCAAGGTTCTCTCCTTGTCACATCTTCATTTGTCAAGACATCCCTCTCTGGATCTCCGGAGTGACTGCTACGGAGCAGAAGCAGCGAGCGGCTGGCCCTGCAGCTGGCAGGCGGGAGAACGGCCGCTACCACCGCGGCCACAGCGGCTCCTTCCCCCGGCAGCACACTCCCGCTGCCTGGGGAGGGGAGAGCCATGCCCGCTGCCCCTGGGGGCTGGCCTGGCCTGCCCAGCGGCTCCTCCACCTCTCCCAGCCCTGCCATCCCCTGGGAGGGAGAAGCAACAGCGCCGGACGAGGCGGCGGCTTCCCCCGCGCGCCCCCGCAGAGCGTTCTTCCGGGGAGGCGGTCCTGGCAGGTGCAGGCGCTGCCCGGACAACGCCTTGGCAGCCGGGGGAAGAGATCGAGCCAGGCGCGGAGCACGCGCTGGTTCCGCCCCGCGCCTCACTCCACAGCGTGAGTCGCTGGCGAATAAAGCGCACAAAGATCCGGCCGAGTACTCCCGCGCGTACGCAGCTGCCAGGACCCGAACGCGCAGCGACCTCGGCCGGAAGGCGCTCGGTGCGGCTGCGGCGAGGTCCCCGCGCAGGCGCAGGCGCAGGGGCGATCCCGCGGCAGGGGAGCGGCGCGGCGCGGCGCGGCTGGGCGCTTTCTCCGCTCCGGGCCGAGCGGGCTCCTGCCGCCGCTGGCGTCTGCCGGCAGCAGCGGCCATGGGGAAGCTGAACGTGGTGATGCTGCGGTATCTGTCTAAGGAGCACTTCCGGGTGCTGACGGCGGTGAGCTGGCAGAGCGGCCTGGCCGGGAGGGCAGGCGTGTTGGGGAGGGATGGCCGGCCCGGCCCGGCCTGGCCTGGCCTGGCCTGGCCTGGCCTTGCCGCACGGTGCTCCGCGTGGCCCGTTAGCTAAGCGGGGTCGGGCAGGTTCCGTGCACGGACGGGAGACCGAATTGGTTGTGTCTCAAGCAACAGAGGAAGAAAGCCTGCAGGGGAATGGGGCTCGCTTTTGTGCTCACTGCCTCCTTTAGGGGCTGGTGTGGGTGTTTTCCGCTGGGGAGGTCTGGTGTCTTGCCGGTTTTGCTCTCAGCTGGCTGCCTCGATGGCAGGGTTGTTTCTGGGGCTGCCCGGGTTCTGTCTGCCCAGTAAATGCCATCATCGGTTTCCCCACACGGGTCCATTGCTTTGGCTCCTTGACTAGCAAAGGTTCCCCAGTGTGCAGCGTGCTTCCTTGACTGGCTGTGTGGTGAGAGCAGGCTGCACCAGTTGGCCTGCCTGATTCCACTGACAGCAGCAGCACTCCTTAGGAAAAAGGCATGTTGAGGCATGGCTGTCTAGATGTGAGAACAGGGTTTTGTTTCAGAAATGAAGATCAGCTCCTTCCTCCACTCCTGAGGCTGAAATCTCATCAGCCTTTCATCTTTTGGACAGTACTGTAGAAGCTGCGAGGGTGAATTATGCAAAGGCTATCAGAGGGCAGTGATGCATATAAAAAATGTGGTTAATTCCTAAAATATTACTTCATTGTCAAACACGGAGAACAACAAATCTATTTCTGTTTTCTCTCTTAGGTGGAAATGGGCATGAAGAACCATGAAATAGTTCCTGCTAGCTTAATTGCTTCCATTGCCAGCCTTAAACATGGTGGCTGTAATAAAATTTTGAGAGAGTTAGTGAAGCACAAACTTCTAGCTTATGAACGAACTAAAAGTGAGTTTGAATTTTCTTTTGGGGTCCCCCTCTCACTCTCTCCCCAGTGTCTCACTGTGGTGCTTGCAGAATTACCACAGCTCGGCACGTATGAGCGCCCAGACTGCTTGCTAGCCCTCCTTGCACCTACTCTGGGAATGTGGATTTGTACAGCACCAAATGTTGTAGCTCCCTGTTGAGCTGCTCGTGCCTATGAATACGACAGGCAGAAGAGAGACGAACAGTTAACTTTCACTTTTTGCGCAGTCGCCAAAGTAAAGAAAAATAAAAGAATCATCAGTTAAGGCAGTATGCAAATGTGTGCAGGAGTCAGCTGAGTTACAGAGATGAGTTAACAGTCTTAAAGTACACAAACTGGAGCAGATTGCAAAAGCCATGTAGATTTTACCCCCTCAGAAACAGCTACTGAAGCAGTTTTTCTTCGCTGCCACATAAGACATAGTAGTTGTGCAGGCCTTTCTGCATTTTCTTCAGCCTTTCAGTTGCATCTGACTTTGCAAACAGGCTGTAGGAGTTTACAGGACATTCTTACTCTTTTTATGCCAGTTCTTCAGAGCCTTAAGGGTTGCCTTAGATCATCACAACAATCCCAAATCCCTGTTGTGTCTCCTATATGTGTATTTTCCCAAACGACTCTTGGCTTTTCCCAGGCTGCCATTGCCTCTATTGGAAAGGGGCTAACAGCTTGCCAATCTTTTGCCCAGTTGTCAGTTTTGATAAAACTTGTAGGAATTTAAATATCTTTACAGTTCTGTAAAATTGCGATGATCACCCAGAGGTGAACTATTACTTGGGTCTTGTGTACTGTAAGCTGAAATAAGAAACAAGCCTAAATTGAGACTGATTTTAAATGTAATGTATACACAATGAGGAACTAAATGTTTTGTATTTTATTCTTGCCTAGCTGTCCAGGGTTATCGGTTAACTAACGCAGGTTATGATTACCTTGCTCTGAAAACTCTGTCTTCACGACAAGTCGTAAGTTCTGTTGGAAACCAGATGGGTGTTGGCAAAGAGTCAGGTGAGTAAAAACATTTTTAGTCATTTATTAAGGAAACACAGCTGTAATGTTGCAAGTGTTTTGCTAGAAACCAGGTTAAAGCTTTCCTCTGGGTAGTCACGTCAGGTAACATGTCAAACACTTCTTGATTTATGGGTGACTTGTTGAAATGCTACGTCAGGCTTCTGTCTGCGTTTGAGTATTTCTTCACAAGAGTGGTATTCTGTTGTGATCATTTTGTCTGGTTCTTGGTTTGTTGCTTAAAAAAATACTTTGCAGGCAGATGCTGTTTGTCTCGTGCTTTGTCAAGGGTTTTGAACGATTTTAGCTGAAAGACAATTTCACCCTTGTCATCCCCCTTGAAGTAAAGTATAATAGCCTCAAAACTATTGGAGTAGTGTCTTGGTTCCTCTTACATTCATGTAAGATCATAATTGGACATGAAGAATGAGATTACTGGGGACAAGTGGTAGAAATGAAAGGTGGGCTATGTGTTAACACTGTATAAATTAAGAGGCTGGTCCCTTGGGTTGTATGTCCACTCAGCAGAAAGCAGGAAGCTCTTCCAGTGTGTGTTTAAGTACACCATCATCTGCCTTAGGTTCCTCTCTAGGACAGCTTGTATTAGATCTTTGTTGTGCAGATAGCTTGGGGATGTTGACCTGGATATAGGAACCTTAAGATCTCCTACTCTGAAAGATGTTTCAGATCACATCAATGTTTCTTCTAACGGAGTGTCATGATCTCTTTAACAGTAATTTCTTCTCGTTCAGATCTCTAATATACAATATGTAAATTTATCTAACTGCAGTGGAACTTCCCATGCCAGAGATAGTCAGCGTGAGAAATGAAGTGACATGCATCACTCCAATCTTTCACCAGATGCTAGCTTCTTTCTTAGATCCATGCCATTATGTGTCTTCTAGATATATATATCGTTGCAAATGAAGAGGAGCAGCAGTTTGCATTGAAATTGCATAGGCTTGGAAGAACTTCCTTTCGCAGCCTCAAAAATAAGCGCGACTACCACAAGCACAGGCATAAAATGTCGTGGCTGTATTTATCCCGGCTGGCAGCGATGAAGGAGTTTGCCTATATGAAGGTGGGTGGCCATTAACACAATATCAGCAGTGGTGTAATAGACTGAAAGACACTTTTCAGACTGCCTTTTGATCAGTTCGTATTTGCAGTACTGGAAGGATTTATGGTGGTTTGTTTTGGTTTTGCGTTGGATTTTGGGCTTTTTTTTCCTCCTCTAACAGACTTGAATTATATGTTGCAGAGAATTTCAGTGCTATATGATTTCTTTACACTTTCCAATGACAAAATGAAGGTTTCCTATGAAAGTCACGTGAAACAGAAGTGGATAATGATGAGACATTTTCAAACTAACATTATTTATGGATAGACAATATATATATAACCAGTTCTTCTGTTTTCCCTTTAAAATCTATTGCATAAGCTCACAAAAATTCTGACAAGTAAGGACATTCACAGTTGCAGCTTAGTGTGGACTTTTTTCTTTTTCTAATGGTTGACACCTTGTTCCCCATTTTATGCTGTTGATTACTTGGTCTAGCAGACCAGATAGGATTCTGTCATTTTTCCATTCTGTTGTGTTTTCTTCCAGATTCAAGATATTGAAGACAACATAGCAGCGCATTTAGCGTCTAAACTTAGGAATTTTCTCTTTGCAGTGAAAGTTGAATTAGCTGTTAATGCTGTCTTCCTTCTTAAGCATGTGATTTGATGTTTCCAGTTAGCATTGAAGTAATGTATAGTGCTTCCACAGTAATATTTGTTGCTTATCGTAGATGGGAGTTTGCCAATACATGTAATGTTTTCGCAACTATTGAGTTTTCCTGTGTGTTGTCTGTTTCCAGGCTTTGCATGACAGAAAATTTCCTGTTCCAAAACCTGTAGACTACAACAGGCATGCAGTTGTTATGGAACTTATTGATGGCTATCCTTTGTAAGTCATGAAGCTTGAATTCTCTGTGTTACAGAAACACTAACAATGTTGGGTTCAGTAAGGTAACAGTGTTAGGGATTTTCTTTGTCATGTGGGTGAATTCTGACTTTCCCCTACTCAGTAATGCCCTTTGCCACCCTCATTAGCTTTCTGCTTAGTTACAGTCTTGCTTACCTCTTTATTCAGATAAATTGTATTTTTCTTAGTCCAAAGAAACTGGAGAATTAGAGTAATTCTTTTGAGTAAAGAATACATCAAAAGAGCAGAGTGGCAGCAGTTAGTACTGAACTGGTTTTTACACTGAAAAGTGTTGAATACAACATCCGTCACATTCTGAGCTCCAATTCATTATCCTTGCTCTGCTGTAGTAACTCAGGTAGGATTGTAACTCAATGTTTTAGAACTTCTGCTCTGTTTAGATAGAATACCATGTGTAATCTGGGTTTGCATCTTCAAGGAAGATTTCTGTGCTTGAGTTGTTCGACATACTGAAACGTTAAATATTGTTGAGGTTCGTATGTGAACGGATGGTTTGTTTTGTTTTGTTTGCGGAGCAGCATGCAAAAGGCCTACGTAATTGATATAATGAAGAGTAACCTAGGTGCTTACCTAGTCTAGTTCTAGGGAAAAAGAAGTCCGTTCTCTTGTTTAGTAATCAAGATCAAAAGGGGATTATTCCCGAAGTGTAATACTTGAAGAGGAACATGGAAAAGATTTCATTGTTTTCTGTCTCCCCACCTTCATTTGTTAAGTAATTCCACATCCATCATGTCCGTGGTGCATTTCAAGTTCCGTATTGATGTCTACAGTGGAAGTTTACCATGATGTCCCTGTTTTGTGATTCTAATCTGAAGGAGATAAGGAGTGGATGATAATTATTTCAAATATGCCAAGATCAAAGAATCTCCACATAGTTGACGTTCGAAGGGACCTCTAGCAGTTATCTGGTACAAACACCCTACTCGGGCAGGGTCATGCAGAGCCTGTTGCCAGTTTTTCTATTGCCCTTTGCTCGAGTTGAAAGACTAGTGCAAAGGTGGTGACTTATGGCAAACAGTTGTTACGGCCTCTTTGACAAACACAGGGTTATCCAATATTCCTGCTAAATTTGGCTTAGCTTTTTCCTGATTTTCCTACTTTATTTCACATTTTATGGAATCACATAATGCTTGAGGTTGGAAGGGAACTCCAGATGTCATCTGCTCCAACCTTCCTGCTTGAGCCAGGGCCACCCAGAGCTGGTTTTCCACCACGATGTCCAGATGACTTCTGAATATGTCTAAGGAAGGAGACTCTAGAAGTTCTTTGGGCAACCTGTGCCAGTGCTCAGTTACCCTCACAGTGGAAAAAGTGTTTTCTATGTACCAGCAGACCCTCCTGTGTTTCAGTTTGTGCCCTTTGGCTCTTGTTCTGCTACCTGGACATCAGTGAAAAAAAAGCCTGTCTCTGGCCTCTTTGCACCTTATTTTCAGGTATTTATGTACATTGATGAGACCCTCCTGAGCCCTCTCTTCTCTTGTTGAGGACAGTGAGGCAGTGGCACAGAGTGCACAGCCTGTCTCCGCCCCTCAAATTTTTCAAGCTCCAGCTAGTCAAAGCCCTCAACAGTCTGGTTTAATCTCAGAGTTGATGCAGTTTTGAGGAGTGTATTGGACTAGAAACCTGAGGACCCTTTTAACTTGAAATACCCGGGCATTCTGTCATGTGTATTTTATATATTTTATTTGCATTTTAAAATGAAATCTCTCAGGCTCAAAATATTTTTTTTAATTTGCAGGTGCCAGGTGCACCAGTTGGAAGATCCTGCCTCTGTCTACAGTGAATTAATGGATCTGATTGTAAAACTTGCCAGTCATGGCTTGATTCATGGTGATTTCAATGAATTCAATCTCATATTGGATAACGATGACTGTGTCACTATGATTGATTTCCCTCAGATGATATCCACGTCACATGCAAATGCTGAATGGTAGGTTCAAAGTAAATCTGACAAGTTGCTGATAACAGCAAATAGTCAACCATGAGCTGTTTCCATAAGCCTGTTTCTGATTCTTTTTCTGCCATTGCTGCCAGCCAGCACAAATAACATGCCAAACATGGTTCGATTTATGAATGAGTAGCAATCCTTCTTTTGGATAGCTATGTAGTTAATCTCAGAAACTGATTTTGTTCAGCTAAGAAATGCTTAGAAATAAACTGCATGCAGTTTGTCTCTCTATCCTTTTGGCTTGGGATCACTAATAGAAATAATTTTCAAATAAAATCAGTAAAAGACAAAAAATGCAAGGTAAAAATTTATCATTGCAGTAGACTTCATTAGTTTGATTTTATATTTGTAGAATTCTGTATTTGTTTGCAGGTATTTTGACAGAGATGTTAACTGTATTAAGGAGTTCTTTAAGAAACGCTTCAACTATGAGAGTGAGCTCTTCCCAGCGTTCAAAGACATCAGGTAGAAACTGCCAGATGAATTTGAGTTCTCCTATTTATGTCATTGTGTTGGTGTTTTGAGAAGAAATGGGTGCCCTTGCAAGATGCTTGTGGGAAAAACTAAAAACATAGGCCAAGTGATGCAATTTCAAATTATATTTTCATCATTCCTATTGTGTTTTCTTCAACCACAGTTATTGTAAGTGGTTTCCAAGGGCAGAGGTGTGCTTTAAATTGCACTGCTGCCTCCTCTCTCTTCCCTCTTGCAGTTAAGGAGAAATGAGTTCAAAAGCTTGATCCAAATGGTATTTTCTAGGGAACGTTAACAGTGATGCAGAATCAGTTTCTCCCACTTCTGAAAATCTATTTGACAGTTGTAGTACATTGTGGATGAATATGGGTTTCACTTTTACATTTATTTTTAAAGGGCTAGTAAATATGGTGACTGCCACTTCAAACATGACTGTGTTCAAAATTTTCTTCCTTTTGTCTTTTCTCCCTTTGGAAAATTAAAGTAACTTTCACTTTAAGACTGAAGCTGTTGGAATGAAAAGAGGTTTATTTAATTCTGCTCTTTCCCACACTTGAGACTGTGTGTGCCAGTGTACTCCTTATTTTTCTGTTGGCTTAAGCATAATTTGAAATGAAAGCCAACTTTTATTCCCACTAAAATAGAATAATTTCCTTTAAACGAACAAACAAACACATGCTGGTTATGGAGATCAAATCATGTTCTGCAGAAGTTTGTTTCTCTCAGGTCACATTCTATTAATACTTACTTAAAACGCAGCACTATCATGTGGTGTTCTCTGTGTTTCAGCAGAGTCTATACTCTTTGTTAATAGTATGGGTAATTGCAGTCTAGCCTGATTGATATTTTTAATCCAAAATGTAGCTTGATGATTTAGCATGTTAAAAGACAACACTCTTCTTTCACAGGAGAGAGTGTTCTCTTGATACAGAGATTGCTGCCAGCGGCTATGCGAAAGAAAGGCAGGAAGATGGTGATGAACTGCTCTACCCATCAGGTTCTGAGGAGGATGATAATGCAACAGAGGTATCAGAATCTGTAGAAGATGCTGAGAACAAGCTCTCCTTCAGCAAAGATAAACACAACAATGCAGATTTCATGTACAAAGTGTGTGATTTCTCTGAAAGCAGAACCTTTAACAACTTCACATGTAGTGATGAAGAGGCTGATTCAACTGAAAGTAGTGAAAGTACACAAAAGCTGAATATGTCACAGCTGAGTTCAGCCTTAGAACAAGTGGAAGGGCAGGCTATGTCCAGTGAAGACGCAGAGAGTTCTACAACTGCTTTTTTTAAGGACAAGAGCGTAACTGAAAATGCTGCCGAAATTGAAAATCAGACAGGACAAGGAGGTTGCTGTAATGATGGAGATGATGAAGACAAATGCCCTGATCTGGTTGACTTGTCAACTTTAAATGAGAAATTCAGGCACTACAGGTAAAGATCATATTTACTGTCTAGGAGTGTGGTTATTCCCTGCCTCACAATAAATGTAAATCTCATGGGTAGCTCAAAAAGGACTATTCTTCATCTACCCTTGTTTCAGTTGAAGGTCAGAAATTCAATTTCTTTTGAAAAGATTGCAGTGAATATCTTTCCTGTTGGTCTCATGATAGTAACCTGTTCATTGGTACTACACATGTTAATGCTTCAAGTGTAATGTGTGACAGATCAGTTGCCCAGCTGTGTAGTCATATCTAATGAGAGAACAGGTCATGGATTTAATTCATAGACCAAGCTCTTTAGTGGATTTTCTTTTCCCATTTTCTTTTGCTGTTAATATTGGCAATGAAAGAGTTCTTGATATTAAAATACTGCTTCTATATAACTTAAGTGATTTGAAGGCTCTGTCACAAAGCTAAATTATTCTTCTGCTTGCTCAGATGAAGTTAGCAAGAACAAGCTCCTTTGAACGTATTATTCAAATATATTTTAATGTGTGTTGTTTTAGCTTTTAATGCATTTTCCGTCAGACTTAGAAATTCCTGCATACCTTCAAGCTAGCCTCGTATACATGAAATTCTGAGTTTGCTAGCCCACCATGTAGCTGGATGCATATACCAAGCTCTTACTCCCCCCTCATCTGCTTTTGCTTTTTAGTGAATTGACTTTCCAAAACATTGTGTAGAATCTGAAATATTTTTCTTTAGTGTTTCATCTTTTCATGTGCTTAGTATACATGTGGTTATTGTGCAATAAAATCTTAATTTCATAAAATGCCTGTTTTGAACTAGGGTTAGTATTTAAAATGTCAGTGGTACGTACAACTTGCGTGTTCTGTAGGGAGTTTTCAGAATGTATCTCAAAAAGTTAAGACTAAAACATGATACTTATGAAGGCAAAGGATATTTATCATGCTAGCAGAATAAAACATTGATCTATGTATTTTAGAAATGAAGAGAGTATCGTCCATATTGCTGAGGACAGAACAAGAGCTGAAAGTATCACATCAGTCAGAAGTATTGGGAGCTGTTCAACTATTCCACCGGTAAATATTATTATTATAAGTATAATCAGAAACATTATAATAACATAATAAAATTAGAATATTATTGTTAAAATTATATTATGAATACTGTTCTGTATTATTACTTGGTTTACTTTCAGTCCATATTAAATTACACATCGCTCTGTGTACCTATTTGTACAAATACTCTCTATCATTGACTAACTGCAAAAAAACTGTTACTATCTACCTCTCTGGTTTACATTTCCATTCCCAGAATAAAATAGGACTGATACTTACATAATTATTTACAGGGAATGATTTCCAGCACTTTACTTCATTTATTGCTATTTGCCCTTTCACTAAAGCTCTACATTAACAGCTCTCTTTTACATAATAACAGGCTAATGTATGTTAATGCACTAATGTATAATCAGTTAATTAATTTCTGTTGCCAGCCACAACTAATACTTCGTAATTTTAAAAGTGGATGATTAAATCAAGATTTAATTTGGCCTTTATCACCTGTCTTTTCAAAGATTTCTTGACAGTCTTTTCTGAAACACTTCATAGAATCATCAAATTGTTTTAGTTGGAAAAGACTTTTAAGATTACAGAGTCTAACCATTAACCTAACACTGCCAATCCCACCATTAAACCATGTCCCCTAGCACTGCATCAACATGTTTCTTAAATATCTCCAGGGATGGTGACTCCACCACCTCCCAGGGCAGCCAGTTCCACTGCTTAATAACATTTTCAGTGAAGAAGTCCAAGCTGAACCTCCTCTGATGCAACCTGAGGCCATTTCTTCTTATCACTTGTTACCTTGGAGAAGAGACCAACCTTCACCTCACTACAACCTCCTTTCAGATAATTGTAGAGATCAGTAAGGTCTCCCCTCAGCCTCCTTTTCTCCAGTTGAAACAATCTCGGATGCTTCTCAGAAGACCTGTGCTCTAGACCCTTCTGCAGCTTCATTGCCCTTCTTTAGACATGCTCCAGCACCTCAATATCTTTCTTGTAGTGAGGGGCCCAAAACTGAACACGGTATTTGAGGTGCAGCCTCACCAGTGCAAAATACAGGGGCACAGTCATTTCCTTAGCCCTGCTGGCCACACTATTGCTTATACAAATCAGGATGTTGTTGGCTTTCTTGGTTACCTGGGCACACTGCTGGCTCGTGTTCAGGTGGCTGTCTATCCTTTTCCCCTAGGCAGCTTTCCAGACACTCATTCCCCAGGTGTGTATCATTGCCTGAGGTTGTTGTGACCAAAATGTAGGACCCAACACTTGGCTTTGTTAAACCTCATACAGTTGCCCTTGGCCCATTGATCCAGCCTGTCCAGGTCCCTCTGAAGAGCCTTCCTATCCTCAAGCAGGTCAATACTGCCGCCCAGATTGGTGTCATCTGCAGACTTACTGAGGGTGCACTCGATCCCCTCATCCAGATTATTGAGAGATATTGAACAGCAAAGGCCCTGGTACTGAGCCTTGGGAAAAACCACTTGTGACTGGCTGCCAACTGGACTTACCTCCGTTCACCACCGCTCTTCGGGCTTGGCCATGCAGCCAGTGTTTCACCCAGTGAAGAGTAAGCCCATCCGAGCGATGAGCACCCAGTTTCTCTAGGAGGATGCTGCAGGAAACAATGTCAAAGGCTTTACTGCAGTCCAGGTAGACAACATCCACAAAAATGCCAATAGACACATAGACATAAACACCTAGACAACATCCCATCCCAAACAGTATTTATATGAACTCACTTCAGTATTGATTTCTATGGCAATAGGACTTTGACTTTGTTACATAAATCGGGACATTTTTAGCAGAATTTAATGTCTTTTTCTTCAGCCCCAGCCAATACACTGTCCAGTATGAGTACCTCTGTCACATTTCTAAAAGTGCAGCGTTTTTTTTTAAAGGGAAGAAAATGCAATGTTCTTTATTAGTTATATTCTTACACAAAACAAGAAGAAACTTCTTTCAGCTGATAGGTGATCCCTCAGGTATCTTTTTTAATTGCCATTGTAAATATGGGTGCCTGTGTTCAGTCTCTTCTTCATCTGCAGTTAGGAGCAGAAGATCTGAAAAACCTGGTATGGGGAACACATTAGCGTAGTTTCATCTCTTTCACAACATGTTCCAAAAACAAATATGTACTTTTTCAATTTGTTGTCTTTTCAAAGCATTTCTATTGTGGCTCTAATGTAGGAGGAGAAAAATAGACAAAGGGTTAGATTAAAACTATGCAATGAAGTAAACAGGAGCCAGGGTGACCTGCCAGGAATTCCTTAGCTTCTGATCCACACAAGTTTTTTTCCCTGCTTTATTTTATTATCTTTTTGGTTTTTTGAGTTTGCTAATTTGTGTGTAGGATTAAAAATAACAAAAAATAATTAGTGTTGCTAGGTCCTATAAAGGAAAGTACTTAAAACCATATTCCTGTATACACCTCTTGGTTGTAGGAGTGATCATTATGTAGCTATAGAAACCTTCTTGAGTGTTTGTTTGTTTGTATGTATGTTTATTCACAGGCAGACATACAAAACATGTTAAAAATATGTAAATGGCATGTACATACCTAATTTTCTGTTCTAAAAGAAAGATAAACACACTTTAGCAGAAGTCCTTTCAAGATTCAGCCACATAAAAAACTTTATCCTGCACCATTTTACCTTGCAAAATGCCTTCACTTACGTTGCCTTAAGCTGAACAATGTTTCTGCCACTTGCTGACTCTTATTTTAATTTTGAGTGTTAGAGCTAAAGAAATTATTTGTATAATGAGCTACTTCTGGCATAAGAAAATCATTACAAAACAAAAAGTGCAAAATAATGGCACTGCAGTAAGATCCACTGGGCTGCCTGAAGCTGATGCCTGTTAATGTTGCTAGCGTTTATCTGTTGTTTATGCAACTTGCTTTCTGTTGAGTGGATAAAACATGTGAAAACATAAGCAGATTTTTTTAATTAATCACACAAATTAATTCATATAGGCATATATAAACAGGGGCAGTAATAGCAGTAGGTACAGTCTATGCCACAAAGAGTAATGAATTTTAGAAGATGAGCTATTCCGCAAGAAGTAAGGTATCTTTCTGTGTTTGTACAAAGCCTTATATGCACTGATGCAATTTTGTTAGAGAAAACCATGTGAATGATCAAAAATTAAATAGTAAAGTGTAAATCTGTTAACTGGGGAGCATTTCTCAGTATTTGGGTTATGGCTCGTGTTTGGGTTATGGTGATGGAAAGACTCAGCAGTCTTTCCACCAAGTGCTGTAGCAGAGCAATAGAATTGGGTGAATTCACGTTATGATTACATGTCAAAGACTTCTGGTTATCTATTAATTTTTATTTCCAAAGAGCTCATGGTATACTGAGTGCTGCTAAGTAACCAAGGAAAGAAGAACTCATGACATGCAACTGTTTGTTACCTATATTTCAACAGTCAGCCTGCATGCGTCGTAACTTAAGTGACTGCTGTTCAGGTGGTTCCATAACTCTTACAGATTCCTACTGAAATCAGGATTGAGTAACTGGATTCACTGACTACCCTGCATTTTTTTACTTTAGTTGGATTACTCACAGCAATTCTCAATGAGCATACCTTGCCAAAATTATCCTTTCTGGTTCCTCATTTATTCCCTGCCAACTTACTACTTCATACTTTATACTTGTAGTATACTACAGTAAAGTTGAATTGATAG
Source organism: Todiramphus chloris collaris (assembly GCA_025345505.1). Taxonomy (NCBI): domain Eukaryota; kingdom Metazoa; phylum Chordata; class Aves; order Coraciiformes; family Alcedinidae; genus Todiramphus; species Todiramphus chloris. The sequence goes on from JANVCC010010369.1 coordinate 7,778,970, forward strand.
TACAATCAACAAAGCACAACAAGGCAACTGAAATGGGAGTATATCTAAAGGAAATGTAATTAGATGGATATCTTTCTTCTTGCCTAGTTCTTTGGACACCATCAGATATTTTATTAAGGGCAGATTTATTTCTTGAATTTTTTCACCCCCTTTTTTTTAATGCTCTGTTCATTAGAATAAAAATAAGACACTCTGATTCTGTAATGATGAAATAGAAAGATCAAAAAAATTTAATTTCTCTTTCTTCCAAGAAAAGATAACACAAGTATGCACTCGGTATGAGTGCAGCAGCTTGAGCTGGGATCATCTTCCAGATGACAAAATCACAGCAACAGTCTATTAAGTCAATGCTTCATTTTTATCACAGATAGCAAGAGCAGAACTCAGAATGAAAACATAGAGGTAAATAACAGATTAAATTTCATAAAACTACTGCAGTTTTATGGACGTAACAGTTGCTAGTGCTGTTTTGGTTTCAAACTTTTGCTATTGAAGCATAAGACCTTGTGAATAGGGGAAATCCAGAGGAGGGATAGTAAATCACTCCTGACTGCATGTCTTTTTTCAGGTAGACTTGTAGAGAAGAATTGTTGTGTTCTATTAAAATCCTACTCAGATCTTTGTAATCCAAACTTCAGGAAAAAAAAGTGGGGTAACATTCTGTTGGTCCTTTTTTTTTTTAAATTCAGACTTAAAAGGCATTTATCTAATCTGCAAGCATACAATTTTATCATTTTTTACATTTCTGTAGAAGGCTTGTGTTTTGCACCTGTTTGGGTGCTGGAAGCTGTGAGGGTGCAGCACTGAATAGGATTCTAATACTCATGCAACATGTCATGCAGAGCTTGTCCATAAAGAATCTCTTTTCAGTCAGTCGAGCTCTTGTATTATTTTCTTACAAGTAAACAACTCTGTTCATCATTTCTATAGTCCAACTGAATGGACATTCACATGAGGAATTCTTGCTGTGCTTTTAGATAAAGGCAGGACCACACAAGAGGCCTAATTGCCAGTACTGAGCAGAAGCTGGCTTAGTTTATCCTCCTGACAGCAGATTTTGGCAGCTCAGCACAGGCCTGAGGACAGCCCTGTACATGCAGCTTAGTGCAACACAGCACAGACTGGGACTTGCTCACAGTCACTGTTGTGCAGATCACCAGCTTCTCAACATACAGAGAGAGGTCTTCGTTTAGGATCATGAATGTTCATGTTAGAACTGAAAATGCACTCTTATTGTACCATGTCTTATTACTAAATTATCTTCCAAAAGTTCTGATACCGAATTGGTTTATTTGTAGGAACTGGTGAAACAGAAGATTAAACGTCAACTGACCAAACATCAAAAGTCTGCTCTGAGGAGACGTCTGCAAAAAGGAGAGGCAAATATTTATACCAAACAACGACAAGAAAATATGCACAACATTAAGTCAAGCTTGGATGCAGCTACTTTCTGGGGATAATTTTTTTAAGTTCGCTTGGAACATGAGAAAACTCATAATATATACAGTTGAAAGAATGATGCTAATTGCTGATGATGCTTTTGTATAATGAAGCAATCTCTTCTACACAACCAAATGTTTTTCTGGAAGTTAATAAACATAATTCTGGTTCCTGTGATTTTGACTGGGGGTTTTTGTTTTGTGTTTCTGGTTAAACCTCTTGACTGTAATTTAAATTATATTGGTAGTATTGGCTGAGATCATTTAACTACAGTAATTTCCAACAGTATCTTGTTGTAAATCAATTGTTCTGTGTTTCTTCAGATTAAGACTTTTCTGTTATGCAAAGGATTCCTCTTCGGAGGGAAAGAAGGGACATTTTTAAAACAAATTGTTGAGGTGACATGAAATTTAAATTTAAAATGCTGCCCTCCTGTTATAAACATATAATTGTTCGGTTTAATTAAAAACAACAAATAGGAACATGACAGTATTCTAAGATTCCCGTTATGCCCTGAGTTTGGTTCAGCTTAATTGGCACAAGCAGCTGTGGGGGACCACGGGTGGGATAAACAACTGAAACAGCCAGTGAGATACTCCATACCATGCTGACATCATGCCCGCTGTACAGGAGGAGGGGACGCCCTGGGCAGGGGTACGTGTTTTCATCTTGTTTCAGTGTGTAGCTTCAGCTTGGCCAGACCAGGACAAGTGGTGTCTCTTGCACGGAGGTAGAGTCTTTGTGTTTCTCTCTCTCACTTTGTATATAATTTAATTAGTACTATCAGTACTGATGGAAAACTGTGGAATAATTACCGGGTGTGACTTAGAAACTAAATTTACATTAAAGGTACGGCATTGTTCACACATTAAGGAAAAGTACACTATGGAAGAAGCTTCCAGGATAGAGTGCAGCTGCAGCTGGTGTGCCAGGAATGCATTCCACAGTGGGTACTGGGAACACGCTGTCTGCAAAATAGCACAGGGGGTGGAGCAGAGTGAAGACCCCATGGTCAGGCTCTGAATTACTACAGGAACGTTATGTTACTATGGAACTGAGAAACTGCATACTTGCTATCCTGAACCAACAGCCAGTTACATAAAGTGATGAGAGTACTGGAACTTCTCTTTTTAAAAATATTGCCATAACTTTTACTACATTATATACTTGGATCTGAAGACCTAGAAGAAAAACAAGTATCTTGATTATTTATTTTAAGCATGGTATGTCTAGTAATAAAATTAAATGGTGTTCCTATTTAAAAACACATAATAACCTTAAGAAGAGAATCCAGCCAGAATCCAGCTCCTGAACACAGCTCCCATCTGCTACTTGGATCAATCTGGGACTCTCCCAGTGCCTCTCCACAGCATCCATGGTGACGGTGATGGAATTACCATCAGGGGGGTTCACTTAGATACTGGGTTTGTATATATTTGTATATATTCCATTTTTATAATTATTAATTTAATTTTCATTAAAGCTGTTACAGTTCCTCTTCTAATCACTAAGTCTCTCCCCCTTATTCCCTTTCTCTTTGTGGAGGGAGAGGGGTTAACACAGAGCATCTGTTATAGGTCTAAAGGGCCACCCTGACCCTAAATCATGACACAGCCTCAAGCCCCACAAAACATCCGAGGTATACTTGCTCCCCCAAAACACTGTGTAGCAAATTTAGGGGTGTAACGAGCGAGAAAAAGAACATCAGGTTGGATCCATAGCTTTTCTAATAACCCAACCAAGACTTTCCCATCCACAAGGCCAAGTCTGGAAGTTTTTCTCCCCTCTCTCTTTGCCCTTCTGCCCAGCTACTACATTCTGCATTTCTACATTTGTGAGGTCAGATTTCCAGATAAATGTTGTATATTGATCGGTCACTGACTGTTACTTCTACAGGGGAAGATAGTCTTGGCACTGGGTGCCCAACGTTAAGAGAAGCCCAGCAGCAGATGCCAAGAGAAAAGAGATAGTTGAACAATCTCACAGGGGAGAATCCCAAACTGGGGGGCTTTGCAGCTTGTCAAGTGGGCTCCCAGCACTTTGGTAAGCATAGAGCTATTGGCAGCTGAGATGGCTGAGAGGTGGAAGTTGTGACGAGGATGCGCGCCAAGCCATGCCATGGCCAGGAGGCTGCTGCAGGGTGGAGTTCAGGCAGGGTGTAGGGGGCGAGAGGGGTGGTGGTGGATGTGGTGGGACAGCGGCCGGGCAGGAACAGAGTGGAGAGGAAGGTGGAGGAGCATCCCTGCTCTCCCAGGGGGGCTGTGTGTACTCCTGGTTTTCTCCCCACTTCCTCTCCATGAATTTTCTATAGGTCCCAGAAAGATAATGCTGTCATTAAAAGCACATCTCCTCCATTTATGCCCGTGCGGGAGAGAGACAGGGGGAGGCTGGCATTTGGGGCCGCTCCTGCTGCACTGGCTGCTGCCTATGCTGCCACTACGAATGCTCCTGTGCCCGGCGGAGGGGCCGCATGGACACTGACCTTCCGACCGCCCCGGCAGCTCCTCGCTTGCCAGCCCAGTAGCTGACCGTGCACCCGCCCTGTCTTTTCTGAAGCTGTTTGCTGCCCCGGCTACATCCGGACCCCGCTGCCGGCTTTGTGTGCTCTGGGTGAGTTTTTTTGTTGTGTGATCATTTATTCGAGCTGGGGTTGTGGCAAGGGGTCTGTGTCAGATAGCGTGTCTCCTTGTTCGTTGAGTTTCTTCCACCTGCAGTCTCAGCCAGTGCTCAGAGATGCTGAGGTCTTGGGTGCCAGACACTGGAGTGGAAAAGGAAACACCATCAGAGCTGTCCAGGCACACCTCTGGATTCACTTGCGAGTTTGCAAACTGCAGGTTGCATCCTACAAAGCAAATAGCTCCCGATATGAAGTGCTTCCCATGAATGTCACCTTGAGGGGTGCCATGGGTTTTTTTCCTGCTCTGTGCCTGTAACATGTGCCTTTCTTGAAGTCAAGGTGGGTGGCTGAAATTGTGGCCCCCACTGGGTGCTTCTGAAAAGGCAACCCCAGTGGGGTCAGTGCGGCAGCACGCATTTTCCATGGATATCTCCCAAAGCACGGTGACACCGTCTGGGCCCACGCTGGGTAGAACTTGCAGGCGCCAGGCCCAGCACTGGGGAGTAAGGCTGGGGTGCATGCAGAGATCCCAAGTACAACACATAGCAATGACTGCCTTTGCTCAGCTGGAAAGAAGCAAGAAACAAAAATGCCAGTCCATCTGTGAGATTGGTGTGCTTTCAAGTTTTTTCCTGATGAAATTAATGTTGCTGGGCAGGAAGGTGGTTCAAGTTTTCCTAGAGAAATGAGCAAGAAACATGCTACATCTTCAGCCTTGGCCCTAAGTATGTCTTGCACTGGCTGGCACGCCCACAGCTGCACCCCCCACAACGCAGATGCAGAGCCACATCTGTGCACTTGTCCTTCCCCCCACAGCAGGGCCGCTCACCATGTCCCATCTTGTCACACGTTTGATATGTAGGTCCTAATCTGCAAAGCGTCCCGTGCTGCCCAAGGGGAAAGCATGATGCTTCCTTGACCCCGGTAAACCATCCAGAACAGTAGTGTAAAACATGATGCAAGTACTCGGCGTGGCATAAAACCATTACCAGGGGCACAGTGCTGCGACTCCTGCCCTTCCCGAAGGAGACAGTGGGACCTGCGGTTCCCGAGATGGCCCGGGAGGAGCCCGCGGTGCTACCTCCTGGGACAGAAGAAGCTGCTCACGGGGGAGCACGCTTGCTTCTAGGAAATAAACCACAGCTAAAAACCCAGCAGTGTTTCCTGAGCTGACAAGTCCACTTAATGTCGCTATTTTCCCCGTCTTTGCCGTGAGACTGCTTGGATCCTTGTCCGGGGGCGACCGGGCAGCACAGCCCCTCCGGCTGCTATAAAACAGGTTTCACAGCAAGAGGTTTCCCCTGCGGGAGGTTTCAGCCCTGCCTGGCCGAGGAGCCCACCGCGTCGCTCCACCTGCGGCCCTACTCCTGCGGACCCGGCCCCGGCCCCGGCCGAGGCCGCGCTGGGCCGGGCCACCCGGCCCCCCTCGCCACGTGTCCGCCGGCGCAGCCAATCACCGCCGCGGGGAGCGCTGGCGGGACCCGGCGGATGCTGCCGCCATTGGCCACGCCAGCGAGTGACGTCAGCGACGGAGCGCGCAGTCGGGCGGGGAGGCCGCAGGGCGGGGCCGAGCAGGGGCAGGCGGTGGGCGGGGCGGCTGGGGACGGCGCTGCTGCCCGGACCGGGCCCGGCCGGGCCCCAGGCGGGGTCACGCCGGCAGACGTCACGGGGCGGTCGGGCAGGCGGGGCTGAGTCTCTCGGCTGCGGGTGCGGCGCGGGGCTCGCGGGCCGCCGCCGCCCGGCTGCCTGCTCTTCTGCCATCCCGCCTGCGCCCGCTCTTCCTTTGTGCTCGCCTCCTCCTGCCGCCGCCCAGCGCGGCCTCCGCTCGCCGCCGCTCCACTGAACGAAGAGGAAGAAGCGGCGAGAAGGAGGAGGTTGGGCGCCTGCCGCCTCATGCCGTGCCCCCGCTCCGCTGCCCACCCGGCAACCTGCATGGACGGGCATGGGGAGCGGTGTGCCTTCCCGCGCCGCCGGGGCTGAGCCGCCGCGCCGCCCGTCGCTCGCCGCGCTCGGCCTCCTCGCCGCCCTGGGGCTGCTGCTGAGCTCAGGTACTGGGGCGGGCCGGGGCCCGGCGGGGGGGGCTGCAGAGCGTGGGGCCGGGGCGCGGCAGAGCCCCCGCCTTGGGGCAGTGCAGCCGCAGCCCGGGGCTGGGTGGGCGGGCGGGCGCCGGGCCAGCGGTGCCCCGTTGTTGCGGGCCCCGTAGCGCGGGCAGGGCGCGGAGCGGAGCGGAGCGGAGGGAGGGGCTCGCGCAGGGCCGGAGGTGGCGGCGGGGGAGCCGCGTTGTGCGGCGGCCGGCCCCAAGAGCCGGGGCTGCCGGTTCGCTGTGCTCCGGGCAGAGCCGGCATGTGCTTGGCAGAGGGGGATCGGAGGGACGGTGGCACGTACCCCGCGCTCTGCCGGGGCCCGCGGAAGCGGTCCCGTGTTTTCATCTCAGGAGTGATCTCGGCAGTCGTTCTGTGCGGAGCTTTGTCTCTAGCCTGAGCGCTTTTACGCATTTACAGTTCCAGTGGAGTAAGCTGTAGGGAGAGGTCATCCGCCAAATTACGTCAAATCGCTGTTCATTCACCCCTCTCTTGGATTCTTCAAGAACCCACTGAAAGCAGCAAGCAAACCGCCTGAAGTTGCAAGGAGTGTGGAGGGATGGGTTTATTACACGATTTGATAACTTGATGGACTTGCTCAGCTAGACTGATTTATATGTGATTAAAATATTATCACAAATCATAACTGAACGGAAATATAACTTTTGATGCTCTGGAAATCAGGCTCTGAACCAGTGTTGCATGTGTCATTTCACTTGGGATAGGTCTTTTTTTGTCTATCTGAACACACAGATGCCTGTGAATTTGCAAAGCTACATATCACTTGAACAAAGATCAAGTGAGAAGCTAACTGCTTACTCATACAGTTCATGGTCACACTGGCCTGTAGGTTAAAGACTTTCTCCTTCTACTCTGTGTCGTCTTTGGATTTTGACAGGAGATTTGTGTTACCCATCACTGAGAAAACATGCTGCTCTTATAAGTTCATGATTTGGATATTCAGAGTAAGTCATGTGAATACTGACTCACAGGAGGGTCAGCTAAAGGGCAAGCAAAGAAATTGCTAATACCCTTTCATCACTGTGTGAATTGAAGAAGACAGCTGTGTTTAAAAATGGAAAGTGCTACATTACTATTCAGCCCATTTTCCCCTCCTCATGTCTTGGGAGTTCAGGAACATTTTAATTAGGCTGTTAAAATCAGGCTGAACCCACTCCAGTTTTACTTTGAGGATACACAAAACAACTGGGAAGTGTTTTAAGGAAGTGTTTGAGGACAGGGAAAAGAGTATCTTTTAGGTATATTGTATTTTTCTTTTTTTTTTTTTTTTTTTCACACTTCCATGTATCTTTGTAAGCCTTTTGTGATGTTGAAAATCTGCTTTATGACAGTTTGGAATTACAGATTAATGTAAGTGTGACTAAATTTTGCAGGTCATGAAAGGAACAAATAAGCACAGTATCTTTTTAGTAGATAGTTTTGGATGCTTGGACAGCTATTGCATGAAGCCTTGCACACAGTCTTTATGAAAGTTCATTTTATGTTACAGCTGTTTTCATCTCTTTGGATGGGAGGGGTCTTCCAATTGGGGTCTTCAAAGTTTTAACCCCCGTGAAATGTGTGGCCCTGTTTCCTTTAGCGCAGTTTTATTTGTTTCATTTCTGCTCCTCATGACATCTTGTGTCAGAGTGACATACTGGACATGAGAATCTGGAAGGGTTTCATGTCATGACAGTGAGAGCTGTGGAAGAGAGGGATATAAAACTCCTGTCTGCTTGCTGGGGTTTTATTTATGCCTTCCTTACGGGAATCGAGTGACCAGATAGGGTCTAGTTTGTTTTTTCGTGTAAACTGAACGGTGTGCCTGTTGTGTACATCTGATAAGTACTTCAGGTTTTCGTGGGGAGAGGGTTTGTTTGTCCCTTGTCTTACCATTGAATTACACTGCAGAGCTACTGCTAGTGCAGTGTGTGGAATCCTTAGCTGGCAACTTGCACTCCGTACTGATGTGGGGTTTTATCACAGGTTTAGTCCCAGAAAGTGAGCAGTAAAGCTGAAGCTATGGCAGTGCCAGGGAAATAAAGCAAACTGAATTTGTGGCCTGCTTGTTTCCCTACCCTCCTCCCCCCTAACCCTGCTTTCCAGGAGAGAAACTTTGATTTTTGTTTCATTCAGTTGTTTTTTTGTCTAAATATATATCACTTGACACCTTTGCCACAGCCCGAGGGGTAAAGGTGAGGGGCAAGAGGAGCAGGATTCTGTTTAAAAGTTCAGTAATTTGCGTAAGGCACTGTCAGTGTAAAGCACTGATGGACAAAATGCAGACTTGATTATTTACTAAGTGATTAACTTAAGCACAAGCATCACCTTGATCTCTGGAAAGAAATGCTGTGCTCATACTTGGCAGGAGTTAGTCTCTTAAATTCAATCAGACAATGTCAGGTAATGGATTAAGTCCTGCATGGCTCATCTCAGCCTTTGGGATGGTCTTTTATTGCTGTCTTTCTGCCTCCCAACCCCTTTTTCTCTATTCCATGGTGTTTCCCTAATGGTTGAGCACTGAAAGTTGTCTTCAAGTTGTTTCCTACAGTACCTGTGGGTATGGAATGGGGTATTTCAATCTGAAGTTTGCTTGATTTCTCTCTGCATTCTGTTTTGTGCTTAGGTGACTGCCAGCTGCAAACACCTTGTCGAATCCAGAAGTGCACCACCGATTTTGTGTCCTTAACTTCACATCTGAACTCGGCTCTCGTGGGCTTTGATTTGGAGTTCTGCAAGGCCCTGCGGGCGTACTTTGCCTGTACCTATCGCAATTCCAAGGTATGCCGTGGAAACCTAGTCTACCATTCTGCGGTGCTTGGGATCAGCGACCTCATGAGCCAGAGGAACTGTTCCAAAGATGGACCCACATCCTCCACCAACCCTGATGTGGCCCATGATTCCTGCAACTACAGTGGCCACATAGAAGCCGGAGAACATCAGGGAGGGGAGAAGACTCCTCTTACTACTTACCTATTTTGTGGCTTGTTTGGTGATCCTCATCTGAGGACTTTTAAGGATCATTTCCAGACATGCAAAGTGGAAGGTGCTTGGCCCCTCATAGACAATAACTATCTATCAGTGCAAGTGACCAATGTGCCTGTGGTCCCCGGATCCAGTGCTACTGCTACAAATAAGGTGTGGATTGTTCTTAAGCACTGTGCATGCATACAGAAATAAAAGGCCAAGACAGTAGAGTAAGTCATTTAGCCCTTAACAGTTAAGTGTATCAGCTTGAGAATCTTCTATGTAGTCTATAGTAGTCTATAACACAGTAATAGATAGATATATATATATACCTATTACTACTATAACAATAGTAATAGACTTCTTTTATGAAAATCAAAACTTAACCTAGAACCTTAACCCTATCTTTCTTCTGGTCCTCCCCACCACAAGAAAACCCTGTACCTATCACAACATAAGCCTTTAAGTGTTTATCCTCTTAAATGTAACTCTTTAAAACAGTTATCGGATTGCAGCCTCTGTGACTGCCTCTGTGCTAAGTAGTAGTTCCAGGCAAGGAGCAAGGAAAGAGTGTGAGTCACTAGAAAACAAAAAATATTGTCAGAGTAGCACAATAATTGAACTACCAAGACATGGAGGGTTCAGAGCAGAGACAGGGGGAGCTGCAGAGAATTGAAAGGAGGTAGCGAAAGAAAAAAAACAAAAACCAAACGTTGATAACCAAGTTTTTGTCAGAAGGATTTGGTGCCATGGCTTTGCTAAAGAAGCAGCAGCCTGAATATTCTGCTAAGAGTGTAAGTCCCTGTTTGGACAGTCACTGAGAATGCTCTCCTCTCAGCCACTTCAGATCAGCTCTGAACTTCTGGGGCCATCGATAACAGAAATTTGAACATACATTTGAAGCTCATGCTGTCCGGTATCTCATTTCCTTTCTGGAGTGAAATGGTCTTTTTTAACCATGGTAGTATAGTTCTTGTATTGTCAAGGTACGTCAGGCTGTATGTACAGTTCCAAGACCCATCAAATTGAAGAATTTTCTCTGTTAAGCTTGAAAGTAGTTTATTTTACTAGTAGCATCCGGAGCAGGGGGTGATGGTCACAGTAGGTGACCTGCACATCTTTCATAATACTAATAAATGAAAATCAGTTTTGCTATTCCATTTGTGCTGGATTTTGAGGTACCAACTAATGTAAATGCTTGTATGAATGAGGCAAATCTTTGCACTTGCGAGAAGACGGAGGCTGGACTGATACATCATTGAAATTTAGAATCACCTTTTCTTTACTAGTGCCTGTTCCAACAACAGTCTCATTGTGAATGAGTTCAGAAGCAGTACAAAATGAGGGAGCAAGTCTAACCTGAGTAAGCTGTGCAAAAGAGACTTAGGTCCCTTCAGTTCTGCTCTAGTGGCATTTTTTTAGAGACTCCTAAATAAGCACAAGAAAAAGCTGCTTTTCATAATCTGCAGTAAGCTTTTATCCCCAGTTCCAATGAAGTCTTGCAGAATGTTTTTTATTTCCTTGTTCCTGGTAGTACTGGAGGAGAAAGTTGAGAGTCTTGTGTACAAATTGTGCATGTGACTAGGGTATGATGGTGGTAGATAGGTGATAGCCATATTCTGAAAATGACTGACCATGGTAGGATATTATGCTGATACATGTCTTCTCAAACAGATAACCAAGAAGAGATTTCACGAGATGAATGTCTGTACAGACTGAAGGAAAGCGCATCTTTTAAAGGGTGTACTTTCTGTCTTTATTTATTCTCAGTGTTTTTGTGTTTGTCATTGACTTGTCATCCTTGAAAAGTACTGGTATATTTTTCTCTTTTATAATAGTTTTTTAACATCACTGCTGTTGCACAAGTATAGCCAGGTATGCAGAAGAAATTAAATTAAATAAGATGTACGATTTAGCATATTAGAAACATCTTCAGTGCTAATACCTGTTACATGTTGTACCATCCTTGAGGTGGGTTTTTTCCTTTGGCAGGTAATCAAACTTATCAGCACACCTGTTTGTAGGAAATGAAAGTTGAACGTGCAAGTAACTTAGTAAGATGAGTTTTACTATCTTTAATCCGTCCTCTTGAGTCCTTTATTTCTTTATGAAGAAGACTTCTATAAAAGATAGAGAAAAGGCTTCTTAAACTACACTGCCACTGCTAGTTTCTTTCTTGTAACATTGCTCTCTGCAAGTGTTCTGTTTTGGTTGTGGTGGTGTACTGCCTTCTGCTGGGTGTACTTTCCTAATTTTGGCCTCAGGGTAGCTTAGGGCACCTTCAAAGAGCTACCAAGAGAAGTTCAGTGACTGTAATCTGTGTAGTGTTTTTTTCCCTAGGTGAGGTATTGCAAATAGGTCTTCTACCTTCTTCGTAAGAAAACGTTCCAGAACATTATCTGTCGTTAGTCTTGCTACTTTTTCTTTATAGAAATTGGAGATAGTTGTTTAATGGGAAATAATAACAAAGGTTTATGCTGAACTTAAATTGTGCAGAAGCCTAAGCAAATACTAAATTGCTAGCAGTCCTACTCAATCCACTGTGAAGCAGAACCAATGAAAGCAAAGACAAAAGCTAGAAAATATAGTTTCTACTGAATGCACTTTTTTGGCAGAAGTGATTTAGGGTGTTGTAGGAGCAGAACATTTAATCTTCATCCTATATACAGTGTGCTTTTGAAAGGGGCATACCATCACTTGGCCTTGTAGTTATTATATTCAAATTTGTCATAGCTTTCTGGTGATTCTCATAAAAATCAGCAATGAAGGGAGCATTATGTGTAAAGTAACTTGTCTTCTCCCCTCAAAACCTATGAGACTTGAGTAATCTCATCAGTCTTGAGGGCTATCCAGTAAGTTCAGGAAAGGACAAGAGATTGCCAGGAGACTTGATGAAAAAATGTGAAAAGTAGGTTTCCGAACCACTCCCCACATCTGTCAGGAAAGTATGAAAAGCGGGAAAACTCTTCCTTTAATTCCTGAATTGGAAGGGTGCACCCTCTTGTAGGAGTTGTGTATTTATCCTCAGAATGCTTTTAGCAATTCATTTATAGGTGTTTTGCGTATTTGTGATGCCCACAGTAACAACATCTGTTTCTTCACAGTAAACAAAATTGTTGTATGTCCTGTGATCTAGCTGAAATGTGAAAGTCCTTTCTTTTTTTTTCTGAGCTTGTCCGATGTGCTTATGCCCTGTGGCATAGAATCCTAGTGTCTTTCAGATGGAGAATGGAGGATCATCACCAAGTAGCTGGAAAACTGAGCTCAGGCTATCTTTTCATTTCCTTTCTGATGGACTCCCTGAATAAGTTTGGGTAGGTCACTGGCATCTTTGTCTGATTTCTCCAGCTATAGATAAAGAGTTGCCCTATCTTGGGAGCTGTTTGGGGATTTCCTGAAGAAAAAGGGCTATTACAATGTGTTGTAGAGGGAGCAGGTAGGAATGCAATTGTAGAATGCATTAAATAGAAGATGCTTCTTTTTTTTTTTTAGCATCACTAATGTAGTTGTCCCTGAAAACCAAATGAGACTGAGTTGCTTGGGCTTGCAAAAACCTTCCTTCTTGTTTGCAGTAACTGGAAATGGAGTTTGTCCTATCCAGATGTTTGCTAATGGATAGATTGAGGGTGAGAGAGTGAGTGAAAGGACAGCAGGAAAAAAAACCAAAGCCTTTACTGTAGCAGATTTACTGGGCATAAAGCTTTGAACCTGTGAGTTGTTCATAACAGCAGTGTAAGGGAGCGCTGGGTATAAGTGTTCTTTTCCCCATAGTCAAAACATTTAAATATCTCTCTTGCAGCATAGTTTCTATTTTTGCAATAGTAGATTGATTTCTAGAGTGATTTATTGTCCTGGTTTGAGTTGGAGCAAAACTAATTCTGTTCAGTGATTTTACTTTTCATCTCAGTCTTTTCTAGCTGCACTGTCTGAAGTTAGCAGCGTCGTTTTGCAGAGTGTCTGCTTCTAGCAGTGATAGATAATGATTGATGTTTAGGGTTAGTACCAAGGATTGGTGTGCAGAACAAGGCTGCTGCTGTGTCTTGTGTACAACCCTGGGGTTCAGTAAGTAAAAAGCTGTACCTGTGGGAAGGAGTGTCCAGGACAGGTGACCCTAACCTGACCAGTGAGCTATTCCATCCCACATACATCATAGTCAGTATAAAGCTGAGGGAACAGGAGGGTCAGGCTCTCTTCTTCAATGGCCAGTGTCTGCGGAGGACTGTCTCCATTCTACCTTCACTCTTGATCCGTGCATTGCTGAATTCAGTTCCAGAATCCAGCTCCCACATCTGGTTCCCATCTGCCACTGAGCCCAGTCTGGGACTTCTCCAGTGTGTGCTCCACAGCATCAGTGGTGATAGTGATACAATTGTCATCAAAGGGGTTGGGTTTGATGCTGGTCTGTCATTTGTCTGGTGACCAGCCCAACCCTAAGCCTTGACTTTTATGATCAGTAACCTGCTTGCTTAACCACATTTGAGAAATGCCTGCCTGAGTGATCTTGGCTTTCCCGTTGAAAATTATCAAATGCTGAACTGTGTTGTTTTCAGGTTGACTTATTTTTTATTTGTCTGTTGCACGTGGAATCCCCATGCCTTCCCTTTCCGCTTTCTCCTCTGACATGAGATAGGAATGTGTCATGGTAAAATGTCCTGTGGTGCTTCTGTATCACAGAAGCAGGCTGATGTCCAGCAAGCTGAAGAGTGATTACTCTATTTAGTTTTGTAACACTCCCAGAAGTTCTTGTTTCTGAGAAGTTGGCACTGGCAGCATCACTGAGGCAGTCCCTAAATCTTCCCTGGACAGTTTACCCTCACCATACCATCCCTGCCCCTAATATGCATGGAAGAAGCAAAGCGTCTTTTGCACACAAGCAATGTGCCCTCGTGGCCAGGAAGGCCAGTGCCATCCTGGGGTGTATTAGAAGGGGTGTGGTTGGTAGGTGGAGAGAGGTTCTCCTCCCCCTCTGCTCTGCCCTGGTGAGGCTGCATCTGGAATATTGTGTCCAATTCTGGACCCCTTAGTTCAAGACAGGGAACTGCTGGAGAGAGTCCAGCGCAGAGCCACAGATGCTTATGGGAGTGGAGCATCTCCCTGCTGAGGAAAGGTTGAGGGAGCTGGGGCTCTAGCCTGGAGGAGATGAGAGGTGGCCTCATGAGTGTTTGTAAACATGTACAGGGCAAGTGTCAGAAGGATGGAGCCAGGCTCCTGTTAGTGATGGCCAGTGACAGGACACAGGGTAACAGATGCAAGCTGGAACATAGGAGGTTCCATGTAAACATAATGAGAAACATTTTCACTGTGAGGGTGACAGGGCACTGGAGCAGGCTGCCATGGGAGGTTGTGGAGTCTCCTTCTCTGGAATCTTTCAAAACCTGCCTGGATGTGTTCCTGTGAAACCTGCTCTAGGTGATCCTGCTCTGGCAGGGTAGTTGGACTAGATGATCTTTGAGGTCCCTTCCAACATTCTGTGATCCTGTGTGATCTCTTGCTGTTCTTGAGCTATGCTGACTGTATAGCAAATAGCATGCCAAAAAAGCCTGGGTTTATGGAGAGAAATGTGAAGAAATCCTGCTTTAGATGATGCCTAGTGCTGTCTGATGGACTGAGTGGTCCTTACCATTTATCATGGCTCTTTCAGTTTTGTTTCATCCTAAAATACCTGCTAGTAACTAGCCTGTGATGTAACTTGAAATGAGGCTATTGATGAGAATTTTACGAGTCCTTACGATTTTTCCTTATTAAATCTCTCTACTTAACGCTTTTTGGCATAGGGCATTTTTTAATAGGTGATGAGTGATGCTTGGTTTCTGAGATTGACTCACATGCTTCACATCTCTTGAAGGCCTCTGGAAAGGGAAGTGGTGACATTTTCAGTTGGTGATTGGAAGGTTATTTAATTCAATTTGAAATTTTTTTATGTGTAAACTCTAAAAGCTTTTGGATGGCATTGCAGGACCTCTTTAGAACTGTCATGCGTGCGATATAATTATCTACCTATGAAAGCCTTTTCAGGCTTTCCAGGGACATTTGATAGACCACTGGTCTAGTATCATAAAGCCTTCTGCTGAAACACCTCCTACCTAATCTCCAGTGCTTGGTGAAATCATTAGTAAATCATCAGGTCTGTGTTTTTCTTTAAATATTATTCCCTGTCTTTTCCCGTACACTGTAATAGTGCTTAAGGAGAGCATCTAAATGTTTTCCCATGATGCTAGGCACGAGGTAGGGCATGCAGACCTTGCTTCTAGGCTTTACCTTCAGAATAGGTGTTTCTTCAGGTGCATTAGAGTGCTATCTCAGCAGTCTGCCTGCCCTACTGTGCTTTATGCAGACCTACAGGCATGTCACTAAATAGGTGCACTGTGGGATCTCATCCGCTTCCTTGCTGCTCTCTGTTAGGAAAAAGAAATGCTCAGTAGCAAAGTCTTAAGAAACATTGTGGAGACACTTTTTCAATTTGCATATTGCATTGGTTTGATATTCCATTGTTTAATACTTGCATAACTTGTAATCAACATTCCCTTCCTCTAACGAGCTTTCCTTGTTACATATCTGAATGCTGACTCTAACCTTTCCAAGACCAGCATCGTGCCCATCTGTGCTTGCAGAAAAATTGGGAAAGGTGGGGTGGGTCTGTGAGTTTTAGCAGCCCTTTGAGGTCTTCAGCAGTGTTGAGGTAGGTTCTACATGACTGCATGGTGATGCAAGCCCTTTCCTGAAAGTAACACCCAGTCGTAGCAAACATACAGGGAGGAGAATGAACTTGGGGACTAGTACAGTAAAATTATGCATTGAATTAGGCAAGATCAAAATCTGTCCATAGAACAACAGGAACCTTCTGTCCTTCTATGTTTAAAAAAAAAAAAAAAAAAAAATATATATATATATATTAAAAAACCCAAAACAAAACAAAAGAACAACCTTCAGATTTTACCAGTCACTGCCTGTTCAGTAAGTAGTGTCACCTTCATGCATGTGGTACTTCCTATCTGTGTTTTTACATGAAGTGTAATTGTTAGGCAGGTTTTGTCTGAACTCCTTCCTCAGGAATTTTGCCTGTAGTACATGTAAAAGACTTGAATGACTGAAATTGTGTTTCTAGATACAAGAGTAGGATTTGTGTCTTGTTGTGGAAGGGCTAGACCAGATTAACAATGTTATGAAAAAGCTTCCTACCCTAGCACAGTCTTCAGATTACTATCCATTATTGTTCTATCGTGTAGGCAGCAATGAAGTTGCAATAGGAAATCCAAGAGCAATCAAAAGAGACTTCAGGGCCTTGGGATGACTGGTTAAGGGACCGGGAATACGTGAATTTTGTTTTCCAGTTGCAGGGAATGATGTTGGAAGAAACAAGAAGACCCATCTGATTAATGGTTTTATGACTGGTGTCACTGGCAGAATTATAGGGGGTTTTTTGATCATGAGTCACTTTACACAACACCAAGCCTGCTGGTGACAGATGAGTACATCTTTCTCAAAGAAGGGAAAGTATCTTTGCACAAGAGTTAGCAGGGCTCACTGAGAGCTTTAAATTAGATTTGAAGGGGGAATGGGTTAAAATGGGGATCATTAGTGATAAGCTGTGGGGCAGCATGACAATGTTTGAGGGATGTTGTGCTAGTGAGGTCTTTCAGCCTGTTCCATGATGTGCTGAGTACACTGGAGCACATTTGAGATGTCTTTATACGAATGCAGGCAGCACCTTAGACATCTCAGTGGGGGTAGGGGATGCAGATCCATGTGGCAGCAGATACACAAGGGTTGTTGGTACGGTAGAAACCATGGAGGCGCCTGAGAACTATCACAGGAATTAGGGCTTCTCCTCCAAAAAGGGTGACAGGATCAATATCCCAACCGAAGAGCATCTGCATCAATGTATGCAGCATAGGCGACGAACAGGACCAGGCGGAAGCCATTGTGCAGCTGGAAGGCTGTGATACAATTAGAATCGGGGAAAAACGGTGAGATGACTCAACACAAGTGAAGTGCTGCAGTGAATGATCCTTCAGAAAGGACAGGCAAGGAAGGAGAGGCAGTAGAGTGGCCCTGTATCTTATGAGGTGCTTTGATTGTCTAGAGCTTAATCGTGGTATCAATGGGGTTGAGTATTTTTTTCCACAGGTAAGAAACAGGGGGATATCCAACAAGGCTGATAGCATGGTAGGAGTCTGTTACAGACCGCTCAATCAGGATGATGAAGCAGATGAAATACTCTGTAAGCAGCTGGGAGAAGTCTCACAACTGCTAGCATTTGTTCTCGTGGGGGACTTCCATTTCCCAGATATCTGATGGAAATAAAGCAGAGAGGAAACAGTCTGTTAGGTTCCTGGAGCGTGTGGAAGAGGACTTGTGAGTTGGTTGGAGGATGTCTTGGGCATAGCACGCATGTAATGATGGAGTTTTCAGTTCTTGGAGAATTAAGGAATGGCATTATCATAACTGCTGTCTTGGACTTCTAGAGGAGAAACTTTGGCCTCTTTAGGAGCCTGGCTGACAGAGTCTTTTGGAAACCAGTCTTGAATAGCAAATGAGTCTAGGAAGGCTGGGCATTGTTCAAGAAGAAAATCTGAAAGGCACACAAGCAGGTTGTCCCTATATGTTGAAAGATGAGCCAGTGGGGAAGAAGACTGACCTGTCTGAACAGAGATTTGCTGGAACTCGGGAGAAAAAGGGGAGTTGATGACCTTTGGAAGAAGCAGCAGGCACTCAGGAGGACTGCAAGGATGCTGTAAGGTTAAGCGGGGAGAAAATTAGAAGGCCCAAAACACAATGAGAACTTAATTTGGCTACTGTAGACAATAAAAAAACAATCAAAAATGTTTCTATAAATACATTAAGAACAAAAGGGGGACATGGGAGAATCTCCACCCTTTGATGTACGCAGGGGGAAACATGGTAACAGGATGAGGAAAAGGATGAGGTATTGAACATCTACTTTGCCTCAGTCTTCAGTAGTAAAACCAGTTGTTCTCTGGGTACCCAGCCCCCTGAGCTGAAAGAAAGGGTCCAGGAGCAGAATGAAGCTCCCATAATCAAAGGGGAAATGGTTAGTGACCTGGTACACCACTCGGACACACACAGGTCTATGGGGCCAGGTGGGGTCCACCTCGGGGTACTGAGGCAGCTGGCAGAAGTGCTCACTGAACCACCTTCTGTCATTTATCATCAGTCCTGGCTAACCAGGGAGGTTCCACTTGTCTAGAAGTTAGCCAGTGTGATGCCCGTCTACAAGAAGGGCCAGAAGGAGGTTCTGGGGAACTACAAGCCTGTCAGTCTGACCTCAGGGGAAGGTTATGGAGCAGATCATCTTGAGTGCCATCTTTTGGCATGTACAGGACAGTAAGGTGATCAGGCCCAGTCAGTATGGGTTTATGAAAGACAGGTCCTGCTTGACTAACCTGATCTCCTTCTGTTGAGAAAATGACCCACTTAATGGATGATGGAATGCGGATGTTGTCTATCTGGACTCCAGAAAAGGGTTTGACAGTGTTTCCCACAGCGTTACCCTGGAGGAACTGGCTGTCATGGCTTAGATAACTGTACTGTCTGCTAGGTGAAAAACTAGCTGGATGGCCAAACCCAAAGAGCGTTGGTGAATGCAGTTAAATCCAACTGGTTACTGGTCGCAGGTGGTGTTCCCCATTTAGTATTGGTGCCAGCTTTGATTATTATTTGGATGATGGAATCAGTTGAACCCTCAGTAAGTTTGCAGATGACACCAAGCTGGGTGGGAGTGTTGATCTGCTTGAAGGTAGAAAGACTACAGAGGGATCTGGATAGGCTAAGGATGGGCTGAGGCCAGTTTTACAAGGCTCAAGAAGAGTAAGTGCCGAGTCCTTCACTTGGATTGTAGCAACCTCATGCGATGCTGCAGGCTTGGGAAGAGTGGCTAGAACGTGGTCTGTCAGAAAAGGACCTGGGGGTGCTGGTCTGCAGCCACAGCCAGCTGAACATGAGCCAGCAGTGTGCCCAGGTGGCCAAGAAGGCAAACAGCATCCTGGCCTGGATCAGAAATGATGTGGTCAGCAGGAGAAGGGAAGTGATCATCCCCCCTTCCTCAGCAGTAGAGTGACCACACCTCGAATACCGTGTTCATTTCCAGGCTCCTCGATACAAGAAGAGCATGGAGGAGATGGAGCGTGTCCAAAGAAAGGCAACAAAGCTGGTGAAGGGTCTAGAGCACAAGTCCTGAGAGGAGAGTCTGAGGGAACTGGGGTTGTTCAGTCCAGAGAAGAGGCTGAGGGGAGACCTTAGTAATCTCTACAAATACCTGAATGGAGGTTGTAGCAAGGCGTGTGTCGGTTGGTCTCTTTTCCCAAATAACAGGTGATAGGAAAGAGAGCAAACAGCCTCAAGTTGTGACAGGGGAGGTTTAGGTTGGGCTTGAGGAAAAAACTCTTACATGAAAGGGTTGTCAAACCCTGGAACAGGCTGCCCAGGGAAGTGGTTGAGTTACCATCCCTGGAGGGATTTAAAAGACTTGTAGATGTGGCACTTCAAAACATGGTTTAGTTGTTGACTTAAGTAGTGTTAGGTTTATGTTTTATTTTAAAGGGTCTCTCCAACCTAAATGATTCTATGAAATGCATAGTACAATAGCAACATACAGTCAGACCTACAGCATTGCAGTTCCATTATGGCACTAGTAAAGACTAGTACAAGAACTAGTCAAGATCTAGAGTTGGAAGTAGTGCTTTTGTTTAAGGCACACAAGCCAGGCATCTTCCTCAAATATATGAGGGTCTTCTAGAGACTTCACGTTGATAGCTCAGTAACCCCATCCTTGAAAGGGTTTGCATGTGCAGTGAGATTTAAGTACTCTTTCTGAGTACACTCAGTGAGGATGATGTTACTGGGATCAGTAGGAGTGGGATGGTGAAGTCCAAAATGAAATAATTCCAAGTGCAGATTGAATGTGTGGGTAGTGGGTTTTTTTGCTGTTGTTGTTTTTCTTAGTGTATCTGATGTTTGTATATTGTATCTTCAGATAAATCTGTGGAATAACCTTTTTCACTACTCAGTACTTCTGTTACCTTGAGAATTTAAACATAGAAAACTTGCAGTGAAAACTTTGTAGTGAAAGTTCTTTGCCTCCCATTTGCAGCAAGCTCTTGAGTATTCTCCAGTACAACGGCGTGAGATTAAAGTAGAAATGTGTGATAAGGGAAGGACCTTACAGAACTCTGGTTTTACTGATCTTGCCTGTGGATTGGATTAGATTAAATTAGATTAATGTCACACAACAAAAAACACAATATCCCCACCTAATGCCTTGAGCTGCACTGTTTAAATATGACTGTTGTCCTTGGAAAGTCTTAATGGTCTCGATCCTCTGGAGCATCCTCACAAGGTACATGCTGGCCTTAGTACTTAATAGTCATTCATCCCTCATTCAGTGTGCAGTGTTGTTGCTAATTTTGCCTTAGGGTGAAGTCTGTTATCCATCTTGATCTCTGAAATTGGGTTTATTACGTTCTTGCTGAGGCAGGAGCTTTGGAGAGAATACTCCAGTGTCTGCTTCATGATAAACGTTGCCAGGTGCCTTGCTTAGCTGTTTTATCAAGTAGCCAGTTCTACGTCTCATTAAAACCCATTAACTCTCTTTGAACCCAGACTTGTTACGGTGCTGAGCAGACTTAGAGTCCTAATTGTATTGAAATGTAAATCATTGTTTCCTTGCAGGGCAACACAAATGTGCTTGAGGAAGTAGGAATGCTTCCTTGTCTAGGCAGGCTGACAGAGAAGTCTATTTCATCAAAACTTTGTTATATAAAAGACCTGGTTTGCTGCATGAAGCTCTAGATTATATACAGAAATACTAATCACTTGACAGATACCGGGTTTTACTTCTCTGGGTTGCTGAGTTTACTTCACTGAGCATAAGATTTGTGAGGTCCTCTTTACAGCAACAAGGGCACTTGTGCATTATGGATGTGGGCATAGAATTCAAGCTCAGCTGTAGTCTACAGGTATCAGTGTACCAAATTGCTCAACGGAAGGTGGCCTCGAGCTAGCCCTATAACTGATTAATACAGAGGAAAAACACTGAGAAATTCCAGTCAGGCAGAACAAGCGGAGACATACAAAATTAAAATAGCAAGTACGGTCTGTGGGTGAGACAGGCAGACTGACAAAGTGTCAACCAACTAGGATAAGCCAAAGGTAGAAAATTAATGTAATGCTGTTTAGGGTTCATCTGTGTACTCCAGAGGAGGAATTGTTGCAATAGGAGGAGAGATAGGGAAAGACTTTTGTCTTATACAACTGGTATGGAGAGGTGAAGCTAACGAGAGTAAGGATTTTATTCAGATTGTCTCTGTTCAGCTAGTTGACCTCTAGTTCTTACTTCAAAGCAGAATGGCAGGAAACAAAATCTGTTCTGCAGAAGTGTGCTGCTTAACTGAAATTAAAATGCGAGGTTGCTATGAGGTGGATTTTAAGGAAAAAGTGTAATGTTAGATTTCAGATGCCGTTTTAACATGTTTTAGAGTACTCTGAATATTGTAGCAGACTGCTTAAATCATAGAGTAATTTTGATGTAATCAGTCAGTGATTTAAAATAATGATTAAAATACCTGTTCTAGTGCAGAATTCCCTTTGACATTTCCAAGAAGTTACTTCCCTCTGAAACTATAAAGAAGGTAGCATATCTGTCTTTAATATTTATATGTGATTCCTCATTATACTTTTTAGTTTTGGAAAAGCCACTAGATACTCCAAACTTAATCTGCCAAATAGCCTAATGATTCTCTTCAAGTAAGACTGGAGAATCTACTCTTTCTGTTGTGGCTGATTCAAATAAGTGTAAAGGTTTAAAAGGCCAGTTGTAATCTTAAATGAATGAGTAATTGCTTACTGTGCCTGGTTTCCGTGTTGCAAGTCGGTGTTCAAAGTCACGTCTTTGAGTATCTTTCAGTCTTGCTTTGTTTCTCCACAGGCACATTTTCTAGTAATAATGGACTGGAATTATCAAATCTCCCAGATCCTAGGACTAGCAGATCCAGAAGCCCTAAGTAGTTACTCAGCTAGTTGTTCTTGCTGTTCATGCATCTCTCTTCTCACTGCATGTTGTGTTGATGGCTGATACAGCACTGATTACATCAGTGCTTTTAAAGTAGTCTCACACAGCTAATCCTAGCAACACATCCAACAAGTACACAGTTCCCCAACAAGGGTCATACAGCCACTGTAAAAGGAGCAATGAAGAATACTGTGAGAGGGAGAAGCTGAGCCTCTTGCAGTTCTCTGGGATTTCACAGTTTTGTTCTGTTTGTGCCATAGTGGCTAGCATTGTAGGAATTACTTGGAGCTTACCATTTTCTGTGACTGGAGGATGCATTCCAAAATATTAAGTCAGGATAAGGCAGGAGGGAATTGTGATGCTTAATTAAATACAACAGCTTTTCCTTTCTTTACATTGTGACTGTTGCCATAGTCTTGCTTCCAGGCCAACCTAAGAACAAATTTAACAGTTGCCATTTGGTAAAATATAGCTTTAAGCAAGTATACAGACTGTTTTCCTTTAGGCATGAGCTGGGGACAACTATAAAGCTCTGAGGTAGTGGGCAGTCCCAGCTATGTTCAGCTGCAAAATGGAGAAGGCATTGAAATGTTGGGTTTTTTTATTCCCCACTAACTTTGCTTTTTGTTGTTTGTTTTTTTCCTCCTCCCACACAGATCACTATTATCTTTAAATCATACCAAGACTGTACAGATCAGAAAGTATATCAAGCAGTAACTGATGACTTGCCCGCAGCTTTTGTTGATGGCACAAAAAGTGGAGGTGATGGGAACACCAAGAGCTTGCAAATTGTGGAGAAAGTCAGTGGCAAATACATCGAAATGCATGCCAAGTACATTGGGACCACAGTCTATATACGTCAGCTTGGGCACTACTTAACACTGGCCATTCGTATGCCTCAAGAGTTGGTCATGGCCTACGAGGAGAGCCAGGATCTGCAGCTGTGTGTGAATGGTTGCCCTTCAAGTGAACGTATTGATTATAGTGGCCACTTACCATTGCCTGTGAAGGGGCAGTTGCTTTCTCAGGGTGGCGCTGCTCATCCCCGGTCGGTGTACACGCTGGAAAGTGCCACCACCAAATGCCATGAGAAGATGCTGGTGAAGGACATCTATTTTTACTCGTGCATATTTGACCTACTCACCACAGGTGACATGAACTTCACAGTGGCTGCTCACAGTGCTTTACAGGATGTGGAAGCACTGCACCCTAGAAAAGAGCACTGGCATATCTTTCCCAGCAGTGGAAGTGGTGGTTTGGGCAAGGGTAGCAAATTCTTTGTTGGTCTTGGACTTGTGTGCTTGATCCATGTTGCATTTTTGTAGGATTTCTTTGTCCATAACAAAGTTTTGGAATATATATTATAATATATTGAGTGAAGATGAATATATGTGTATATACCATGTATATGAACAGATGTTTTGTCTTGGGACACTCACCAGATTGTACATACTGTGTTAACTGTTTTCATGTATGTTTGCTGTAGTAGTCTTTGTATCTATTTGTTTTACAGCTGGTGAAATGTTTTATAATGTCCCTGCATTGGGACTTGATAGCACTTTATTTTTTTATATATTAAATATTTATGTGTGTATCTGAGTAACTATGTATTACACATATAAACATGTCCATACAATACTCAGGGCTCCGAGTACTCCTTGTATTTAATGCATTTTTTAAACTGGCTTAATTTATGTTTTTTTCCTGTCATTTCTCTTACTCTCAGGACAGCACGTCTCTTGTCCTGTAGTGATATTGTTGATTTGCTGGGTTCACTACTTAAAATTGCTAAAAATTGGATTGTATTCTGTCCCTCAAACAAAGGGCTGTCCCTTCTTAGGAGGGAGAGAATCAGTTGCTTCCCTTCAGCTCAGATGATCATCTTGGGTAACATGAATTACAGAACCTTCTTTATACTTCTGACATTTCCTACTTTCATGGCATGAGTTTCAAAACAAAAGAAGGGAATGCACTAAAGTGAGACTTGCATGACTTTCTAGAACCAGTGGAAGAGATAATTTTGAAAGATACTAATGGTCTAGTTGTGTAACTATTGCAGCTGCCTCTAACCTCGAGAGTTAAGTCATTCTATAAGATGGACTGTAGAAATCACAGGCCTTTATTAGGTGCTAATTCTGTCTATACATTCAAAAGGAAAATGGGAGTGAGGCCACAGGCTCTGACTGTTTTTACTGAGGAGAAGAATGGTTTGGTGTCCTGAAGGCTGGTTTTACTTAGTGCCTTAATCTGCTGCAAGTGGAAGCTTTAATACATGCTGCAGTAAATGCAGCTCCAGGGTGGGCTTATTTCACTCTTAAAAGTATTCACCTGAGACTGGACTGATATGTTAGAAGTGCTGTGGGGGTAAGACTCAAATTGAGTTGTTAAGCCTTGGGAGCCTTAGTGTTTGCCTTGGTAGAGGGAGATGGAGTTTATTTATGGAATGAAAGCTAGTTTTTATGAAGACTCTTGGTGAGGTTAGGGGCTGTTAACTGGTATGGACAGCAGTAGTCTTCTGAAAGAAACTGATTAATTGCCTCTGTGGATGGGTAACTGCATACAGGTGTTATTCTGGGAATACTTGAGATGAAAGTAGTCAGAACTGAGTTAAGGCTGAAGGTAAAACTTCATTTCTGAGTTCACTGTTGGCAGGTTGTTTCGTCTCATGCTGTCTGATGGTGCTGTTTCATATGAGTTAGTCTTGTGTATGGTATGTCTGATTAATGTAGCTCCTGTGGTTTCACCTGATGGTGACAGACTTCTCCCTATTTTGTGTGGCTGAACTTCATCAGTGCTCTGAATTTAAAGTTCTTATGGCTGAAAGCTGATGGATAAACACAGTGTTGCTTGCAGTGGTGCACATACTTACTGGACAGGAACCATAGACCAGTTAATTTCCTGTGTCCCTGGATCTCATATGTATATACATATATATGTGCTATATATATGTATAATAGCATTGAGTTGTGAGACTCATATAAGTGATATTTCAGAAATGTAGTAATTCCCCTGAAGAGTTTTCCATTTTCTTGTTCCTTCTGTGGGGTTTCTTGGATGCACATGTTCATTCTTGTAGCCTGCCGTTGCCAAGAGAGGTTTAGTTAATGGCAGATGTGGATATTTTGGAGCTAGTGAATGGTCTCTGAAGAGCACTTAAACTTAGAAGGAATGCTTTTTTTTAGCAGACTGCCTTTTAGAAGGCTACAGATTTTTTTCATGCTTGGAAACCCCACAATGTGTCAGTCGTTGCAAAATCTTTTAGATGTCATTTGTGAATAGTACCAGGAAGCGTATGCTTGTGTGAAAGAGTGACTGTGCAGTGTGTAAATACTTTAAATTATTATGACAGAGGAATAAAGTTGCCTACCCTGCTGAGGAACGCCTGTAATGTGGTGGTATTAGTGACCCTTGCTGGGGTGCAGAGAAAATGGGGACATGGGTCACATACTGGGCAGGCTATGTATAAATAAAGCCCCAGTTTGTCTCCTAGCCATCACTTCAGTAAGAATGTGCTGAGTATAATTATTGTACTTCCTTGCAGATGCTTGTTTCCCCTCTGCTAAATCAGCTCTGTAGCAAAATTTACGACCAGCAGCTGCAGAACAGACCAGTTTATGGAAGGAAGAGAGCATTATGAAAATCCTCTTTTAAAGGTACTGGAGAACTTACAGACCAGAAGAACCATGGAAGAGAAAATTAACTTGCTGTAAAACTGAAGAAGAGATTAAGGCATTATAAAAATAAAGTATATAGAAAATCCCAGAAGATTACAGAACTTTGTATAACAAGATGATCTGCTTGATCCATGGGAGCTGCACTATTTCAGCTGCTGGGCTAATCACACAGTATGGAGGTAAATTTCAAGTGCCAAAACTTCAAGGGTTATGTTAGACATATACCAGGAAGGATAGACCTAATAAACACAACTTTGAATGTTGTTTAGCTTGTGTTACAATGAGAAATCATAGAATGGCTTGAGTTGGATGGGGCCTTAAAGCTAATCTAGTTCCAATGGCTCTGCTGTAAGCAGGGACACCTCCCGTTAGACCAGGTTGCTCAAAGCCTTATCCAGCCTGGTTCTTAAACACCTCTGGGGATGAGGAGTCCACAGCTTCTCTGGGCAACCTGTTCCAGTGTCCCACTACCGTCATAGTAAAGAGCACCTTCCTAATGTCTAATCTAAATCTACCCTACTCTAATTTAAAACCATTGCCCCTTGTCCTGTCACTACATGCCCTTATAAAAGTCTCTCTCCTGCTTTCCTGTAGCCCCCTTCAGGTACTGGAAGGCTGCTATAAGGTCTGCCCGGAGCCTTCTCTTCTCCAGGCTGAACAGACCCAACTCCTTCAGCCTGTCATTGCAGGATTGGTGTTCCAGCCCTCTGATCATCTCTGTTCCCCTCCTCTGGACCTGCTCCAACAGAGCCATGCCATTCTTGTGTTGGGGGCCCAGAGCTGGACGCAGCACTCCAGGTGGGGTCTCACCAGAGCAGACTAGAGGGGCAGAATCACCTCCCTTGACCTGCTGGCCATTTATCTTTTGATGCAGCCCATGATACATTAGGTGTTTCGGGCTGCAACTGCACGTTGTTGGCTCACGTTAAGCGCTTCATCAGCCAGCAGCCCCAAGTCCTTCTCTGCAGGGCTGCATCATTTAAATGCTTTGTGGAAATCACTGTAGAAAGCAAAGGAAGCTTTAAATATGTATATGTTTAGTGTATACAGAAGGCTGCTGTCATATCTGTAAGAGCTTACTCTCAAAGGTGTTGATCTATCAGCACAAGCTCTGCAGGAGGCAATATAGCATGGTCACAAGTATTTTAAAGCAACAACTAGCAAGTGACTAGTGATGCTATCTGTTGTTGGCCTTTGTCTTAAAAAACTCAGCTGATGCTTTGGGTATTTGTAGATTATTCAAAACATTGTTTTAAGTATCTTCTAGAGCATTTCTAACCAGATTATTTCCTAATCCTATCAAACAGAGCTTTTAATAGCAGCTGAGGATAGTTCTGAAGTCTGACAGCTTCCCTACAAAACATGTCACAGAACTGAGCAGAGAAACATGTGCTTACTCAATCCTTCATTTGGTATGTACATACAGATCCTAAACAAGAGTATTATATAAGGAAACTATGCTCAGCTGAGGAACAAACCAAAAACTTTTCTCTCTTCCTGTAAAACCTGTTTGGAAGAATAATACATTAAGTGGAACACAACCTGAGAGAACGTAGGGTCTGAGAACACTCTGGCTTTTGTTCTTGGTCAAGTTAGGGTCCTTCAGTAGTGCATCTCCTTTCGAACTGCTGCTGTACTGCAAGAAAATAGCCAGTGATTTAGATTCTCTTAAGTTGGCATTATGAATACCACACATTTGGTTTATGGGTTTTGAGGATGTGCAAGTGCCTACTTACATACACCTTGAAGTGAAGCAATGTTGCAAGCATTGCACTGCCTAATGAGGGTTTCATTAATGAATGTGTGTCAAAAAAAAGCCCAAGTGGTTTATGGCTTTCTTCTCTTTTGACAGACTTGTAGCGCAGTTTCAAATCTTACGTTAATTTTCTTCATGTAAGTACAGCTGTAATGTTTTATACTGAAATTTTTATACTTTGGGTTATTTTAATTCCCATCTGTGTCTGGACTCATATAATAACTATATTCCTTTCCATCTTTCCCTACTCCAGCTTTTTATACAATTTATACAATGACTAGACATGACTAGTATTGACTCTTATTTTTTTAGGAGGTATTCTTTGCTGTTGTTTACAAGATAAGCATTTTTCTGTGCTGTGCTGCTAGTTTTCTCCATCTGTATTAAAAACCAAACAAGGATCGGGGGGGTCAGTGTTATTCCTTAGATTTTATAATTTTTATTAATTATCTGTTTTTGGAGATCAGCATAGCCACAAATCAAGTACAGGTATGCAAGTAAATTTATTGTGATGCTGATGTAAAACAATTGCATCTGATCAGATTCAGAACTCTTTTAATCTGACTATGTTTGTAAATTACACTTCGTTGAAATTAAAAGCTGCTGATGGTAAATCAACTGTGAACGGTTAAGATAGATTACAGACTTTGCAGGGGTTATGTATCAGAACTGGTAACTAGATGTGACAAGGACTTAATGCATTGTATGTGGAGTGCCAATAACTTATTTATAGGAGATATTTTTGTTATTACTGCAGTTTTAAACCTTTATTTACACTTTTTTTTTCTACACCATAACAGTGACATAAAACACACAAAATGTGGATGTGTCATTGATTCTAGCATGGGCTGAGGGCTGGGTCTACAAAATACTTTATATGTGTGTAGTTGATGTGTGAAGTGTTTAAATCCAAAATTGAGATGCACAGTAAAGACTTCGCAGCTGGAACCCAGTCATTTCTTTAGGATCATTGCTTCTCTTCTCTTAATCCAGTGAAGTCTCTCAAGGAGCCTGTGTGCTGCAGTCTTGAGGGTTTTACCTGTACCCTAGACAGATTCACATGTTCATCTTCCTGGTTTATTTGCAGGACTTTTTTGGCAGGTAGTCAACCTGCCCACTTACGTTTGGCTGTTGTTTACAGTGTAGTGGTGGTAAGCATTCTGCTGGAGTTTGGAAGAGGCAAGTTAAAAATCTTCCTCTGCCTCAATCTTTCCCATCTTGTGAGAGTTCCAATGTTTCAACGGGAGCTGTTATCAAATAAACGCCATTTTGTGTTGTGACAAATTGATAGCTTTATCTAGACAAGGTCTTAGGTGCATTGAAAGAGATTGGAGGCGTACTTTGTGCTTGAGTTATTTCACCTAAGTTGAGTAAACTGATCATGTAGACCTTCCTGATAGACAGTGGAGTAAAGGGCAATATTGTAAGTTGGGTTGGATTGTTTTGTGGAGGTGCCTACTGATGTCCTTCAGCAGAGGGAACACTCAGGCAGCTAACTTTTGACTAGATGAAGTCTGATTAAATTAGTCCGTGCCCTAATGGACACATTTTAAATTCCAGTTTAGGTTCCTATTCAGTGACTACCTATGTTGGGTAGAGACAAGCCATCTGACCCAGCATTTCCTGCACAGCAACACATCTGTTTCCCAGGGCTGACATGGATACACCGTGGCCTCTGAAAGACTCAGACCTGACCTTCTTAGTCTGAAACTTTCTGTGATTTCTCTTGAAAGTGCACCTGAAGAAGGCAACATGGCCACCCCATCCTTTTTGCAGTGGCCACCTCTTCCCTCCCAAAGCGGCTTAATGACTCAGGCAGGTGTTGGGGGGAGTGAGGAAGAAAAAAAAGAAGCAGGAGACAGAGAGGAGACTGAGTGGGATCATAGTGGGTAAGGCTTCCAATGTTGGCCTTTAATTCCTAGACTGTTTACATTCTCCAGTGAATGACACAAAGTGTGTAACGTAAGTCTGTACAGAAGTAAAGACTATGAATAACACAAAGTGTATAACATAAGTCTGTACAGAAGTAAAGACTATGTTCTCTAAGTAGTGTGTTTTAGCTTTTAGGTTGTCCTTTGGTGTGTCCCTTACTGCAATTACCAAACAAGTGTTTTACAGAAAGCAGAACCTTTCAACAGGTGAGGTTGCCAAAACCCTGAAGTACCCAGCAGCCATATTATTAATGTATTTGGCTGTGAAGTAAGAGATGTGGGTTTGTTGGAATCCCCACTGTAAGTTATGTAAAGGATTTTATAAATAAAATACATTTTTATAAATTTTAAAAAAAAGTTTAAACAAAGGCATTGTGGCTTCTCAGGTGACTGTAATTATCCTACCAGGTTTATCAGCTTTTAACTGTCAGTGATAAGTGAAAGTGCAAGCTGCCTCCTTCGCTGGGAACTCTGTCACAGGAGGACATTACCTCTGAGCTGGAGTTGTCAAATCCTATGAGAATTCTACTACAGTGTTTCCGATTGGACAGCTGAAAACTACAAAGGCCTGCTGTGGATCCCGACAGTCTTAACTTGCTCCGAGGTACCTCATTCTCAAAAAGTTTAACTAGCTAGCAGTGCAACCCCAATGTCAGCATAGTAGCCCAGCATGCGACTTAAATAATTTTAAAAGCTAGCTCATCCGTGAAATCACTGCAGATGCCTGTGACATACTCAGTACGAATAGCTTAATGCCTAGCTATAGCTGATTCAGTCCTCTAACTCAGCCCCTCCTCTGTAAGAAACCCAGAGATGATCTGATCCAGCAGATGTCCTTTCTCAGAACAAAACTCAGCTTTTTCATACCATTTCGCTTGGAAGCAGATGAGACCTGCCCTCAAAGAGTGCATCACAACTGAAACTCATCACCCTCGCTTTCTACAGGGGAGTAGCATCTCACTTCAGAGGAATAGCTCTCTAGCCCTGTTTCTCTGTAGAGAGAGCTCAACAGTGGCAAAACCTCCTGGTGGCTAGGGCAACTTAAAAAGTAATGTACATCACTGTCTGTGGTGCCGTTTCTAATCCCTCTGTCCTGGTTTTTATGCTGTGCCAGTCATTTGGTATAGTGTGCCTTCATATAGTCTTTGCTTCTTCAGGTGCTGTCAGTCATGTCTCCCCAGCCTGCTTAAAATACGGTGAACTATTCACTGTAAAATAATAAGTTGATACTAAGCTGTGAGAGATAGGTGATACCAGAATAGACTTTTTGAAAAAATAAAATTTGGAGTTTTTTTTTTTTTTTAATTTAGTAATTTCGCAAAACTCAAGCAATTACAAATCCTGTTAAAAGGCCACAGTAATTAAACTGTGGCTTACACAAGCAGTGTTTGTTATTCTTTAAAGTGTTACCATTTCAGAATATTTATCTATGGTTTAGTATGCATATAAAAAAGTCACAAGTCTCACCTCTTCTTGCAAATGAGATGGCATTTATGTATACTGAAGAGATCAATAAATAGTCCCACTGGGAAATCAGGTATATAATTTCCTCTATGATAATACACTTTGTGAAAAACAATTTCAGATGCACACGTATCTATGGCAATCACAGTCTTCTGCCCTCTTCCTGCAACTATTTAAGGCTTCTCAATCGAAAAATAATCAAGTCCTTCAGTAATTGTGTTTGAGCCCTTATAAGCTTTCTACAAGTAGGCATGCATGTTCGTTGGCAGAAGTGCTAAGAGTTTTTAATTTGTCAGCAGAGCTGCAGCTAACCCTTTTAACAGGGGGATTACTTTTTGACTTTCTCTAGATGCATTATTTTTTATTGTTGACCTCTTCAGAAAACCAGGTGGTTGATGTGGCTGTTTCACATGAGATAGGGGACCCATATAAACTGGAACACTTTCTACTACTACTAGGTTTAGACTCTGATTAAAAAGTCTGACTTCACAATTATGAAAAAAAGAAAAAAAACCAGAACTTTGTTCAAAAAAAAAGGTAGGATATTGCTCTTATCTTCTCCACTAGAAACAGAAGTGTGTAATGAAATCTCTAGTTCTGCACCTTATCACTCTCTACAACTACGTGAAAGGAGTAGTTGGTCTCTTCTCACAAGTAACTAGTGACAGAACAATAGGGAATAAACTCAAGCTGCACCAGGGAGGTTTAAACTGGATGTTAGGAAAAAACTCTTTCACTGAAAGGGTTGTCAGGCATTGGAACAGGCTGTCCAGGGAGGTGGTTGAGTCACCATCCCTGGGTGTGTTTTAAAGCTGTAGAGATGTGGTGTTTGGGGATATGGCTTAGTGGTGGACCTGGTAGAGTAACATTGAAGATTGGACTCAGCGATCCTAAAGGTCTTTTCCAACCTTGATGATTCTGTGATTCAGAGGATTGCCCTCAGATTAATTCTAAACTGGCTTGACCACAGCAAACAGTGTCAGTCAGCAGGTGGAGTGTGTTGCCATTTAATTTTATTGGGAAGGATCCACTTCAGTCAGAGACGTGAGCCAAAGCATGGTAAAAGAGGGGAAGACAAGGAAGTTCACTTCCTTGTGAATCTCTCATCAGCTCTTTCAATATTAAGAAAAGCTCGCATGTATTATAATGCAAATCCTTAAAATCAACATGCTATGTAATATCTCTCTGGGTAAAAAACAACTCTCCAACCCCACAATCCAGCAGTCTAAAAGCAGTTCATTTGTAAATGAACTAGTTAGTCTAATGACAAGTAGTAAAATGCCTCCAAATTGCCTCTTTGCTCAGAGGATATTTTTATTGGGTATTTAAACTGTCAGTAGTTAAATGGCAATATATTGGCCTTAAATATAGTGCTGCTAACTGCAGTTTAATTGTGGACTAGAAAGGCTATTTGACAGTCGTTAGTGAAATTACCTCAGATAACTAAGTAGTGGTTTGTTTCTGGGTTTTTTTGGTTTTTTTTCATTGCTAATTTCCCTCAGCAGGGCTCTTGGATATTGAGTGTGCACATGAAACCGTATGTACATGGAGATTCTTCTTAATATTCAGTCTCAGTATATCATTTGCTCATGTGCCAAAGTGACTTTATTTGGTAGTTTAGGTGCTCTCAGTCAATTAGGCATGTCTCCATCTTGAATAAAGAGTACATCCACTGCCAGTCCTTTTCACCTCCGTTCCTTATCTGCAGAGGAAGCATTCCGTCTGTTGCACTCCTACAATTCTTCCAGTCTTCATTTACACAGAATTACACAGAATTATCATTGAGGCTGGAATAGACCTCTGAGATCATCAAGTCCAGCCTAAGACCTGACACCACACCTAGCTAGACATGTCACTAAGTGCCACATCCAATCTTTCCTTAAACACCATGAGGGATGGCAACTCCACCACCTCCCTGGGCAGGCCATTCCAGTGTCTAATGTCCCTTTCCATAAGGAAGTGCTTTCCAATATCTAACCCAAACCTTCCCTGGCGCAGCTTCAGGCCATGCCCTCTGGTCCTGTCAGTGGTTGCCTGGGAGAAGAGTCCAGCCCCCACCTGCCTACAACGACCTTTGTAGAGAGTGATGAGTTCTCCCCTGAGTCTCCTCTTCCCCAGGCTGAACAACCCCAGCTCCCTCAGCCTCTGCTCATAAGACTTTCCCTCCAGTCCCTTCCCCAGCCTCGCTGCTCTCCTCTGGACCTGCTCCAGCACCTCAAGATCCTTCTGGAAGAGAGGGGCCCAGAACTGCACACAGTACTGGAGGTGAGGCCCCACCAGTGCTGAGTACAGGGGGAGCGTCACAGCCCTGGTCCTGCTGGCCACACTATTCCTGATCCAGGCCAGGATGCCATTGGCCTCCCGGGCCACCTGAGCACGCTGCTGGCTCATGGTCAGCCGGCTGTCACCCAGCACTGCCAGGTCTCTCTCCACCGGCCGCTCTCCAGCCGCTCCTCCCCCAGTCTGCAGCCCTGCCTGGGGTCACTGTGCCCAAAGGGCAGGACCCTGCACTTGGTCCTGTTGAACTTCATACCCTTGGCCTCAGCCCATCGACCCAGCCTGTGCAGGTCCCTCTGCAGCATCTTCCTACCCTCCAGGAGATCAGCACTCCCACCCCCAACTTAGTGTCATTTGCAAATTTACTGAGGGTAGACTCAATCCCCTCACCCAGGTCATCAGTAAAGATGTTGAACAGAACTGGGCCCAGCACTGAACCCTGGGGGACACCACTGGTCAGTCACCAGACACCACCTGGACGTGGCACCATTCACAACAATTTATTTCACCTTTACTCATAACTCTGAATATAGGGGTTAGAGTACTGTGTACGAGCTCTGCCTACCCAGATCTTGAGGAAGCTTGCTCTGCTGCCTGTGCCCTCCAAAGTTTTGTTTCAAGCTCATAGCACTTACCATTATTTGCATTTTTCTGTAAAGAATCAAACCACTTCTCGTACCTTCTCTACACTCTGTGCCACATGCTATCAAGGAAGCAGTGGAGCTGAAGTTACCATTTTGTTACTAGGTTTTCAGCAATGCCTTCCCACTCTCACAACCACAAATTTAATTCACAGAAGATACGCAGCCCCGGGGAAAATTTTGTTATTTCTTTGTGAAGTTAACAAAGCTTTATGTTCTCACTTTCCTACACTTAGGGATTTTCTAGCTAGGCTGAAGAAATTCACAACATAGCCTTCTACAGTACGTGGATAATACCCATACCATTTTTGGGGTTATGTCAAGAAAAGTCTTGCCAAAGCCATAAGGGCAAATAAAAACATCAAACTTGAGAACTGGCAATCAAGAGGCAAGTGAAAGTGCCTACAAGATTTAACCCCGGAGGAAGACAAGTACAGAAATGTATCCTCCTGGGTACAGGCAGGAGAGGTGCTCAGACCTGTGAAGCCAGGGGTTAGTGTGGGCATCTGATCAGCAGTGGAA
Source organism: Todiramphus chloris collaris (assembly GCA_025345505.1). Classification (NCBI taxonomy): domain Eukaryota; kingdom Metazoa; phylum Chordata; class Aves; order Coraciiformes; family Alcedinidae; genus Todiramphus; species Todiramphus chloris. The sequence continues at coordinate 7,813,367 of JANVCC010010369.1, forward strand.
CTTTAGAAAGGCAGTAAATTTTAATATAGAAAATTGAGACCTTTCAGGCACTAATGGATTAGGCAACATCTGTGTGCGGGCTCTAAGGACTGCAGTATTTCATCTAGGTGTCTGCATTCTTCAGTGATTAAAGGCTGTAACCCTATCAACTAACAAACTATTATTTTTGCAGATAAATCTAGATTTTGAACATCCACAAATCCATGGGACCTGAGGAATCTGACAGAAATAGTTGCTAAACTGCTCTCTGTTGCATTTGAACAGTCATGGCAGTGAGGTGATGCCCCTAGTGACTACGTACATGTAGAGAGGCACTACTGATGAAGATTTTCCAGAAAGGGTGTCAGACCTTTTTCCACCATGCAGTCCTCTCTGCACATCCTTATTTGTGTGCCTGCATTTGGGATCGATCCCCTTCTGTCTTGTTTTGCCAGATGCAAAAGGGGACCACGACCCTTCTGCCTGCATCACCCTGTGCCCTTTGCTTGTCAATCCAGGCCACAGCTTCCTCTCTAGGTTGTGGATCATCATCTCCCTCCCTTGCTGTTTCTAGCTGAAAGCTCTTCTCACCAGGTGGCTCAGACTTCACAGACCTGACCAGATGTTTTGTCACAGTCAGGTGGGACCGATTAGCGGTCCTTCATCCTCACAATTGCCTGGCAGTAATAAAAGCTGAAAGTTTACAATTGATACCATCTGCAGAAGTGGTTGTTGACCTGTGGGATCTGCCCACTCCTTGTCAAGCTCCTCCTTTCACTGGCAAAGTGACGCCACTGGGCTCTGGTGCCCTTGGGCCTTGCCTCCTGAGTCACACAGCCATTCTTGCTGTGCGGCACATCTCACCTGGCCGTACTGCTGGTGCTCATGTGGAAAAGCAGCAGGGGGAATAGGCCAAGAGACGGAGAAGCCTAGGCAGCCTCCCCACAGTGTCCTGGATCCGAACCTCCGTCAGTTCCTGACCTAGGTCAGGTCAGCAGATGGGGACCTCTGCCCCATAGCAGGCAGTTTTGCACTGCTATCACTTACCATTTGTCCTGGCTTCTGTGGGGCTCAGGTGTAGCCAGCTGGGGTGCTTTAGCAGATGCAGCTCCCAATCCCACACCTGCTACCAGCAAAAGAAATATCTTCTACAGGTACAGACCTGCAAGTGGGGCAGAATACCCTCCTGAGACTGAAAGCCACCAGCTTCCAGCCTTTGCCCTCCTGGGAGTCACTTCCCACACCTGTATGCACAGACTGTTCCTGCTTCTTCAAGTACAGGGGTTCAGGCTTTTGAAGCCACAGCATCTCAGAGAAACCGACACATGCCGTGTTGCTCTCAGGAGACATGATTAAGGGAGGTCAGGCACAGGTTAACAAGGCTGAGAAGCACTGCTCTGGACTTTAATTCAGATCAATGGACTGCTGGAAAAGCTTTCCTTTGCTCTCTGCTTCGCTCTTTTTCATGAGCCCTAAGCACAATGCTATCGTGGTGTTACCCAGATCCATTACGCAAGTTTCACTTCCTTTGCCACTCAACTAAGACATTCATTTTAAAGGTCCTAGATGCTATATGGAGGACCTACAGGGTGATATGTTCTATTGGCATATGGATATATACTCTAAATCTCCCTCTTTAGTCACTAGCTAGAGACTGTCCCAGTACATTTGAAGGGAAGAACACAGTTTTGAAGCAGCAAACTAGAGAATTCAGTGCTTCATGCGCATTTTCATGAAAGCTTATGGAGTATCTCTTTCCTGCACATTTCCCTCCAGCGTTATGGTTAATGAGTATATCGCTCGGAACTCTTCAAATCCATTGATTCAGAATTTGACATGACTTAGTGAACCCTTAAGATTGTGGGAGGGTAAGGGCAAATTTCCATCCCTTTTTACTTTCATTCCAGGAAGAAGACTAAATTAGACCTTATCCTTCTAGATTTGATAGACTTCAGTGAGGTAGAATTACACTTTTCTGTTTGAGATATTTTAAAACCGATCTCCTGCCTATTCTGTTCTGGATAGAGAATCCATCTGTAGATTTCATTACAGATTTCATAACAGCAACCCCCACAAATCTAATTCAGTTAAAAATGTAAAGCAGAAAGCTGCCTCTTGTATTAACAACTCCTTTGCAAATAGTACCAAAAATATATGGAGCAGGTGGTTCCAGACTAAAGAACTGACTTATGACTGTTTTATTACAGATGCTCAGTGCCGTGGGAGTTGCGCGTGTCTCAGTCGATGACTACATTTTACAAGACACAGCACTTAATTATGGTATGAACAGGCATAGATAGTTTCACAGAATATATTTTTAAGTAACTCAGAAACTTCTAATATAAGATGAAATTGAGCTTCACTTAAAAGAACAATGCTAAGTTGGAGTGATACGGATTTGATGGGTGGGCAGTTCAGTGGATAAGGAATTGTCTGGATGGCCACAGCAGTGGTCAGTGGCTCAAAGTGCAAATGGAGGTCGGTGACAAATGGTGTCCCTCAAGGGTCTGTACTGGGACCAGTGCTGTTTAATATTTTCATCAATGACATAGACAGTGGGATCGAGTGCACCATCAACGAGCTTGCAGACACCACCAAGCTGAGTGGTGTGGTCGATATACCAGATGGATGGGATGTCATGTGGAGGGATCTGGACAAGCTGGAGAAGTGGGCCCAGGTGAACCTCATGAGGTTCAACAAGACCAAGTGCAGGGTCCTGCACCTGGGTGGACAATCATTATCAATACAGGCTGGAGGATAAGGTGATACAAAGCAGCCCCATGGAAAAGGACTGGGGAGTTCTGGTGGACAAGAAGCTGGACATGAGCCAACAAAAGCCCAAAGGCCAATCACATCCTGGGCTTCATCAAAAGAAACATGGCCAGCAGATCGAGAGAGGTGATTCTGCCACTGTGCTCTGGTGTGACCTCACCTGGAGTACTGTGTCCAACTCTGAAGGACACAGCAGAAGGAGGACATGGATCTGTTGGAGCAGAGGACAGACAGAAATTATCAGAGGGATGGAGCACTTCTCCTACGAGGACAGGCTAAGGGAGTTGGGTCTGTTCAGCCTGGAGAAGAGGGGCTCTGGGGAGACCTTATAGTGGCCTTGCCAGTACCTAAAGGGACCTACAAGAGAGGACTGTTTAGAAGGGCATGTAGCGATAGGACGAGGGGCAATGGGAAAAAAGGAAAGGGTAGATTGAGGTTGAACATTAAGAAGAAATTCTTTACTGTGAGGACAGTGGAACACTGGAGCAGGTTGCCCAAGGAGGTGGTGGAGGCCCCATCCCTGGAGACATTCAAGGTCAGGCTCGATGGGGCTCTGAGCAACCTCATCTAGTTGAGGATGTCCCTGCTTACTGCAGCGGGGTTGGACTAGATGACCTTTAGCGGTCCCTTCCAAATCAAGGCATTCTATGATTCTATGACTCACAAAAATCAGAACTTTGGAGTTCTCCTTGCTCCTCTGCGATTAAAAGGAATGTTAAAGAAACATCTGTTAATTTTAATTGGCCTGTACCCTACAGATGCTCACTTATCAATATTAGGATTACTGCAAAGCAAAACCAGCAGCTAATTTTAAGTGATGAGTGAGAAGATTATTTTCCAAATGCTCTGATTACTTCAGCAAACACTAACTCTATTGCAGTTAAAATTCAGCTGAGGTCTTAGAGTACTGCAGTAATAAAAGCTCTCATTACTTTCTTACATGTGATCAATGGTATGTGATTTTCTGACATTATTTCCAGATGTTTATTTTCAGAGAAGACAGGCTGAAAACTGAGCTTGCTGAAAAAACTGCAACAAATAAAATATTTACTTTTAGTAAATAAATAATGTCCAAGTATGTTCTTTGGGCTTCAGCCTTAGTGCATGAACTCAATACAGATCTAAATTTAAGCCTTCTAGCAGTACTAAAAGTTTATTTTATAAAACCTCTCAACGTTTTGCATCAGCCATTTCTGTAAGTCTTCAGTAATGATGTATTTTTCAGATCTATTTTCAATACAGCTCATCAAAAGCACCTTGACAGCATCTGCTCTTATAACAGTTTTTTGATGGTAGTATTTCATCTAGCATTAAACTACTCTGATGGTCTGCAGAGCTGTCAAATCCAAGGTTATCGAAGCATCTCTGTTAAACCTCCATGCTCTGGAGCATTCTGGTTTTACCAGTTCTAGCAGTTTTGCCAGCTCCTTTTTAACAAGGTAAGAACAGACTTGCAGCCTATCTCGCCCTCCCTTTCTCATCTTCATTCCTCCAAAGAATGTTAGCCTAGCAGTTGTAACTTTCAGCTCCCCTTATCCTCCCTCTGTAAACTGAAGTCAGATATGAACTTTTCATGAAGCATTTCCCAAGAATACAGCACGCTTCACAGCATCCTAGATAAGTCAGATGAGTAACTTACACCCTCACCTGACTCTTCTACCCCACAAGTGTAGCCAGGTACCCTATAGAAAGCTGTAAGACTGTTATCCTTCTCACCATGTCCTCCTTTTGGTTGGTGCAAACACAGTACCTCTACCCATGCTGGATGGATTGTGGTAACGTTCAGTTCAGACCACTGGTTACACCAATTTGCTTAAGTTTAGGATTAGTACTTTTGTCAGCAAATCCAAAACAAAAAATATTTCCTAGGGCTTTATTCAGTGTGTTTTCACTGGCTTTCATTTGCAGCATTCAAACAAAAAGGCACTATATTGTAAAAAAAGTTTGCAAATCAATTCCAGAATAGGGATTGTGCAGCTGGATTAATTTTCCCAGTAGGAATGTTCCCTTGCTGTGGTTTGCCAACCACATCTGGCCCATGACCCATCCCTTCATTACCAGAGGCCCTTCACACGTTGGGAAAGATAGACCTGTGCAACGTATGAACTGTTCTGGCAGTCGGTGTCCTGCTGTTCTTTTCTCAAAGTGCTGCGGGGTTCTTTGTGGCCGTGCAGTGGGTGGCGAATTGATGGCGATCTTCTCTTACATTTGCCGCAGTGTAACCCCAGCCAGGGGCCAAGCACCCCGCAGAGCTCACTCACCGCCCCCCACCGCCGGGTGGGAAGGAGAAGAGGGAGAAAAGTGCAAAAACCCCTCGGGCTGAGATAAGCAAGTTTTAATACAACAATGCAACAGGAGAAACAGCAGGCAGCAGCCACAGTGCTAGCAATAAAGCAACGCACACAAAGAAGCAACAGCAGATGAACCGCGCATCCCGTCCCCCCACCCCGCACCGCTCACCAGCTCCTGCACCCTGCCCTTATGCATTGGGCATCACCTCAGTAAGGCTTTGAACAACCCATTGCCTAGTTCAGTTGCCTATCCAGTGTGACACACCACCCCCTAACTTCTGACGGAAATTAACCCCATCCTTGCTGAAGCCAGGACAATATTCAGTCACGTAAGAAATGCCAAGCAAACACTTTAGGAGGGTTAGGTGAAACAGACCACTACGGCCTGCCTTTTGGTACACCTATGATATGCACAAGAGATACCTTTTAAGTTGGTTCCATACTGGTAGAGAGGTCCAGGTGCACAGGAACTTCCATATGAGGCCACTGTTACTTGCTACGGCCAAAGGTTGTGGGTCACTTGTTACAGAAAGATAAAGCAGTTCAACAAGGTCCAGAGTGCAGCTGCCTCACAGGCAGTTCATGCATATATTATTGTAGACCATTACATGGCTATATTTTTTTTCTTTATGGCTATAATAAAAGTACTGTAATCAATCAACTAAGTAGTTTGTGGTTACAGTTCAATCTCAGGTATTGACCAAACATGGAACAATAATTAATCGCTTTTAAGTTTCTTCATAAAATCCAGATAGCACTTATGTTATCCCAGAGGACTGTTGCTTAGCTTACTCACTATGAATGATTAAAAGTCACTAAGATGTCATATTATACAATGGAAGAAAACAAATCTGAAATAATAATCCATAATAAATGCATGCACATTTTCTGTGTTTATATAAACAATGAAATTCTGGAGTAAACTGAAAATTACATGCTTGACCAGGACTTGCCACTTTGTCTGTAAAACAAGAACTCCCTTGATTTTTTTCTACAATACACATATGTATATATCATACAGAATATGAAAATATACCTGAGGTTTTCTTGAAAGATATTATGCTGCTATATTTTAAGTGTGAATTATACTGATATAAATAAATGCTGAACTTCAGAGTGTAAAACAAAGTAAGCAGTTTCCACAATAGGTTCATGAATAAGCTAAAAATAACTTAAAAAGCAGAATTATTTTGTTTGTATGTTAGGTCTGAAATAGTTATTTTAAATACTTAAATAGTTATTATAAATAGTTATATTTATTTATATAGGATAATGGCAATTCTTACTTCTTTACACAAATTAACAATCACCATTAAACATTATTATTTATCCCAGAGCAATTTTTCACTTGTTAAAATTTTGAAAATAAAAAAATAAGATAGTTATCAATAAATTGGTGGGTCTAGGGCTTTGGAAAATACATGCTAGAAACATTATTTGGTTTAGTATTTGTCATATCCTGATTAAGACCTTTCACTGGCTCCATACAGTGTGAGGGTATAAGGATGGGTGGACCAGAATATGCTCCCCATTTCTCAGTGGTTCTCAAATTTTCATCTTACAAGGAATAACTGGGCTACAGAGAAAAGTGAAAAGGCTAGGAAATAATTAATTCCATGAACTTCCCCTTCTTTTTGCTCCTAGCATCATCTCACATGATTGTTATTTCTTAGCTACTGCTTATGGAGTGTTTCACAAATAAAAGCTTCAGCATCACGTTTTAAGAAGAAAGATTAAATTTCAGGCACAACCATACTTGTTTGTTGGAAGGATGAAAACGTTAAAATGACAGCATTACATACCTGTGCCAATATAGTTCAACAAAACCAAAAACCATGATCAGTACAAGCGGCCGACTCACACCAGGTGTTGCCTGTTTTAACAGCCTTGACCACTCTTTAACAGAAGCAAGAGATTATCTACATTTATTTCTGTAAAGGTAAAAATGAGAGGATGTCATTTCAGCCATACTACACTGAAAGAAGCTAGAACTTAAACTGCTGTTCCAATAAAACTCGATCATGGAGAAACTTGCAGTATGTCTCATCAGGAAGAAAACCTATACGAGGAGGATCTCTGTGAATGTATTCAGTCTTGACCATCTTCTTAAGTAATGGTGAGGTTATTTCCTACCAAAAAAAGCTGTTGTCACTGAACACAACAAGAACAGAAATTGAAACAGATCCTTAAAAAAACATCGCTACAGAAGTACTTCACTGGGATTTTACACTTTAAGTGGGAACTCTGCAGCTAAACAGTAAAGGCTGTGAAGGTAACAAGATCCATTTGTTGATGACAAAGACTCATACAGGGACAAAATAAGCCAACGGAGCTCTGAAAAGAAGACAGGTGTCAAAGGTATTCAGCCTAGGCAGTCAGTGCTCCAGGTTGCTGTGCTGTCCATGTCCCAGAGGGCAGTTGGGGCACACTCCTTTTGCAGGAGCATCATGTTTCTGCAGAAACTCCCTTCTTTTGTGGTTGGTGCTTGAATCCTTGACAAGTCCTGTTCTTGATAGTAGTGAAAGGCTCTCAGAAACCAGAGGCTGTTTAGAGTGAGGCTCAGACACCAGGACATCTGCACTGAAGACGAACATGAGGAAAACACAGAGTGTCTGTGAGACAGTAAATGGTGCCAGTACAGCAGTTGCTGTGCAATGGCAACCAGTCATGCATTTCTCTGTCCTTAAAACTAAGAGCAGCAATACCTTTTTTTAATGTGCTTTTTCAGATTGACCAATGATCTACTCTTTTTAGATAGTACCGGGAGTGTTAGACTAGAAATATATATCAGGATTAAGATGGAAATCTTAGACTTCCATGCACGGTATATGAAACACTCCGATCTTTGTTGACAACCATACAAGTTCTCTTGCAGTCACCAGAATTCTTACTTCACAAAACCTCTTATGGACAGGAAACATTAGTATCTAATGGATGCTTCAAAATCAGGCACAGTCCTTGAACTTTTCATTACAAATGAACAAAAGAAGGATCAAATCTGCATGTATAGAAAATGAATTATAAATGGCTTATTTGCCAAGGATACAGGATTCTCTTTAATACTAATATACACTGTTAATGGTCAGCATCATGAGCAATGGAGAGTGCCACCACCACACTTTACGCTTAAGACTTAAATGAAACCAGAGGAGGAAAATGCAAACTGTTGCAAGTGTAATTTGTAAATCCCTAAACATTATTGAACAAGAGTTAACACCACATTAAGTAGACTAACTGACAAAGACCCATCGAGCCACCGAGAGACCTGAGATGCCTTTAACAAAACCAAAAGCAGACTGACATAATATAGTTACAGTGATGGTGAACCAGGCTTCATGGGACTGTGTTGGTGGTTCCATGCACTACCCAAGCAGTAAGAACCAGTCAGCGGTTGGAAATGCTTCAACTTCCAGATTCTGACCACTGGAAGCAGAAGACACATGTCACACATGCACAACCTTATCAGACACTACTTCCCTGACTGAAAAAGCAGAACTCAAAAGCCCTCCAGATCCTGGGAAGGTGAAGAGTTAAGAAATGAAGCAACATTGTTTCCTAGCCTACATTAAGTAAGTTTAAAACTTATTGTGCAGCAATTGTGCCTACACTGAGATCTTAACAGATACTCTGTGGACAGATTTTGGTTCTATAGTAATGTTTTCATGTAAACCTGTTTAATTGGAAAAAAAAATGCTCTACACTGCAAGAGCAGAGATAAACTGAAGCAACAGATATAGCTCAAACACAGGATGCCAGGCTAGGTATCTTCCCCTACTTAAACACTGCATATTAAAATTTAGTACTTCGGAGTTTAATGTTTTTATGGGTAAACCTGAGAGGAAGCAACACTGGAGAGAAAAACACAGCAGAAAACTACAAGAGTCCATGTGTCCTTTTAGTTTATATTTAATTTGTCAGAAGTTTGCTGTCTACAATCAGTGTGCATTTGTAACAATCCTGTTAATAAAGTAATTCAAATCTTCTAAAATATTTACTGGCTGCATAGCACATTTGACATTATTGCCCATGTTGAAGAGGGAACACAAATGGATTTACAATAAATTTAGGCTGATTTGGATTATGAAGTGTTCAGATACTTAACACTCCTTTAAAACCAGTGCACCTGAAAAGCTTTCCAGAGCACAGTTTAGCTGGGTATTTCTTACCATTTCATTACAGTCACAACACCGACAGTTGAAAAGGAAAAAAAACCGAACAAAATCCCCACAAACAAAACAATAAAAAAAAGCCCCACAGAATGCATATGAAGTATCCAATATAAGTGGAATAAAATGTCCCTTTCCCATTTTTAAATTCTGAACAGTGATTCCATAAAGATTTTTTATTAAAACATGTAAGTACACTGATTTTGTTTCATACTTGTGACAAGAAGGCCTGAGTTGGTGGGGAAAGGAAGAGTCAAAAAAAGCCTGAGAGGGAAAAAGCTCATTTAATTAATTTACAATAATTTACAGCCATTTGTTTGTGTTGTTTTTTTTTTTTTTTTTTTTTGCTTTTTTTTTTTCTTCATTATTATTGTCTGCTTGTTTTGTAAAAAGGCATTAAAACTGATCACAAACAGGAGAAGTCCTGGCTATTTTACAGTTATAGGTACAGAATTTAAATATTCAAGCTTGTGATGAAAAGCGGCAAGGTGGTCGCAGTGTACAATGTAAACAAGTAGCTTTGGAAAGTGAACAAAGTCCTTGAGAGCTCTTTACTAAGAAACAAAAGAAAATAAACTCCCCATTCCTTCCTCAAATAGAAGCACAAGTCAGTGTTTAAAAGTTCATTTACAAACATAATTTAAAACATGTTCAGCCTAAGATCACTTTGACATGAAGAGTTTTATAGTAAGATCCAGTCTGAAAGGGGCAGTGTTGAGGTCCCTGTAAAAGTAAACATCTTCCATTTCTTAAAAAAAAAGTGCCACAGCATTTGCAGCACAGTGCAGCATAAACTTTAAATACAAAAATATTTTTCTTCTGTTGGAATAGACCTTGCATCCCGGAAATAAGTAACAATACTGCTACTGATAGAATATCCAGTCCATATCTTTCAAGTCATGTAAGGCAATTACTGTGTTAGTTTACTGTATATGGCTAAAAGAAGGTCCAGAAAATGTCAGTCTTCGTTATGTTTTCCGGCTACTCCATGTATGTTCAGGTGTACTTTTGTGATCTGATGAGTGTTCGAATGGAGATCTGTGTCCTAGGGGAGATCTTGAACCATATGGAGACCTCTGATCTAACGGTGACCTTGGGCCACTACTTGAAGCTCTGTGGTCCATTTGCCAGTCTGAGTGGTACCTATAATCTCTAGAAGATTTATGATGGCTGTACTCCGAAGTGGAACGGTGATCTGAATGTATCCTGTGGTCTGAATGGGAACGGTGGTCTGAATGAGCTCGGCTGTCTTTTAAACTTCCTTCCAGGTTTGATCTGTGATCTCTGCTTCTGTAGTCATCTAACTTTCTATGTTTACTATCAGCATAGTATCTAAAAAATAAAAATTATTTGTATTAGTGTTAACACATACTAAAAGCCACACATGTAAAATCAACAGAACTGCAGCAGAGAAGTATCACCACTGCAATTTTGCATTATTCAGAAAAGATGGTTTTGGTGCTTAGTACAAGCACTCTACAAAAACAGGAAGGGAATTCTGAACAGATCTTAAAATTGCTGAAGAAACTCACCTGCTGTCTTGTTTGTAGTGATCCCAGTCTCTGTGATCTTTCCCATTGCTGAAGGCTGAATAGGGTCTTTTCCTAGAGTCACTTTTCTTGTAAGCATCTCCCTGGTGCCTGTCTTTATGATGATCATGGTATTGTGACAAATGTCTATCAGATGAGTAACTGTCCCTGCTACTGTCATCATGGTTTGTATTCTCCTTCAGTCTTTCCACATCTGTTTAATAAAGGAGAGGTTAAAGGAAAGTCTAATAAAGTCTTTTCTTCAGCTAATTCAAACAGCACTTCTACCTATCAGATGTAAAGCGGTATGAAAGCGATGCTATAATTTGACAGAAGCAGGATTAAATAGTTGAAAGCCAAATGCTTGTGAGTGAACTGAAAGAAAGCGCAGAAGGAGAGTGAAGCAAGCTAGAACGTAGATGTGTGGTGCTCAGAAACTGAAATTTTTAACCTCTCCATCCAATCTGTGAAGCTAAGTGTGGTCAAAATAAACAGTGAGTAGAGGTGCCTTTAGTAGAGCAATCTTAAGACAGAATGGCACCAGCTTCCCTTGGGATAGCCTAATCGTGCAAAAGAGTTGTAAAGGTACAACTTGCTAATGAAGGACTTTCAGCAACATTCCTAAAATACATTATATTGATCTTAAGTCCATTAAAAAATGAAGTGTTATATAGCACAAGATAAAAGCAAGTATTGCTAGAAGGCAGGTGTAGAAGCATGAAAAAAATTGTTATTTTCAACAATAAAAGACAGCCCATGTAACTAATTGTAAACTATAATTTCAAGGAATGCTGTGCTTTCTTACATAGTAGTGACATTACAACAGCTACAAACAAACACAGAACTGCCAAGAAAGGTACAGGTTTTGAGTAGATCCCTCTCTGCAAGATTAAACACAGAAAACGTTTCCAGATTTTTTTTTAAAGGATGGTCAATTAACTTGCTACTAAAACCAGTAAATACCAGCTTCAGTCTGCACTCTCCTGGACTTCACAGGCAAACTAGTGAAGTTCTGCTAATCAGCCTATCTTTATTGTACTTAGCAGTGTGAAATACAGATCTAGGAGATATGAAATGAAATAAACATGAAAACTATGATATCTAACATCAGAATATACTTAAGGTTTCTTACCTGGATTTCTAATTACATGCGTATTCACATTGCTGCTAATATTCTGGTCATTGTGTTGCTAAAAGAGACAAGTACAAAAACTCATTGCTAAATCCCAACGTTCATCTGAATTAATTAGAAAAATATACTAGAAAAAGAGACTGCTTTACTACAAACAGAAATGCTACTTAAAGTGCATTCCTTATAATCCTTTAAATATAATAAAGTTGTTATAATGCTTAAAATATATACTTGTGTATTTAAAAAGGGTCTGAAAATACCTGAGATTCTTGGCGTTTTTTAATTGCATGTTTATATAGTTTGTGCAGCTTTCTGGCATCAAATTCTGTAAACTTAGAGACAAAAATCCACAAATTTCTGAGGAAGAAAAGAAGAGAAGTTATAATTCTTCTATACATTTGTTTTTCTTGTATTATGCATCAGAATATGCATTTACCTGAAATTATATGAACCATACTTTAGTAAGCCAGAAACACTATAAAATTTACTCAGTATTGTCTATCTGCACAAGTAAACATTACCTAGCTGTATTTCAAACATTTGAAAGATTAGCTTAGCTCCTTTAACAATTTGTTACTTTGTAATATCTACCCTAAGTAATTCAGAGTGCAAGGTGCATGGAAAGCAGTACTAATAATAAGTCTATTAACAGACTAATAATAAAATAATGTATTAATATAATTGAGGTCCCTTCCAATCTCTAACATTCTGTGATTCTGTGAGACTGTTTTGTGAGACCACTTAAAAATGTTAGTATCACTTTACAAATGCCTTGTGAAAGTTTGTTTGAATTCTGAGTATTTACCATTATTTGTATGAATGTTTCTGAGTAGTCACCCTTATTTACTAGCATTTGTAGCATTATTATGAATGATAGATCTATTACGAATTTTCACTTAAAGAAATATAACATTTATCAAAATTTAAGACATGGATCTGTTTTTCTATCTCAGATAATGTTAGTATTTTGAAGTAAAGCAAATTAGAACAGCAGAAGCATTCTACACTAATGGAAGTCTTCAAGAAAATGAAATACTTAACAGACTTTTGTATATGGAAATGCAGGATGTATTTTTAACAACAACAAAAAAATCTGAGAAATACAGATCCTTAAAAGTAAGAGTAATTTTCCACTAAACAGAGGAAGTAACAAGTTATCCTGCGTTGGCTTTTGGTAGTAAGAAGTGAGATGCTTCCACCTGCTGGACAAAACGCATTGTTGTGCAGTATGAAAAAGTTAATCCATTAAAATGTCAGAACTATCTATACTCATTTTTATAAACTCCTATTTAAAACATCAGAAAGATACAAGAAAAGGAGAATAAGAACTGAGAGAAATAATTAAAACTTGTAATAAGAGTTACAGATTTTTTTTTATTTAAGAACAATTGTGGATAATAACTTACTTCCTCCACTGTTTAATTTGTTCAGGATTTGTGTACTCCTTTAGACATTCAGTAATGTGATCCCCAATTTTGATTAAACACTGTCTAGTATGTTCCAGCTGCTCTCTTTCAGAAAGGCCCTTCTCTGGTCGATCCAGCTGTTTCAATGCTGCTTTGACAGGCCTCATTCTTTCTTTGCACTATAAAACGGAAAAAAACTTACCTATTACTTAAAAAAAAAAAAAAAGCTAAAATATGACCCTCCCTTTACTGTGATATATACTGAGATGTATATATACAAATACACACACACAGAGGCAAGAACAGTGTTGTTACCAGCCACATGAAATATGACACTCCTCACAGGTCTGGAAGAAGTTGTATTTCAAAGCCAGTTGGAAATTTACTTCTCTATGATAGCATTACACTGTTTAAAATACAGTATGAAGGATTTAAGAATGCATTAATTCAACATATGGCATTTTCCTGGGACATGGACTGATTATGACTGGGCTTTACAATCATAATTAAAACTTTCAGCACAAGCATTTTGGAAAAGGCATACTTAGCACCTTCAAAACTATACAATCTCAATGTAAAAATTAAATAATAAAGTGTACAGTACATTTCAAACATATTTTCTGCAACAATTAAAAAAAAATGTTATTCTATACACATACCCAACCTAGTATTACTCCCAGTAAGAACAAAAGAAGTCTGTAGATTTAAAAAAATTTAAAAATTTAAAAACCCCTGCAATTTATCAAATTCATATTTGAAAAAAACAAACAAATGTTTAGAATGAAATCAAATGGAAACATTTGAATGGAACCAATACAATTGTCATGGAAGTAAGCATCTATGGATCACTCACAAAAATCAGGGAAGCCATTCCATTGCCAGGTCACGCCACTAAGTAATTAAGCAGCTGCATTACACATTGCACTAGCCATAGCTTAAAGTAGCTTTAAAACACACCTCACAGAGTGCACTGCTTAAATAAAGAAGTGATCAGAAAAATGCAACTGTACACTGAAATCAAGTGATTGACTTTGCTGCACAAACACATCCACCTGAATCACTCAAGGCTTATCCTGGGAATCACAGGCGTGTTGGAATTTTCAGACTAAAGCCATATATAGAGCAGTCACTGTCACATTCAAGAGAATCTTACTTGGGTGTCACAGACAGCACCCACAACAGCCCCAATAATCCTGACTGGCAGAAACAAACTGTTGAAATATGAATGACAGAACACCCACAGGAAAGCAGCTGCTCAAAGTAAGTCATTGGTACCTTCCCAAAGGCCCCAGCTGACCTATAGAACTTTATATAAATCATGTGTATGTACCTTTTCCCCCTTCTCTACTATTGATTCTGTTTAGTCAGCAGTAGTAATTAAACAAAATTCTTATGGTGTCAGAGACATTATTCCAGCAAGGTATTTATTTCTAAGGGCTTTAGTATTTGTTACTTCCTGTGTCTTGCAACAGTTCAGGAAGGATGTGCTGAAACTTAATTTACCTTGTCACCTTACAAAGAATAAAGCCACGTATGATAAGGCAAAGCCAGAGACTTCAGCAATTGCACTGAAGTTCATTGATGTCTGCTCTTTAACACACAGGATACACAAATTATTCTTGAAGACACATCTTTACACTCTGCATTCTAAATCTGTTCAGCACACAGACCACTGGGTTTTCCTATCTTGCATAAATACAGAAAACAACAAAACAAAACTTCTGTAATGAAGATAAAAATTACTTCAGTACAGTGCTAGTAACATTCACTGATCTGAGACTTCACTAGCAAAAGATCACTTGTGTTACTGTGCCCTATAGCAGCTTCAAGAACATTATAACTTGTCATCATTTAGATAATAAACACTAACCTATCAAAAAGGGACTTACCACACTAAAAGTTTTCTGATCCAGTTCTTCAGATTCTTCTGATATAGGAACTGGTTCGCTAGTTGCAGTAATATGAACTGGAGTATCCAACAATGGAATTTTTTTAACTTTTTCTTTATTTTCAGATTTGATTTCACTCATCTAAGAATAAGATAAAAAGATATTTAAGTCAACTTTATTCTGGGTCTGGAATTATCCCATAAGACATGACAATTCCCATAACTACAGCATTCTCTTCAATAATAAGAATAAAAACTATGTCGACATTTAATGACAATACATTTTACTTTCTCTGTGGAATGGAAAAGGAAAATGGAAAAGGAATGAAAGAATTTCTTGTAGTACTCTCAGTCCAACTAAGATACGTATTATTGAAGATGTAATCTCCCATTTCAAATGCCTGTCCTCATAGTTTCAGATATAAAAAATAAAACTTCAAATGATGTAGACTTCAATGAAAATGACAACTGATCAGATCCAAAATACCTTTTAATCTCAGAATCATTCACATAAACCTAGTGACCTTTTCTAGTGCTATATAAGATAAGATAAACCTAGTTACCTTCTCTTCCTTCACTTCTTTTTCTTTCTGTGTGGATTCTTTTACTTTGTTTTCTCTCTTTTCTTTAATATCTTTTTCTTTTAATTCTTTTTTATCCTCTTTTTCTTTTTTCTCCCTTTTCAAATCCCTCTTATTTTCCTTTTCTTTTGTCTCTCTTTTTTCTTCAGCTTCCTTCTTTATACCAATATCTGGCTCAGGCTTTTCTTCATTTTCTTTTTCTGCTTTAATTTTTTTATGTGGATGTTTCACTGAAACAATCTTATCCTGCAATACGCAAGCATATATGTCACATCAAACTGAGTTCCTATCTATGCAAGTTTTGTAACTATCAGGTTAAAACATACTTTATCTGTACATATTTTTTTCCCCCTTTTTTTTTGTTTTGACATAGATTTAACACCTATCAAATAGAACTGAATGCAGCGGTACAGAAAGATGAGAACTACTCACTTGCTTCACTGATGTGACAAAGTACTGATTTGACAGTGGTAGTGGGGTGAGAAGTTACATCCATTTAACCTAGAGTTAACTTAGAACACTGTCCCTCTAAAAGATAGTTAGGCTCTGAAGAGCTAAAAATTTTAAGTAGGTCTCGTAAAACTGCGCTGATTGGTCAGGTGCTCAAGTGATGGGGATGTTAGATCTCTGTCCCAGTCAGCTTGTCCCAGTAACTTTTTATGCACAGGAAAAGGTAAGAGCCCTAACTTTCTGTTTTCCAGAGGTGTTCTTTTAACTAGGCTTAAAAAAAAGGCTTAGTTACAGATTGCCTGACTGGGGCTCATTTAATTATTTGAAGGTGAACAAAATATCATTCTTTATAATATAAATTTACAAAATTTGAGATGGAAATTCAAATCCTTTCAGACACAAAAATGATGTACTAAGTAACAAAAGTAAAAAGTATAGGTTCAACAATCATCATAATCTATTAATTTATTTGAATACACCCTGGAAAGGTATATACAGAATCCACTGCAGAAGAAACAATGAAAGCTTGCCTAATACATGGATCCGATGAGGTATCAAATTATCACCCCGGGCAAGACTTCTGCATTTAGGTATGGAATCTTGCCAGCAAAAATCCAATGGCTTGAAGAGTTTCCTAAATGTTCTAGCAGTAAAACAGATAATTTTTAAATACTGCATACAGCATGTCAGCTAACTAGCTAGAGCCAATAGTTTAGGTCATTAAAGCCTATTCTTCTATATAGTCCAGTTTTCAGAAGTGCAAGTGTTAGTCTGTGTCCAAAAGTATTAAAGTGATGAATATTTGTTATTAAATATACAAAAGGGGACATCATTCTAGGCACTTTCCCAAAACATAACAAGTCCATCAACTGACTGGCAGGGTCTTCTGTTCTGAGTAGAGATAAACACACTCATTTTTTAAATAGTCTAAATGTTTTTTTGGTTTGGTTTTGGGGTTTTTTTTCTTAGTTTTAGTATTCAGTAGCCCATGTTAATTTACCAGCAACTGTTACAACACTTAACAGTTCTTCATCTTGCATTCCAGACAAATTATTGTACCTACAAACATAAGTCAGTCTACATTAATTTTTTTTAATTTTTTTTTCCTGACTTTACACTTTATTCTTCATAGTACAATTTAAAAACATACAGGAATGCTTTAGTTAAAAATGACTGATTTTTATAGATGGTTCTTCTAAGGCTGACTCAGTTTTAACTACATATTTGCATATGTAATTTTTCCTCTAGAGTAAGCTGACAATCATAATGGTTTAGAAGAGTTTAAAATAGATACTTCAATTTATTTTAAACAAAATGGAAAGTATTTTAATGATACCTGTAGATTTGCACCTATTTATTTCAACTACTTTTTAAGTCATAAAATTATGTGACATGACCCTAAAATTTACCTAAATTTTTATCTCTAGTGGTTTCTGCCGCATGAGAAAAAGACCCAATAGAAATAGAGGCCTAAAGGAACACAAGAGAAGTAACAGAATACAACAAGGTTAAATAGTCTTTTTGAACAATGAAAGCCATGATGTGTACAGCAGCTTTCACATGCAAGTCTTGAAATAACATTTATTTGCGCTACTCATTCTAATCAAGTTTGATTTTTTCTTCCTGGGCCTGAATAAAAACCTTTACCTGATCACTTCAACAGCAATAACACATTAGCCACAAACATTAATTTTACAGTTGTGTTTTATATTAGGTTTGCATTTCTAGCAGATACAACACTGAAGTCTTTAAAGAATGCTGAAACTGAACAATGTCACTTGTAACCAGACCACAGCATTTCTTTTTTTTTTAATATATATAACTTGGAAAAGTACTCGTAATTCCTCAGTTACTGTCTTATCATTACATGAAAATAGACACAATCTTCCATGTGTTTGTACTAATTCAATGTACACACATTCAGGTGCTTCAATTTTATTAAGTTAGGCAGAGGATAAGATAGAAATTCATACTTAGAGGAAGAACTGAATGAATATCCATCTTTCCCACAGGAAAGACATTTACCTTATTATCCTCATCTTCATCTTCATCAGATTTTTCTGAGGGTTGTGGTGAAGAATCACTTTTTATTTCTTCTTTTAGTTTTGCAGCCTTTATCACCTTATTCTTCTTAGTTCTTGCTTTCCTTCTCTTTGAATTGCCCTGTATGCAAATTGGTCACTTTAATTAATGTCAATTGACATGCATCTCTGCCTCAAAATTGCAAAAAAAAATATTAAAAAATATTGGTTTTACATGAGAGGGTTCATTTTATTGTATTTATTGTCACTTACGGCCACCACTTTTCTCAGGATTGGCAACAGGACATAGTGCAACAGCAGAGAATATATACAAATAATCAAGAGAATAATACAATACAATTGCAATTAATTTCTTGAGTTAGTGTCACATATTATTATAAATATAGGGTCATATTACACAAAGAGCAGAACTAAAAAAACAAAAAGAAAGGCAGCAGCTGACATGGCCATTAACATACTGTTTTATGTCACTAATGAATGCCAGATTTTACTTACTGCACCAGCAAGCCTTTGTGCTTCCTTCCTTGCAAGGTCTTTATTCAGTAATTTAATGAGGTAGTCTGCACGGGTCTGTAACTGCTTTGCCTGGGGTTTCTTATCTGGATCATCAGGCAAAATCTGAGAAGAACAATGGTAGTATCACAGCTCTAAGTACATATTATCAAGTTTGGAAGATGCTAAGCCTGGAGCATGCAGAACAGAAAAAACTACGTAAAAGAAGGTGAAAAGCAATCCATTTTATCTATACCTAGCAAATCCGCCAGCAAGCTTGAAACAATGGAGAATTTCTTAAATGTTTTCTCTCCAGTGATGCAGCCAATGAATAGTCTTGGAAATTGCCTCACAGTTTAAAACAAACTCAAGAAACCAGCCCTCAGATTCCTGTGCCCACTCTGATACTGTATCTAAAAAATTCTGAGCTCCTGTACCAGTCATCCACAGAACTTCTGGCTATGCCTCATTCATCTTCTAAATGCAGAAGTCACTACAGTGTATTGCCCATGCCAGAAAGGTAAATGGGTGGTTTCAAAACACAGGCAAATTAATCCTAAGGTGGGAGTAGGAATCATTATTAATCAAATCTGGACACAACCCTGGCTCCTCAAATCTCAAAGCTGTACGTTGTTGTCATCACTGTCACAAAGTTTAGGGCTTTAAACTAGATATGAAGGGGGAAGGGGAGATAACTGGACCAGCTAGGAATAAGCCCAAGGGAAGCATGCCAAGGCTAAAAGCCTGGTTGACTAGTATAGACTCTTGCTCTGCCACTTTATTCAAGACAAAGGCTAGGAATCTAGAAATCATGGAATCACCTGAAAGGGTTTGGGAGGAAATGGAGGGGCACACTCACAAAAAGATATTGGTATCATTAATTCATCTGAAGTGCATTTGTACCAATGCACGCACTATGAGCAACAAACGGGAAGCCTGAGGCCACGATGCACCAAGAAAACTATGACACAGTGGCCATCACAGAAACGTGGTGGGATGCCACACATAACTGGAGTGCCACAGTCGAAGGCTACAAGCTCTTCAGGAGGGACAGACAGGGAAGGAGGGGTGGTGGAGTGACCCTGTATGTTAGAGAATGTCATGAGACCTCAGAAATCAAGTATAGTGACGACAGGGGTGAGTTTGTTTGGATTAGGTTAAAGGCTAATAAAGTTGATATAGCTGTGGGAGTCTGCTGTAGACCCCCCCCAATCAAAGCAGTGAGATGAATGAAGCTTTCTATAAGCAGCTGAGAGAAATCTCACAGTCACTTGCTGTTGTGCTTGTGGGGGACTTTAACCTCCCAGATATCTGCTGGGAATACAACACAGCAGAGAGGGAACAATCCAAGAGGTTCCTGGAATGTATGGAGGACAGCTTTTTCATGTAGCTTATAAATGAGCCAACCAGGGAAGGTGCTGCTCCTTGTCAACAGGGAAGTAAAGGTTGGAGGCCGTCTAGGGCATAATGATCGTGAGATGATTGAGTTTTCAATCCTCAGGGAAACAAAGAGAGGGCTTAGTAAAACTGACAGCTTGGACTTCCGGAGGGCAAACTTTGACCTGTTCAGGAGACTGATTGACAAAGTCCCTTGGGAGGCTGAGCTGAAGGATACAGGAGTCCAGCAAGGCTGGACTTACTTCAAGAGAGTGGCCTTAAAGGCGCAGGAGCAGGCTGTTCTTACCTGCTGAAAAACAAGCAGGCAGGGAAAGAGACTGGCCTGGCTAAATAGGGACCTTTGGCTGGACCTCAAGGACAAAAGGAGAGTCTATGACCTTTGGAAGGGAGGACAGGTCTCTCACGTAGACTATAAAGATGCAGTGAAGCAGTGCAGGGACAAGATTAGGAGGGCCAAAGCACAGCTAGAGCTCAACCTAGCTATGGCTGTTAAGTATAATAAAAAATGTTTCTATAAATTCATTAACAACAAAAGGAGAATTAGGGAAAATCTCCATCATTTATTGGATGCAGAGGGGAGCTTAGTAACAAAGGATGAGGAGAAGGTTGAGGTGCTTAATGCCTACTTTGCCTCAGTCTTCAGTAGTGGAACGAGCTATGCCCTGGGCCTCCAGCCTCATAAGCTGGGAGACACAGAGGGAAAGCAGAATGAGGTTATCATGATAACAGGAGGTGGTCAGGGACCTTCTACGCCACTTGGATGCACACAAATCTATGGGACCGGATGGGTTACACCCAAGGGTGCTGAAAGAGCTGGCGGATGTGCTCTCCAAGCCACTTTCCATTATTTATCTGAGGTCTTGGCTAACTGGGGAGGTCCCAATGGACTGGAAGCAATTGTGACGCCCCTCTACAAGAAAGGCAGAAAGGAGAATCCAAGTAACTATAGACCTGTCAGTCTGACCTCGGTACCAGGGAAGGTCATGAAGCAGATCATCTTCAGTGCTCTTACAAGTTGTATAGAGGGCAACCAGCGGATCAGGGCCAGTCAGCATGGGTTTAGGAAAGGTAGATCTTGCCTGATGAACCCGATCTCCTTCTATGACAAGATGACCTGACTACTGGACGAGGGAAAGGCTGTGGATGTGGTCTACCTGGACTTCTGGAAGGCATCTGACACTTTTCCCCATAGATTTCTAATGGAAAAACTGGCTGCTCATGACCTGGATGAGAATATGATCTGCTGGATCAAGCACTGGCTGGAGGGACAGGCCCAGAGAGTAGTGGCCAATGGTACTAAATCCAGCTGGCAGCAGGTCACAAGTGGTGTTCCTCAGGGCTCAGTGCTGGGACTGTTTCTGTTTAACATCTTTATTCATGATCTTGATGAGGACATAGAGTCTACCATCAGTAAATTCCCAGATGACACCAAGTTAGGCGGGTGTGTCAATCTGCGTGAGGATAGGGAGGCTCTCCAGAGAGACTCAGATCGACTGGATCGCTGGAACAGTGCTGATGGTGTGAGTTTCAACAAGGCCAAGTGCCAGGTCCTGCACTTGGGTCACAGCAACCCCATGCAAAGCTACAGGCCTGGGGCAGTGTGGCTGCAGAGCTGTCTGGCGGAGAGGGATCTGGGGGTTCTAATTGACAAGTGAATGAACATGAGCCAGCAGTGTGCCCAGGTGGCAAAGAAGGACAACGGCATCCTGGCCTGCATTAGAAATGGTGTGAGCAGCAGAAGCAGGGAGGTGATTGTCCCCTGTGCTCAGCACTGGGGAGGCCTCACCTCGAGTGCTGTGTCCAGTTCTGGGCACCTCAGGACAAGAGAGATATCGAGGGGCTGGAACGGGTGCAGAGGAGGGCAATGAAGCTGGGCAAGGGATTGGAGAATAGATCATATGAGGATCGTTTGAAGGAGCTGGGCCTGTTTAGTTTGAGGAAGAGGAGGCTGAGGGGAGACCTCATCACTCTCTACAGCTCCCTGAAAGGACATTGTAGAGAGGCTGGTGCTGGGCTCTTCTCTCAAGTAATTAGTGATAGAACCAGAGGGAATGGCCTCAAGCTGAAACAAGGTAGGTTTAGACTGGACACTAGGAAAAAATTCTTCACACAAAGAGTGGTGAGATATTGGAATGGGCTGCCCAGGGAGGGGGTTGAGTCCCCATCCCTGGATGTGTTTAAACAACGCTTGGATGTGGTGTTGGGGGAGATAGTCTAGGGGTGAACTTATAGAGTAGGGTTAACGGTTGGACACGATGATCCCAAGGGTCCTTTCCAACCTAAATGATTCTGTGATCACTGTCCCAAAGTTTACTGCACCCCAGTCTTTCCCTCAATACCTGTTGCTTACTACTGCTAAGAAGCTATTGGACCAATTCAACTACAAGTATTCTTATGCTGCGAGTGAAAGACATCTTCAAGTTAAGAACCCGGGGATTAAAGTGGGGATAGGGAAAAGAAATCTCTAGAAAAATTTCCCTTTGAAAAGTTCAAGAACACAATATGGACCAAACTAGAATACCTAAAATAGAGAAGGAAAAGACTGAAAAGAAAAACTCAAATGACAGAGTTCAAATTACATGGAAATACGGCAACATAATTGACTGCAATGAGACATACTTCAACCAAACGCAGAAGACCTTAAAATCTAGTAACATATCACAAGAAGGATACTTAGAAGTACAAATGACATATAATGTCTCTGCAATTTCAGTTACCATAAAATAAGCTCTCATAAGTGTTCTTAGCAGCATTCTTTATCTAAACAAAAAGAAACCTTGATGAAATGTTTTAGATGACATACCTTCTGAGTCAAACTGAGATCAGGATCCATTTTTATCATTTCCCAGCTGCCATAACCATATTCATAGATGCCTATTAACAGATTGGAATCATCTTCCTTACCCCAGTCAATATCAAAATGAGCAGCCTTGGTGTGGCATGGGATGACATATCTAGCAGAAATTAATTACAAAGACATGGGATTTTTACTTCTGATGCTTAGGCAAGGGAGAAAAGAATATACTAAAAGTTATGTAACTAGATTTATTTTCTCTACTAATATTCTGGTATATCTAGGAAATTAATCCAAATATTTATTGTTATATTTTCTTAACATTTCTATAAACTCCTTATTGAAACAAGCACTGAAATATGTTTTAAAGCTGATCAAGACTAAAAAATGAAGGACAGACACGTGTCTGGAGCCATGAGCTGCATCACAAGAGCTGGCAAACCACAAATAACAGCACAAATCATCCAGTGTAACTGCTAACTAAGTGGATATTTTAGGGATTGTGATACACAAGGTGGCAAGGGAAAATGTTCAGAGGGTAGAAACAACCACTGTTGCATTTTGACAGATACAGCTTTCCCCTCAAGCAGAAATGGCACCTACAGCAGCTCCTCAGCAAGCCACAATTATAGCCCTGACTATTTGTAACTGAACACAGTCTTCAGTGAATACAATCAAGAAACCAAAGTTGGTCTGGCTTTTATGGCAAGGCAAGAAAGAACTCAGAACATATGTGGAGCAGGTTACTGCTGCCAGTCCTTAACAGGGAATAGAGGGACAATGTTGGCACAATGTGCTTTCAGTCAAAGTTGTCTGAAGTTAGCTAATAACAGTTGAAAATTTTTCTACATTACTACTTCCTAAAAAAAACACCAAACCAAACCAAACAAACAAAAAAACCCATCAAACAAAAAAAACCAAACAACCAAAAAAAAAAAAGAAAGAGAAAAAAAATCAGTTACCTTTTTCTTTCTTCTGGATCTGAAGGAATGGATTTATGCAATGGTGCCAACTCTTCTTCATGAGAGATGACTAGCTTTGCATTCACCTGCACTCCTGAGATTCGGAATGTTGGGCCTTTAACTTTCCCAAGTCTACCTCCTTAAAAGGAATGACAAAGCTATTACAATATTTACCATCACAAATATCATACAGAAAAATAAAGAAAACAAGCAAGATTGATGCTATAGCAGCAAACTCTCGATTACACAAAATGACCTTTTCTTAACCAAATGCTTGAATGAAGCTCCAGAATCAAAAGGTTTTCTGGGTAATAACAGATTACTTTCAAATTTCACAGTGAAGCAAACATATACTGTACTCTCCAATGACAAGTCACACCCAGAAAAGGGAAAAAATTGAAGTCATCTTACTATAATCCTTTTTAACATCACCCAGCATGACAACATTTTTGCTTAGATTTTCCCCTAATGAAACTGTTTTCTGTTATGATCAGAGCACAAGAGTAATTCAGCCTTTGACATGTTTGATTGACCCCCAGACCCTCTGAACAGACTGTACCTGCTCTTTCTTGTCCAGATGAACTGTCCTTTAAAGCTTTAATGCATCCATTGTGTACAAGCTCTCCCAAACGTCTAAGATCTGTCTCTGATTTATCAACTAGCTCAGCATCTCTAGCTACAGCATCTAACCTGTAATAAAACAAACGCATATTTTAATAACTCCGAAACCTTACTAATTGTGAATTAGTCTGTCAGAATCTGAAACTAGAAAAATGACCAGACAAGTTATCAGCACTTGCTATGCTCTGTACAATTTTGATCCAACACCCCCCCCCCCCCGCCAAAACCCCACAAAAAACCAAAAAACAAACAAACAAACAAAAAAGGAGATTCAGGTATCAGTGGACAATACAACAAGAACTATACAGGACACTAACCCTACTGTCAAATTACTGGGTATTTCTTTAAAAAAGGGTAAGTAATAATTATATATAATATGTTCATATAGACTACAAATATTTTCAAGGAAAATAAGGATGTGAAGCTTTTCTTAAACTAGGGAATAACAAAGAAAGCTTGAAAATAAGAACTGACAATAAGGAAAATGCAAAACTAACTTTGACAGTCACAGTGGTTAAACTGATATGCTTTCAACAGGCTATTGTCACCAAAGAAGGTTAAACAAGACAGCAGGTAACATGTAACGAGAGACTAAGTAGTCCTTCAAACTGCAAGGTTTATTTTGTGGCTGTTTCAACACATAATATCTTCTCTTTTTTTCATATATGTTAAGTCATGTTATATTCAAGGTAAAAGACTACACACTTTTTTCTCTTTAGACTAAGGTTTTCTGGTGTATTGTTCTGTTTTTATGAAAGGTTCCAAGTTGCTACACAAATAATAATCAAGTAAGTTTACCTTTCAAGAGGGCCACCAAATTTCTTGTAACTCTTGATAAACCTAGTAACAGAAAATAATTTTGCCATTTAAATGTATGCTTAACTAACTACAGTGGTTTTAAATTTGCATTAATACAATTATTAATCTTAATGCAATGTTACATGGACAATGGATGGGAAGGGAAAGAAAAGGAAAAAAAAGAGAGAGAGCAGGGCAGCTTAGCATATCCAGATAACCCAAACAATGTCAGAGTTTTCCTGATTTAAGACTTGACGTAAATAAAACAATAGAAGGTAAAATTTATCTCAGAAATTGCTTTATTCATTTCACAAGACAGAAAATTCAACAGCTGAATGTGTCTAATAATAAAAATCTAATGTGCATTTACAATAAATAGAGATTTGAGACATTATGTTGTGCCTTATATAGTAAAAGGAGTAATCTGCAACAAGTGATTGGAAAATTTTGGAAAATGAAAGACGTGAAAGATACTTTCTGTAGAAATGTGTAAGTGATGGGAAGAAACTGGAGATCTGCAGCATAGGAAGGAAATACAAATAAAAGAAATAAAAATAGTTTAACGAAAATAAAATTTCCTGAACAATCAAGCCTCAAATTACTAGTGCAAGTACAAGAATAACTTTGAAAAAACTTTTGCTGTGTTGTTAGCTTAAATGGAAAAAGCAAGAGGGATCTTTAAAATTATTTCTCTAACCAAAAATACTTTGAAAGCTTTACAGCTCTTTAGACGAAGATGCATACTTAAACTGCAGAAACAAAGCAGCATTTCACAACCCCAAAAAGATAAACCAAAACAACTTCTTCTAGCAAAAAAATACTTTAGCAACAAATACTGAAGGGACATGCTGTACAAGATTCAAATAGGACTTCATGTATTTTGTAATTTTAAAAAGCATGATGTAACAGTAATTCAATTACGGCGTCAAGAATTCTTTTAAAATACAAAATCTATTCAAATTTTTGTAGCTGTCACCAAAAAGATTTTTCAGCGCTGCAGTTTTTTTTCGATAAAATGGAGGGAAGCAGATTATTTTGCTCCCATGTTAGAAGAACAGCTCAGCCATTATAACAACTGTTTATCTGCAATCATTGTCTTCATGGGTTGCAGGAATTAACAAATTTAAAACAAACAGGAGTATTTTTCCAACCCAATTTTATCGCTTGTTAAGATGGTTTCAAATTTTTGCCATGTCAGTACCACAAAGTACACAAAGGAAAACATAAAAATGCCTCGACTAAAAAAAATGCCAAACAAATTCAGGAAAAATACACTGCCTTCTGTACTTTCAAGATCTATAATAATAATAAAAACATTGTCCTGTACCTTTAAATATTCATAACCCTCCCATCTCTTACCGCCTTATCTCTGCATCACTAAATCCTTTAATATTTTCTCGAGGAATAGTTCGTGGTCTTCCACGTTTTTTTGGACGTTTTCTTTCTGAGATGGAGTCACTGTCAGATCCTGAGTATCTTCTGCTCCTACTGCGCCTTCCTTCACTTCCATTAAAGCTGATCTGGAATTTCAGAATAATTAATTCAAAGCTACGTCATTAACAAACATAAGTAAAGTTTTATGTAGCTTGTCAAAAATGTGTTCAGAAAAGAAAAACAAAACAAAACTAAAATGCAACAACCACCCCCAATAAACAAACTAAACCAACAGCAACATAAAAGAGACACCTGTTTTGCACAGTTTCTCATCCTTGGGAGCATGTATATTTCTTCAAGTTCTTTTTGTCTTTCCTCCTCTTCTATTCTTCGCCGCTGAACTTCCGGAATGATTTCTTCCCAATTTCTTGAATTTCTTTCTGGTTCCAACTCAATATCATCTTCATCCATATTGGAAAAGTTGGCCACCTTGTATAACAGAATATGTGTATTATCATCAAATCAATATATGACTTAATTTGAAAAAGACTGAACAACTAATATTTTAGGAAACCAATGTTTGAGATGTCTTGTTTTGTGCATTTATGTTAAATATTTATATATATACACTATTGTTTTATAATATATATAAAATATATAGATACAAAATGCTTCATGAAATACTGTCTCTAATTAAAGTATTTTTATTCATTGATGGAAAAAACAGACTCCATACAACATGGGAAGATGAGAAAAGATGAGAATCTTTTCCTTCTTTGACAAGTTGACTAATGTAGATGCATAACAAAACATCTACATGATAGATGTATGATTGTTGTTTAACTTCCGTGAAAACAGAGCTAACAACTTTGAAGGATTGGTTAACTGGAAACTATAAGCTAACCAAACATTAATATACTACAGAAATGAAAATATGTTGCAAATGAATGATCAGCAGGAGAGTTATTTAATGATCTGCTGATCTCAACCAAAACATTGTGTTCTGCTTTTTTTTGCATCTAGGCTATAATATGTTTAACTGATAACATGTTAAATATCTGCCATTCAAGGCTACTTCATGGTTAAAATGTATTTCTAGAAGTCACTAAGAAATGTCAACTTTATCTTTTGTGTTCAACAAAGAAGGAAGTAAATAAAACACAAAACTACCTAGAATTCTAATAATTAATGCATTCATAAAGATTTCTTATTTTATTAGCAAAATAAATCATATAGTTGTAAAAGTTTATCCTGATGGTAGGTAACCCATACAGGTGAAAAGGCATTTTACTAGACAGTGAAATAAAGTTGGCTTACTGAGGCATCTAATTCATAAGAATGAAGAGATGGATAGGTACACAAATGAAAAATAGTACATTTACAAAGGGGACTGCAATTATGGCATGAGGGAGGGAACTGAACACTACCTTGAACTGTGAAAGCAACTCATCCCCTACAGTTAATGGACCTGGCTCATTTTCCCGGGTTTCAGCCCTCTTCAAGATTTCATCTATATCCATTTCCTAAAGAAGAAGAAGTTTCGCTTTACAATAAAATAATTCATACATATTTTTGGTTGTTTTATCTACCCAGTACAGAAACTCTGTTTACCTGGGGCTCCTGTTCTTCCCCTTCAGGCTCTTTAAAAAGTTCCTCAGCACCAAACTTCAAAATCGCTGATAACTCCTCCTTATTAAAAGGTGTTGAGCTGAAATATAGGATAAAGGAAAAACACTTTATCTTAACTTGATATTTGATATATTAACTTGATATATTAACTTGATTTTATTTTAACTTGAAAAAATTCTCTGTTCATAAGTCAATTAAACTTTCTTTTTACTGTTAAATAAAAACCATATATATATTTTAATATATGTATTTCATATGCAAATAAAAATCTACAAAGACAATAAACTTTGCATCTTTACTTATTTAACATTAATTTGTCTTTCATTAACAGAGTGAAATAACTTATGTTTTCACTTAACTGTCAAATATACGTATGGGTAACTTGGTATGGAAATAAATACAGATATACCTTGAAGGAGTAGAGCCTGTATGTAGTACAGTTTTCCCTGTAGTATCCATTCTCTGAATTACTAAATGATCTAATACCATCTTTTTCTTGGCTCTTTCAAGAATATCTTCTTCTACAGATCCTTTTGTGACTAGTCGATAAATATTGACCTATGTATATTTTAAAAAAAGTAAGCAACAACAAGAAGAAGTCTTCACTACATGTCTTCTGATTTGACTGGTTTCAAATATGAAATACTAGTTCAATCATGCTGCCACAGTCTTTACATAAGTGTTTTTAAAAAGCAGAGAAATAAACTTAGACCTGTCTTTTTTTTAAATTCAGTGATTTGCCACAAGCAGTGCCACAGGCAAAATGGTCATTTCTCCAGTTATTACTGTATGTCTTCTGCAAGAAAGACACCTGAAGAGAACTGAGAAATACTTAAGCATGTGCCTAATACAGCAGTAATTTCTAAAAAAACGTGCTGTCAATGAAGTTGGGATAGACAAGTGCATAACTCTCCCATCCACATAACACAGCTGCCATATGATCTCTCCATATAGGGATATATTAATAATAATAATAATAAAAAAAAAAAAAAAAGGAGAGAAAGTTAAATGAGTATTATTAACATTATTAACATTTTTGGACATACACAAGTTTTAGTTATTCTCAAAAAATACAGGAAGACTGAATGCTGAAGACAAAGAATGGACAACTACTGTACAGAACCCTCCTTCAGGTATGTGGCTTAAAGCTGAATTTGTGTACCTGTTTCTTCTGTCCAATCCTATGTGCTCTAGCCTGTGCCTGCAGATCATTCTGTGGATTCCAGTCAGAATCAAATATAACGACAGTGTCAGCAGATGCCAAGTTGATACCTAATCCTCCAGCTCTGGTAGACAGTAAAAAGCAGAAATCCTGAAATCATAAAATAAGAAACAGTTTTGTATACAAGTTTCTTTATAAAGCAAACAGTGGTATCAATTTCTTTCATAAATAGTTACTGACTTCTCAAAAGCTAAAAGGAAGCAGTGTCCTAGAAGATGATCACTGACCAAAAAGTCCAAACCAAACAGAAGACTGGCCATAACCTCCAAAAATCTTACTGTTTGAAGCCTTGTATGTTAAAAGTCCCTCTCCCGCAGCCCCTGTCCTAAGCCTTGGAAGACTAAGCAGCCATGCCAGAGCAGGGAAGATGCTTGAGTCTACAGCTAACTGGTAAAGAGACAGGAAGTAAAAGTCTTCTGCTGGGTTCAATACTGTTCAATACATTCATCAACAATATGAAAATGGCATAAGCAATAAGGTGAAAAAGCCTGTAGATGATACAGAATTATTCATTCAGAGACAACGATATAATAATAGAATTGTTAAGCTTGGAAAAGACCTCTAAGATCAAGTCCATCAACCCAACATTATCATGACCACTAAACCATGTCCTGAAATGTCACATCCACACATTTATGAAGGACTGCAGAAGGATCCTGAGACATACAATAGAACAACATGAAATTCAAGATAATGTAGAACAGGTTAAAAAAATATAAATCCAAATTTTAAGTACTGTTAAAGGAAATATTGTACCATTACACTCAGGAATGAGTCCTAAGAACTATACTAGAAATTTCCAGGCAGCCCTAAGCTCAGTAATGGCCAAAACCACATACAGAATGTTCTGAATTTTTAGGAAAGAAATAAAGAAATAAAACTGAGACCACAATTTTGTGCACAGTTTGCCTCCATTGTTTAAATGCATGAAGTTTAAATTCCTCTTCATATAAAAAAAATGTACAGTATAACTGCAAAGATTTCAGAAAAAGGAAACAGGGCCTTCCTAGAAATCTGAAACAGAATTAACTTCTGTATTAAACAAATATTTGAAACTATGGAGTTAAGTCCTTCTCCCTCCATCATATCAGATATAAGCTCAGCAGCAACTAATGCTATGGTTCAATTACTCTTTTTAAAAAAACACCAAACAACTACAACAAACTCCCCTCCCCCAGTCTGCCAGTATAAGACAAAAGATTTAAGCTGATCAAAGGTATGGAATGGCTTGCATATGCTAAACAAGCTACAAATCTTCCAACTCAGAAAATAAAGAATCCATAACAGGCACCTACATATGCACAGGTTGCACTGCTCACAAAGAATGTCTAGAAGTCAGTTCTTTACTATTTCTTCCAGGGCAAGTAAGTAGGTGGCAACAATGGAAGGTAACATAAGCCAGATGTGAGAAAATTAAAGATCATTGTTCATGCAAGGATATATACAATTTAGTTATGCCCATTGTCAAAGGATGTTTTTGGTGACAACTGCTTGTGGAGGTTCAAATGCTCTTGTAAACATTGTTAAATTTTACACAGCAACAAATCTGAGATTGCATTTCTGCAGCATTTATACAGTAATTAAAATTACTTTGATAAAGACCTTTAGAAAATAAAATATATAGCCACACAACTGATTGAATACTATTGATATATTCCTCACTTGTGAGAAATTCAAGAGGTTTCTTAGGAAAAACATACCTCTGATCCTTCTGCATTAAAATGATCCAGTGCTTGTTTCCTCAATTCCCCTTTTATTGATCCGTCAAGTCTCTAAATAGATTAAATAATATAGTTTAAAAGTTAGTTCTTATATTATACGCAAATTGAGAGCAACTTGAACTCTCAACTGCCAAAACTGTTAATGTGAAGGAAAAAAACCAGTAATGGAACACCTCACACAATATTTTTAAAATTTATTTGTTTCATTTAAAAATACTCTTTAGCATATCACAATTGCCAGTCTTTCTAAAAAAAAGAACACATTTTCTCATGCATTTTCTTAAGCACAGTCGTAAACAGCCGAGGTTGGAAGGGACCTCTGGAGGTCCTCTAGTCTAACCCTCAACTCAGGAGGTGACACCTACAGCAGGTTGCCAAGGTCGTGTCATGTGGCTTTTGAAACCACAGAGAATAGAAATTCCATAACCTCTGGACAACTTGTTCTAGTGCTCTGTCACCTTCAGAGTAAAGAAAAGATTATGCCTATATTCAAGCTCAAAGCTTCTTGTCTACTACTGCCAAGACTCTTACCTGAAAGGGAAACTGACGATACTTCAGATATTCTGCAAGGATGTCCAGCATCCTCACCATCTGTGAGAAAATCAGAACTCTGTTGCCACGTTCTCGTAGACGAATCAGTAGCTTGTCAAGAAGGATTAGTTTTCCGCTGCTACGTATTAAATACTACAAAATCCAAGAAATACATATTATGAAAGAAGTTCATCTCAACACTGATACACACTACAGTTTGTTAGACATTCATTTGATGTTTGCTTTTCTTTCTACTGCTGTGGTTAAAAAAAAGAAAAACAAAAAGAAAAGAAAAGGTAGTAGAATCATAAAATTGTTCTGGTTGGAAAAGACCTTCAAGATCATCAAGTCCAACTGTTAATCCAGCACTGTCAGGTCACCAGTAAACCAGGTACCTAAGCACCACATCTACACATCTTTTAAATACCTCCACGGAAGGTGAAACAACCACATCCCTAGGCAGCCTGTTCCACAACTTTATAACCCTTTTTGTGAATACATTTTTCCCAATATCTAATCTAAACCTTCCCTGGTGCGATTTGAGGCCATTTCTTCTTGTCCTGTCCTATCACTTGCTACATGGGAGAGCAGACCAACCATCGCCTCGCTACAACCTCATTTCAGATAACTGTAGAGAGCAAGAGCCTCTTTCTCCAGGCTGAACAACTCCCTTCGCAGCTCCTTGCAAGACTTGTTCAGCAGCTTTGTTGCCCTTCTCTGAACTCATTCCGGCACCATAATGTCTTTCTTATTGTGAGGGGCCAAAAACTAAACAGAGTGCTTGAGGTGCAACCTTGAATTTCAAAATGCTGACATTCCCTAAGAATTCAGTAGTTTAAAACAGACATACAGCATATACTCTCCTAGATCTAAAACAAAAGAATAAAACAAAAAAAACCCACTAAACAAACTAAAACACTGAATTCATGTAACCATAAGACAACACTGACATATAAATTTACTAGTATGCAGCATTAACTGAACACAAAAGTTCACTCTGATTTTAGATTTGATGATTCTAACTGAAATCAACAGGGTTACTAACTCACATATTTTTAAAGGAAATAACATTGTGTGGTTCACTCTCTTAATGTCATAGTTTAACATCATATCAAACCAGTAAGTAAATATACGGGCTAAAAATTTAAGCAGTTACAATGTAGGCCCAAGCTCTTTTCTGACAAGTCAAAAAAAAAAATTGTTAACCAACACAATATAAGATTTGAGAGGAAAAAAAAAATCAAAATAAAAAAAAATTTCTTAGTAGTTGTGGTTTACTGTTGAGCCCACACCCTCCCACTGTCCCCAACGGGAAGGGGGCAGAAAAGTGCAAAAACCCTGAGGGTTGATATAAGGAGGTTTTAGTACAACAGTGCAACAGAAGAAAACAACAAACAGCCACAATAACAGTAGTGAAATAACACACACATGGGGAGAGAGCTAACAGAGCAAGAAAACCAGACACGGTCCTGCACTGACCTGACTGCCCAACATGGATTGACTAACACATTGCCTTGGTCAGTGTCTATCCTGATTGTGAACCACCCCTCCTCCCAGCATCTGGTGAAAATTAACCCTATTCTATCCTAGGAAGTTTCTCTTCCCATCTTTTGCAAAGAAACAGTAACTGCTGCTTAACGCTCTAAGCATTTCTTAAACAAAGTCTATCAATGACATTTCTCAGGAAAAAAATACAGTGAGAGGAATCTTGTTTGTAGTGTTTTATATGGTAACACACCTAAAGCCTGTTATGCCTACTCAGCTCTTTTGGGAATAACTAGAACAGAAACTCAAGCAAATGTGAAATTTAATGTTGAAAATATTAGGCATCTTAAGGTAAAGGTACGGTGGATAAAATTTTGGGGGAACACTGAAAGTTGAGTTAGGTGCTTTTATTCTTTACGTCAAAAGGGGAAGGATATTTGTCACTGCACAAACTAGAAGCTTTGGGAAGGTATTTAAATTATCAACTTGAAAGTTTATAGAAAAAAACATCTTTAGAAACATTTACATTGGTATAAACTGCATCAACAAGGGTTGTCTTATCTGTTGCTGTGTTTCTCAACAGTTTTGGTACAAATATTAGTTAATCTTAAAAATAAAAAAGAAACAACAGACGATCTTTAATAGTGATAATAATTGTTTTCATGTGTTACAACTACAATAACAAAATCAGACTGACCTTTGGATGCTTGTTACTTTCATTTTCTTTCACTTTCATTGTTTGGAGGCATATAGGGAACAGCATTTTATTATAAAAAAAGCTTAAAAGAATTCTGGAGATCACATTCTGCTACCACAGATTGCTGTATCACTGGTAGTCACATGCATTTCCACTCCCACTACATTTACCTGCTTAGCTGCTTTATTTTACTTAGGTTTAAAACAGGTCTTAAGTTTATTTTGCATGAAAATACGCAGCCTGTTTCAAACAATTTCCTCTTTACCTTGACTGCAATTAAAATTTGGGATATTTTGTTTAGTCAATTACCTGTCAATTATTTGGTTCCAATTAAGAAAAAAAATAATTCACTTACCTGTAAAACCCAGGATGCACATTTTCCAAAGAATCTGTTTTTTCTTAATACAGTTTAATAAGAATTAATAACCTTCTACAATTAGTTATTAATAATTATTAGCAAACTACAAAATTGGGTAAATATTATAGATGTAAAACAGAATTATTGGTTTTTTATTATTTTATTTTTGGTTATATAAAGTGACATTACCTGTAAGGCCTCCTGTTTATTATAGAATTCATTATCATCTGGTGGTTTAATGAGGTAGCAATGGTTACAACATTTCTTGAGTTCCATCATGATGTTCAAAAAGCCTGAAGTACTGCCTTTTGAACCTTTACTGAGGGCTTTATAATTCCTGGTTAAAATCCACCTAGGATATAAAGTGTACAATTTAAATCATTTCTAACCATCTGTGGAAGACAGATATTAGCTATGAAAATATAAAGAAGATAAAGAAAAAAAGCAGCTCCAAAAAAGAATACACAAACATGCCAGACCAAAAAAGCCATGTGAATAGACCTTAGACCACTGCAGTTCTTGAGTCTTTGCTTCATACAATTTTATTTTGATACCCTAGAAGCCTCAAGTTCAAATTCCATTATAAAACCTATTATACTTCAGTAAATTGCACATAGACATATTGCTAAAACAGAACAATTTAAGGAGTATTGTAACTTACTTGTAATATTGCTTCTGCAATGCACTCATTTCCATCCTCAGAATTTGCTCAACTTTGGCAGGTAAAGACTTCTCTACATCTTTTTTAACTCTTCTCAGCAGAAAGGGCTCAAGTTCTTTGTGAAGACTTGCATAACCATACTCTCTCCCTTTGCCATGCTCTTCTTCAAAGTCTTCCCAGGAGGAAAACCTTAAACATAATAAATAATGAGTGCAAAACAGTGACATACTGTGAATGACCTGAAAAAGCAAAATTCAAGAAAGACAGCAGAAACACAGAATGTGCTTAAATACAGCACAAGCATGTACACACATTTGGATTTCTTTCCCACTCCTTTATGTTCAATTTATGAAATTTATGAATTTTCATCTCACATGAAATTCCAAGTACTTTGCCTGTAAATACAACAATGGATTTTTCCCAAGAACATTTAAAGAACATAAACTACAGAATTTCAACTTCCCCAGTGGAAACTCAATATTTCTGTTCTTCTGCAAGGATACTCCCTTAGATGGTTGCGGAAATTTCATTATTACATTTATCAAAATCTGCATGACAAAACAGCTGCATGGCTGCAGGATGTGCAAAAGACCAAGAGACTCTTTACATTTTGCAGCTTGTGTGGTCTAGCTGAAGCTATCCTCCGTGCTAAAAGACTAGGAGAACAGAATTTATGATCAAATGAAGAATGGGTACCAGACCATAGTGGCTTTGCTTGTGAGGTTCTGAAGAAGGCAGTACAATCCACAGCTCAAACTAAACGGAGCTATAGTGCTTGGTATTTTCAAGATGTTTGACAGGAATGTGTTGTCATCATCTCAACACATGAGATCTATTTTATCATAGGTGTAAACAGAGGTCAGGTCATAACAGGGTCAATACCATAAGCTTACTGTAAGCAAACTGTATGGGGAAACCAGCTGACTAAACTACAGGGTATTTGGCATCTTAGTACAAATTCATTTTAATTAACAGTACTAACACAGAGAAGTTTCCATTCTATTTCCCCTGAGTAAATCCATATGATTTTCCTCTTAGGCCTAAGATGAAACCATTTTTCCAGGTTCTGACCCATACATCAATCCATCATTTTTGTGGACTGCTAAAATGGAAAAAGATGACAACTGCTACCAGTGTTACTTATCAGGAGCATCATGAAAAACTATATGCATCTACTCTTTGCAGAATATTTAAATTATCTTTCCGTATGATTCTCTACCTCTACTGATTCTCAAATCACTACACTATGTCAACAATGAGCTTGATCAAAAAAAAATGTTAAAAACACATAATAAAATTTTTCCTTACTTTTCTGGCATGATGAAGTGCAACAAAGACCAAAGCTCTTTGAGGGAGTTTTGCAGAGGGGTTCCAGTAATAAGAAGACGATGGTTAGACTTAAAGTCTATTAAAGTCTTGTACAGAAGAGAGTCGTCATTTTTTAAACGATGAGCTTCATCAACTCCTATGAAGGCCCAATTCAGACCACCAAGGAATGACTTAGGGAAATGGAGGAGAGAAGGTCCATTATATAAACAGACATTGCATGATTCCCCACATTTTATAATCAAGCTACAAACACCGTCACTTCTTGGGTTATTTTAACAAAATATGGACAGCTATATGATTTTAGTACCGATTATGGCTTTTACATTTGCGAGATCCAACAAAAGAATGTGCAAGCATACCAAAAAAGTATAAATTAAGCTTAAAAAAGAAAAAATGGCAAAAAGTCTGACTCACGTTAATTTTTACCCAATAGAAAAAAAACCCCAAAACCAAAGATAACACTATTGAACTCTTCTTCCCACCACGTATAAACAACTGAAGCAACCCTGTTTTGCTTCTTGGCTATCTATAAAAATTTCCATATACTGTTAGGAGCATTAACAGTAAGTCTGAGTACTACCAGTATGGAGACAGTATTAATACAAGTACAAATACTACAGTTTGGATGATAACAAAGACAAACTATATGGCATTTCAGAGTTCTGTATCATGTCTGGGGCTAGAGTTGAGCTCTTTGCCAGTTCCTTGATGGTAGTCTGCAAATAGCGGAGCTCTTCAAGATAGGAGGACATTATTACAGTAATAAGAATCCCAAGCAAACTGGAAAAAAGTGTTACCCACTTTAAGAAATGAAAACAGGTTGAAACACTCATGACATACAGAAAAATCACAGAATCATAGAATGGTTTGGGTTGGAAGGGAGCTTAAAGATCACCTAGTTCCAACCCCCTGCCATATGGGCAAGGGCATCTCCCACTAGACCTGGCTGCACAAGGCCCCATCCAACCTGGTCTTGAATCTATCCAAGTGATAAAGCATCCACAAATTCCCAAGGCAACCCTTTCCAGTGTCTCACCAGCCCCAGAGTGAAAAACTTCCTCTTCTTTTCTAATCTAAATCTACCCTTTTCCAGTTTGAAGCCATTACCCCTCATCTTATCACCATAAGAACTTGTACAAAGTCCCTCCCCAGCTTTCTTGTAGGCCCCCTTCAGTTAATGGAAGGCCACAATAAGGTCTCCTCCTCTTCTCCAGGCTGAACAGCTCCAACTCTCTCAGCCTGTCCTCATAGAAGTGTTTCAATTCTCTGATCATCTTTGTGGTCCTCCTCTGCACCCACTCCAACAGGTCCTTGTCCTTCTTGTACCAGGTTTCCAGAGATGGACATAGTACTCCAG
This sequence comes from Todiramphus chloris collaris, assembly GCA_025345505.1. Lineage (NCBI taxonomy): Eukaryota > Metazoa > Chordata > Aves > Coraciiformes > Alcedinidae > Todiramphus > Todiramphus chloris. The sequence continues at coordinate 7,851,032 of JANVCC010010369.1, forward strand.
GTAGGGTCTCACCAGAACAGAGGGGGAGAATCACATCCCTTGACCCACTGGCCACACTTCTCTTGATGTAGCCCAGGACACGGTTGGTATTCTGGGCTGCAGAGGCACACTGCTGGCTCATGTTGGGCTTTTCATCAACCAGCACCCCCAGGACTGCTCTCAATCCACTCACTGCCCAGACTGTAACTGTGCTTGGGATTGCCCCAACCGAGGTGCAGGACCTTGCACTTGGCCTTACTCAACTTCAGGAGATTGGCATGGGTCCAATTCTCAAGCCTGGCATCCCACTCACCCCCTCCATTGTGTCAACCACACCACACAGCTTAGTGTTGCCAGCAAACTTGCTGTGCGTGCCCTTGATCCCACTGTCCATGTCACTGTCAAATATGTTAAACAGCACAGGTCCCAGTACCAATCCCTGAGGAATACCACTTGTCACTGGTCACCACTTGTACATTGAGCCATTCAACACAACTCTTTGAATGTGGCCATTCGGCCAATTCTTTATCCACCATATTTTCTGTCCATCCATCAAATCTGTGTCTTTCCAGTTTAAGAGACCAGGATGTCATGTGAGACTGTGTTGAATGCTTTGCAGAAGTCCAGGTAAATTACATCAGCTGCTCTTTCCTTATCCACCAAAGCTGTAACCCCACAAGGTCACAAATCTAGAAGTGCTCAAGAAAACCCAAAAAACGCACAAGCAAAAAAACCCCAAAGACCAAAACTACGTGTACTATCACCGCTTCCAAAAGCAAAAGCTATCACACTCTCCACAAATTTAATGATCCATAAACCAAATGCATGCATGCCTAAGTAGTTAGACATTGGAGAAATTATTTTTCTGTCTCTCTGAAGAAGCGTGATTACCTTATCCTTCAGCAAAATTTCATATGTTGTTAGAAGTATGTTAAATTTTAATCGTTTCGTCTGTGGATGCATCCATTCATGAGTTCTTATCTACAAAAATAATAAAGAGAAAAAAGGTCTTTTTGACAGGGATGAACTTTAGTACTGCAGCAATATAAATGCTTAATGACACAAAATAATATAAGCACAACTCAGAATTACTACATATTAGCATCGCAGGCTAAGCACACCAACAATACTTTGTGTGAACTTCTGAATAAATAGCAAGTAAGTTCTACAAAACACTTTTTCCTTTAATGGATGAGATTATTAACATTCAGAGAACACATTAAGGAAACAAACCACCAACCTTTCAGAAAATAAAGATCATGACTGACTTGCTTACATATTTATTTTTAGTATATCCACCTAAATCATCATATGGCATAAGACAATTTGATTTCAAATCCAAGACTAAATTTTTAATCCTGTTCACAACTAAGCAGGAAAAAAAAACCTTTCACACATATTTATACAACATCAAAATCTAAGCTTTCAATTTACATAAACACATATTGTTTCAGTATTTGCTCAGTCCTAACCAAAATTTTGGAGATTAGTAGATTACAGGAATAAGAAGCAAATCTTGTTTATCTACAAGCCTTTCCAATGATAAAGAAAAATACTCACCATATTTCTGCTAGTTATATCTCCTAAGTAAACTACAGCATTCATCTGAGGAGCCCAAGTTTGAATTTCTCTCTGCCAAGATGTCAAGGTAGAAAGTGGCACGACCAGCAAGAAAGGCCCATACAACTGATGTTCATGAAACAAGTAGTTCAGAAAAGAAATTGTTTGTATTGTTTTACCGAGACCCATTTCATCCGCAAGAATACAGCTATTCCCTCTAAAAACAAAACAAACAAACAAAAAAAACCAAACACAAAAACACTTAGAGGGAAGGATTGGACAAGAAGAGATTATCTTTTAAGAATAAAAACCACTCACACAACTTTTCAAGATTTTACAACTCTGCATCTTGAAGTTTATTTTTGATGTTTTTCAATAAATACCATTTCCATCTCCCTACACTTAATACTTGAATTAAACTAACAAAAAGCTTGCAATCTCATGAGTCTAATTTTAAAACTGTGACACTAATGTTGACATTTTCAGAGGAGTTTGCTTTGGGATTTGTGGTTTTACTCTTTTGTGTTTGCTTGTTTTTTTTAAATATGACTTACCCCCATAGGAAATTAAAAGTAAAGATTAGCTGTGTTTTGAGAACACACATGGAATGATAAGCTTTGTTACTACTTAAGAGTAAAACCTACTCCCCTCAGACGTCTACTTTGAGCTTACTGTACAACATCCTCCAAAAAAAAAGAAAGAAAAAGGGGAAAAAAAAAAATCTATTGCAAACTTTTACAATTTACAAACATAAAATCTCATTTCAGACTATACTTACTTGCACCATGAGTGAGCAAGCCAATTCAATCCATTTAACTGATAATCTCTTAACTCTAAACTTTCATGTCCTCCAATATAAGATGGTTGCTTCTTTAGTGCAACAAACCTTGGCCTCTGTTTCAGAGCCTGTCAAAAGCAAATTGATTAGTTCTACTACTGACTGAGGTTACCAAAATATTTTCCTACAGAAAAAATAGCAGTATGGATCTACTGGGTACCAAGTCTAGTCTTTATCTATCAATGAAAACAAAGTTGTATAAAACCACCGAACAATTTGACAGTTGAACTTAGTTTGATTACTAATCTAAATTTCACAATGGCAATAACATTAACTCAAAGTTTACTTTTAAAATAAACTCCAACACTAATCAAGCTGATCTTTGCACGACAGTAAAATCTAAGGGGACTGGTATCTACAAAAACCTACTCTTAGTAGTGATATTTTCCATAGATACTACTACTCTGCACAACTTGTAAAAAATATTTCAGAATATTTGTCTTATCTCTGTATTCACAGAAGACTTTCACATTTTTATTATTACAATTGATACAGTGGCTTGAACCTGTGCGGCAGCTAAGCCATCACCCAGTTGTTTACTCACTCCCCATCCCAGCAGACAGGGGAGAGAACTGAATGGGTGCAAGTGAGGAAGGACATGTGGGTCATAATAAAGAGTTTAGTGGGTGAAGGAAAAAACCACAACCAACCAAAACAAAAACCCACAATCAAAATAACAGCACAAATGGCAGAAAGGGAGTCACACATTAACTCACCAGCAGACTGATGAAGTCTCCAAGCAACAGCCACCTTCAAACTTCTGCTCTACCCAGCCAGTTTTATTGCTAAGCATGACATTAAATGGCGTGAAATATCTCTTTGGTCAGTTAGGGTAAGCTTTACTGGCTGTGTCCCCTCCCAGCCCTTTGTCCACCCCCAACCATGGGAGGGAGGGCACAGCAAGGAACAAATAAGGCCCTGACACAGTTCAAGCACTGTTTAGCAACAGGCAAAACACTAATGTGTTATCAACACTGTTTAGGTCACAAATGTAAAACACAGACCATACAGACTGCTACGAAGAAAAACAACCCATCCCAGACAGACCCTGTAAAACTGGTGATAAATCCATTGCAAATTACATACTCACCTTGCAGTCCTTAAAGGGAGTGGTCTTGGATTGATTTCTGCTGAAGTACTCATCAATGCGTGCCTGAAACTTCTTGGCAATGAGAGCACCATCTTCCCAGCTACATTCTGAATAAGGCAGACCCTGCCACTTACAATAGTAGTCTGGATAGCCAGCCACTGATTTCTGATTTGAATGAGCTGCAGAAATGCACCACAGATATCTGATCAGCATTTTATTTCTGCATCTTATGAAAACACTCACCTTACATAATAAGACAATATAAGCTAGCTTCATAGCACAAACAGCATGACAACTTTGCAAGTTTTGTCCTGGATTAAAAAGTTAGTCATATTCATATTCTAAATTTCTTAACTACAAATGCAACACAGACACAGGGAACATACAGAATTCTCCACACAGTTTTCTGTCTGGAAGTTTGTAACATACCAATTATTCTTTCCACTATCTGATACTGTTTATGTAGATCATCTGTAAGCTCCTGCTGGCAGTTGTAATACTCCACATCTTCTGGAGAAGCATTTTTCAGCCTGCAATGGCAATTAATTTACAACACTTATTACACTGTATAGCTCAAAAAAAAAAAAAAATTGGCAACTCTAAAGCTCTGAATGTAAGAATCACAAGAATGTTGCTCAGAGTGCTTCTTTGAAGGGACAACTTAGAAATTTCTACTACAATATTGTTACATCTAGCCTATGTGTCTGACCATTAATGATTCAGAATGCTTATAAAGAGACACACTACTACAGCTGAAGGTGATACTAGTCATGCAGCTAATTCAGAATACCTATTCTCAATGATAAGCAGTGTACTTTAAAGGGTATTTTCATGGAACAGGATTCAGGGTATCTCACTCTGTAAGAATTCAACTTATGATTAAGATTCTAAAAATCTCACCAGTATTTGTTGATTAGATTAAACATACTAATAAAACTGAATACCAAAAGGTGACTTTAAAGCATATGGATTTATTAATGTTTTTGTTTTCAGGCTTCAACCTGAGGCTTCAGTTAAGATAAACAATTTTTTCCAAGTAATCTGAAATGGCTAATGCACCAAAAAAACATAAATCTCTGCAGCAATTCCTGAATAACTCGGATCCAAGTATAATGACAAAATTAGACTTACTTTTAAACACTTAGCCATCTTGTTAAAACTCTATAACACACACACACAAATCAGGGGCAAAAGATTGTTTTACAGGAGTACGTTAAGGAAGCTTCAACTTTAAAAGTTTTTGTCTTGCTGTTGCATAGACTCTTGAAATTATGCCCTCAAAAGGAGGTAATACGTCTCAGAAACATAACAGAACATTGACATTGTTACAAAATATGTATTGTGGAAGTCCACATAGAAATATTCACCATCGTTTTGTTTCCTGATCCTTTTTTTTGTAGTTGTCCAGTTTCTTCATCCCTTTAACATTTTGTTGCTTCAGTGTTTCCTCAGTTTCCCAAGTGTTATGGATGTGTGACCAACCTTTCCATTTAATAAGATACTGTATTTCTCCTGGCTCCTTTGACTTTTCAAACCCAGCATTTGGGTCACCATCTGCCTCAACTGCATAGATGGTGGTCGCAGCACCCGTGGCTGAGAAAGAAACCACATCATAAGCCTTAATTAAGTGTGCATTGTCATAAGCTAACCGGTAAAAAAGTAGTGCAGAAAGCAATTAGTGATACTTTTAGATGAGCCTGTACTTGACTAGTATCTGCAGCTCTCATGTCATTACTCTTACTTGAGGAACTACAAAATAGATACATTAACACATGCACTATTTGTATAAAGAATATTAAATTCCTGCACTAACCTTGTCCTGCTTCGAGTGAGAACAGAACTAAGCTGTTCATCGATTTTACTTTCCAGCTCAGTTCTTCTAACTGCACTGTCTGAAGTTAGCAGCCTGTTCTCACAGACAGCGTCTGCTTCTGGCAGTGATAACACCCCATGGTTAGAGTTAGTAACAAGGATTGGTGTGCAGACCAAGGCCACTGCTGCATCTTTTGTACCATGTTGAGAGGTGCAGAAAGTGAAAGGCTGCACCTGCAGGGAGGAGCAGACAGGACAGGTCTGCTGACCAAGGAGGGATTCCACCCAATATACATCATATTCAGTATAGAACTTAGGAATCATATTGGTCTTGCTCGCTTCTTCTCTGGCTGGCATCCAAGGAGAACTCTGTCCATTCTGCCTTTGATCCTGGTATGTGTGTTCCTGAATCCATTACCAGAATCCAGCTCCTGAGCATAGCTCCTGTTTGCTGCTGTGCCCAGTCTGGAACTCTTCCAGTGCCTGCTCCACAGCATCAGTGGTGATGGAATTACCATCGGGGGGGTTGGGCTTAGTACTCATTTTATATATATTTGTATATATTCCACTTTTATTATTATTAATTTAATTTTCATTAAAGCTGTTCTGGTTTCCTTTTTTAATCTCCAAGTCTCTCTCCCTCATTCCCTGTCTCTTCCCTTTTAGGGTGGGGGTTAACAGAGAGAATCTGTTAATGGTCTAGCTGGCAGCCCTGACCCTAAACTGTGACAACCTAAAATATCTTATCATTCTTCAGAAGAATTTTCTTTTGCATTCCTAGTTATTGAAGACATCAACAGGGAATGCTCCACTAATGCTACTTATTATTTTCTGTTATATTACTCTCATCTCTGATCATACAAAATACATCTAACATTATACTTGGTCAGTCTTGAGACATAAATAACCTACTCCTCTGGATGCTCTAATTCCCTTTCCCCCTAAACATGTTTTACTGTGCTTTTTTTCTGCCTTTGTTACCTTACATGGTAAATTTTTTAATTAAGTACAGTCTGTATCATAGCTGAAGTGTATAAGCAGAAGGAAACAGGCACAGTCATGAGGACAGTCAGGTAAGGAAATGAACCCAGCAAGCTACAGAGGCCAGAAAAAGCTACAGAAAGAGTGGCAACAGCAAAAGACAGCACAAACACCAACATCATCTGGGCAGGAAGTATATAAGAAGCTTAGTTCCAAAGGCTTTGACCACAGCAGTAACACTGTACAGGATATTCTAAAATTTGGGAAAGCATAGGAGAAGAAAGTTGAGAGGAAGAAGAGTTCAAGTTCTCAAATGGGTCAGAAACGTTAAAGACTGGGTATAACTAATGCAGAAAGGTAGCTCTGAAGTGCAAGGGGCTCAGGGTTCGGTGGGGTTTTTTTGTGTTTGTTTTTATAGTTAGAATACTAATTTGCAGACTCACAACACATAAGCAGAACTGCTAAGATGCTGCATCCCATTATTGCTGAAAATACAACATGCCTACCACTATTCATAAAATACTTTTAAGAATTCACATGCAAATGCATCACTGAAACTTCAGAAATATTTTGTAGTCATTCCACACACTGCAGTATATTGAGAGAGATTATACAGCAGTAACTGGAATCATAACCTCGGTGGTTCAGACTTGCCAAAACTGCCATGTTACTAGTCAGCTCTTCTATCGAGTCCACTTTCTCAACTCCACTGCATACACACTGTTCATACACCTAAATTAACTCCACTGTATATACACCGAAATGGTAAAAAGAGTGGCATCAGAGTGCATTATGCATTTATGCAATACTGTGCTATCTTCCACTTAATTTTTATTTTCTACTTAGATATGCAATTCTTCTACATCTTACTTCACAACACTTACTAGGGACTTTAAAAAAGGAACATCCTTATGAATATGAAAGACAAAACAAGATTACTCTCTGGTAACTTTAAAATTATTGCTGTTTATAAACCCCACAGGAAATCTCCATTTGCTGAAGTTGCGTGACAATGCACTCGGGGATCTTTAGAACACTGATCAAAAATAAAAAATTACCTCCTTTTCGACCAACTCGACTATCCATGAACTTCTCTATCGTTTCAAATTCGTCTTCCTCAGTTTGTGGGACATCTTCTCCACAAACTTCCAGCAAATCATCAGAATCTGTCTTGGTTTCTTCAGCTTCTTTGTAACTAATGTTGACTGTTGCCTGGCGACGAGATCCTCTCTTATCATAATCATCATCATCATCCTCTTCCTCCTCATCCTCTGATGAATCAAGCTGCCTCTTTTTCAGTCCTGCACTCTTTTTCCCACTTTTTGGCTTAATTCTGGAAGACAGTAAGGTATGACAGAATTATGATGTTTCAACAGGGACAACTAAGTCTGCTGTACTGTTCTCTCACTATGTGTATTTAATGAATGCTCAGTTACTCCACTTTCAGTTACAGCAGACAGGAAAAGGTATTTGCTAGAAAGCATTAGTATATTAACATCTTCTGTAGCTTTAAAAACTCTTTTTTCTTTTAATAAGGATTAATGTTTTCATTCACATGCATAGTAAATACTCGGATTTCTTATTAAAAATAGTACCAGAATAATCAAATCCATGACTTCTTACCTGCTTGGAGGTTTCCGGCTTTTGACTTTGTTTTTCGGCTCATAATCAGATTCACTCTCTTCACAACTGCTTTTCTCCCCATCTTCCTCTGATTCAGAATCAGAACCCGTTCCAGATATTGACCCTGATCCTGACATTTGCCAGTCTTCACTGCCCATATTGAAAGACAAAAGAAGTAACTTACATTGTGTATGTGTGTGTATATATATATATAAATATATGTATGTATTTTAAATCAGGTATTAATTCACAGGGTATCTGCTGTAATTTCAACATTCTTCACAGGAATAAGAATCATGTTATGGTTACTTCAGCTGAAGAGAGAGAAAATTGTCATAAATAAGTAATAGACAACTAAAACTGCCCAGAGTTTTCAAAGGGAGTTAGACTAAATGAAGGGTATCAAGAGGTAGATTTAAAATCCAAATTAAAACAAGCTGGATTTCTATGAAAACTTCAGATTAAAGAAATGAGTTAACATGATGTTAAGAAACTAAAACACTTAACAAGTCTAACTGGAAAGATGAATATTTCTCGAAAATACATGTTCAAATCACAGAATCACCAAATGCTATGGGTTGGAGGATACCTTAAAGATCACCTAGTTCCAACCCCCTGCCATATGGGCAAGGGCATCTCCCACTAGACCTGGCTGCACAAAGCCCCATCCAACCTGGTCTTGAATCTATCCAAGTGATAAAGCATCCACAAATTCCCAAGGCAACCCTTTCCAGTGTCTCACCAGCCCCAGAGTGAAAAACTTCCTCTTCTTTTCTAATCTAAATCTACCCTTTTCCAGTTTGAAGCCATTACCCCTCATCTTATCACCATAAGAACTTGTACAAAGTCCCTCCTCAGCTTTCTTGTAGGCCCCCTTCAGTTAATGGAAGGCCACAATAAGGTCTCCTCCTTTTCTCCAGGCTGAACAGCTCCAACTCTCTCAGCCTGTCCTCATAGAAGTGTTTCAGTTCTCTGATCATCTTTGTGGTCCTCCTCTGCACCCACTCCAACAGGCCCTTGTCCTTCTTGTACCAGGTTTCCAGAGACGGACACAGTACTCCAGGTAGGGTCTCACCAGAACAGAGTAGAGGGGAGAATCACATCCCCTTGACCCACTGGCCACACTTCTCCTGATGTAGCCCAGGACACGGTTGGTATTCTGGGCTGCAGAGGCACACTGCTGGCTCATGTTGGGCTTTTCATCAACCAGCACCCCCAGGACTGCTCTCAATCCACTCACTGCCCAGACTGTATCTGTGCTTGGGATTGCCCCAACCGAGGTGCAGGACCTTGCACTTGGCCTTACTCAACTTCAGGAGGTTGGCATGGGTCCACTTCTCAAGCCTGGCATCCCACTCAGCCCTCTGGATGGCATCAATTCCCTCCAGCATGTCGACTGCACCACACAGCACATCAGGACAGGTTTAGTGGTCATGATAATGTTGGATAGATGGTTGGTCTTGATGATCTTAGATGTTTTTTCAACCCTTCATGATTATGTGATTCTGGGTGTTTCTGCATCATTTGCAAACTTGCTAATGGTGCACTTGATCCCACTGACCATGTCACTGACAAAGATGCTGAACAACACAGGTCCCATTACCAGTCCTTGAGGAACACCACTCATCACTGGTCTCCACTTGGACATCAAGCCATTGATTTCAACACTTTGAATACGACCATCCAACCAATTCTTCATCCATCAAATGGTTCACCCATTAAATCCATGTTTTTCCAATTTAGAAACTAAGATGTCTTGTGGGACTGTGACAAGCACTTTGCACATGTCTATGTAAATGACATGAGTTGTTCTTTCCTTACCTTCTGATGCTCTAACCCACCATAAAAGGCCACCAAATTTGTCACAGAGGATTTGCCTTTAGTGAAGCCATGCTGGTTGCCACCAATTAACTTCTCATTTTCCAGAGCCTTCAGGAGGATCTTGCCAGGCACACAGGTGAGCCAGACTGGCCTATTTGCCTGGGTCTTCCTTTTTTGAAAATGACAGTTATGGTTCCCCTTTTTCAGCCAGTGAGAACTTGTCCAGACTGCTATGACTTTTCAAATAGGAGGGAAAGCAGCTCAGCAACTTCATCTGTCAGTTTCCTCAGGAGCTCTGAATGGATCTCTTCAGGTCCCATGCACTTGTACACCTGCAAGTTCTTTAGATGTTCTTGGACCTGATCTTCACTTACAGTGAGCTGTGATCTCCCCGCCCCTGCCTTTGCCTTCTGTAAGTTGGGATGAGTAACTAGAGCCCTTGCCAGTGAAGACTGAGGCAAAGAAGTTGTGCTCAGCCTTCTGCATATCACTCATGACCAGGTCTTCTGGGGAGAGCCCACATCTTCCCTACTCCTCCTTTTATCCTGTAGGATAACCTGTAGGAGTTTTTCCTGTTACCCTTGATGTCCCTGGCCAGATTTAATTCTACCTGGACTTTAGCTTTCCTAAGCTGATCCCTGGCTGCTCAGACAACTTCTTCATATTCCTTTCAGGTTACCTGTCCTTGATTGCACCCGCTACAGACTTTCTTTTTCCATCCAAGTGCATCCCAGAGCTCCTTTAAATCATAAAGCCCTGTTGTACTATATTCTGAAGAGTCCCATACTGTCAAATGCCTATGGTTGCTGTGGCTCAGGTGAAGAATCAGCAACTTTGTCATGGGAATTGCAAAATAGTAGAGGTAGATTTGAGAAACACACAGAAAAACTTGAATTGCAGCAACCTGTCAGTGGCATAAAAGCTCGCACCGAGCTCCCAGATCAATGCTTCACAAACAGGTGAGTTACTAGAGGAAGACACTTCGTGACTAAGCAGCAAGATCTCCTTGTTTATTCTTAACTGAGATGTTCTACTTTGCAACAGGAAATGTGTACGCACTGATGAACAGTATCTTGCTTCAAATTCTGACTTTATACAGGCAAATATCATAATAGCTTCATGAGAAACAACGAAGAAAAAAAAAAGTCTGATATACATTACTGAAACATTGCTAAATCTTTATACTAATATCAGGTTTAGGTCTACTTGACCAGGGTGCTAGAGTAGTACTAATGTTCATCAAAGCTTGAATATTATGAAGAAATGTCTTCCTTAAATTTCACAACAGGAAGCCTAGGAATCAGTGCTTTGATCCCTCTCTTATTCTCTCTTTCCTGTCTTCCACAACACTGGGTCCTGGAGAAAATTACATTCCCATTGTTCCAGTTATCCATGACAAAAACATATATCTCTGTTTTATAGGCAGCACCTGACCAATGGTACAGAATGTCTTATTAAAATACTTTTCTGCAAGCAACAAATTAAAGAAACAATAACATACATTGATGACCTCTATTTATTTGGAAATCATAAAAAGTAGATATAAAGCAGCACTCTCTAAGGCTTGATCATGTAGGAAGATATATATTGAGAAATACCTGATCTATACGTCAGGCCTTTTCACAAACTATTTGTCCTATCATTTAGAATTATTTTCAGTTAAAATTCTTTGCTAGTCAATAGTTAAGTTACTATCAGAACTGTAAGTTTTAAACACGTCCAAGGGGAAAAAACCTGCAACCCATAAACAAGAAAAATTTGGCACTAACTATGAGATTCAAACTTCAATTTGTTGTGAGACAACTTATTTAAACAGTTCTCATTTCTACAGGAATTTTTACGGAAAGCCTTCAGCTCAAACACACGCTGCAACAAAGTATTTTAAAAATAAATGCACTGATGAATGGTTTTGAACAATACTGCAGACTCTCCTGCTCAGAAATTACTATGATATAGATGTTCCTTTGAGGGTTTATTTATTTATTCCAAAAAGTTTACCAAAATTTGAAATGCAAGATTAAGAAGAATTAAAATGGGAACGTAAGCATTTGAAGTGTGGAGAAATGAGGTATGAATTATGAGCCTATGTCACTATGAGTAAAAAATAAAAGTGATATTACTTGCAAAAATATCTTACTCTTTGTGTTTTTTCTTCTTGGTTTCACTGGATGAGTCATCTTCAGAATCTTCACTACTTGATGAGTCCTCCAGGTAAAGTTAAAAAAAAAACCAAAAAAACAAACAAAAACCACACAAACAAATCGTTACCACAAAAGCAATGAAGTATTTCTAACATTAGAAAGATAAACCATCCCCTGCTTTCAAATTGGAGGCATATTATTCATGTTTTACCCTCTTCATCCCCTACAGTGTAGCTGTTAATGCAGAATGACATAAAGACTGTTATTCTTTTTATATTTATCCATCTTTGAACACATTGTGCCAGCACAGATCTAGACAACAAAACAAAAAAAAACTGTCTTAAAAAAATGACCATTCTGCCTACATAAACGCAGCCATTGTTTAAACTGCCCCAAATTAATCAAGATGATGAGTCTATCAAAATCCTAATAAAATCTCCTACCCTCAGGAGATTTCTTACCTTCCATACTCTTTCACATTTAAGCACCAGTTTAAGAAAAGTTTTAGACTAGCATGTTTCTTCTATACTCAAATGAAAAGAACTCACTTAAAATGAGATTTTCTTAAAACCAATCTCATCGGTATTAAGTTTATATTTAGATTAAATTTTACCCTGAAAAACGACCTTCAGAAAGACAGTACTTACCAGCAGCTGTAAATAAGGTTTTAAACACAGAACTTAATCACCTATAGTTAACTTTTAATGATGAGCTGTTAAACCAAAGAAAACCAGAAATCCAACCAAATGTGTCTGACTACACTGCATAGTTTTTGTAATGAAGGAGAAAAGGTCTGCTTTACAAATTCCACTTCATAGTCACTAGCATCCTTAAAATATATTCCTACTGCATAAAGTCAACATTGCTTTAGCCTATGATTTAGGTTTTGAAATACCTAGAATACAGGTGTTCTTAAAATAACTATTATTTCATAGTAACTGTTACAAAATTTGCAAAAATTTAGTTTTCTACTCTATATGGCATATTTTAAAACAACAGTAGCTACCTTTACATAGAAACAAGTTGAAAAAAAAAAATTCTTTTAGCAATTTCAACTGTCTTTACAAAACCCAAGAAGCCAAAAATACAATTCAAGTGAGTACTGTATGACTTGAAAATTTTGTCCACGTATCAAATAATATCTAGCTAAAAATGGAACATAATTGAGGCTACAATAATTTCAGCACAACTCTCTTGAAAATAAGTCACCAGAGATAATTTTATTTTTCCTTATAAAAATGTCAGTTATTTGAATGTTACTTTCATAGATTTAATTCACTTTCAGGCACACTTAGAGAATGTAACTTTGCACTAGGCAATATTATTCTAACACATAAGTTAATGAGATGGGCATGTTTACATGTTAAAACTGTAAGTTATGGTATTCACCTCTGCTGAACCACTGTCTGATGAGGCTTCCTTTTGTTGTTGCTGTTGCTTCTTAAGCACTGCTGATCTTTGAACAGCAAGTATACTTGGACTAGACTTCCAAAACTAAACAGGAATAGAGATGCAAGAGTCAGTTAAATATACTGAAAGTCTCCAGTTTATCACAGACCTACTTTTGCTGAATAGCATCACTATTAAGATTAAACTTAATTTTTATCAAATAAAAACCAAAATCACTACAAAATACTGCATGCACTAGTAGTATTATATAGCTTTTTTAAGTAATAAGATTTCTGTAGGAGAGGGTGTTATATAGTAATCACCAGGATCATTTCTACAGAACATTTAACAATAGTTGTGGAGGTAATGTTAAAGTACAACATTTAGAAAGTACATTTTTTAAGTGATCCAGATAAATCCTTTCAGACCACTTAGCTTATATGTTTTTGTTTCATACAATACTACTGAAGTACATAAAAAAAATACAACAGAGAAACCTTAACAGTATTGAATTCTTCTGGTAATTAATATGTGACTTCCTGTCACAAATATGGTCTACCACGCAAAGACCATATAACACAAGGAAGTGCAGGAAATTCTGTCCCACTGGATTTAAAAGATTTCTTAACACCGCTTTTTCCTAAATTTGGCTGACCCGTTGATAAATAAAGCCAACTTTATGCAAGCTTGAAATGTTTATACAGTCATTTATTGATACAAGGAAGCTAAGCATTAGAGAAAATGTGAAAAATAGAATTTCAGAAACATCACATGTGCCTTTGTCTTCCATAAGTTACAGTAAATTAGTGTATGCTTCTGCATGATGAAATTTAGTTAAGCATTTGTCTCAGAATACTTAAAAATGAGGGTATTTTAGAAGTGCCAATCCAAGTACTTACCCATGAGAAACTCAGCCCAACGTCTAAGACAGCTAAGCACATGAGTTCACTAACAAGACCAAGTTAAAAATCTAATTAAATCCACTTCATTACCTCTTTTTATTTTTATTTATGAAAACTGTTCTTGAAATTAACTGCACAGAAAGGTTTTTTTAATATTTTTTTCCCATAGAAAATTGTTATATTTTGCTTACCTCAGATCCATCAACTTTTGGTGGTTTAGACTGAATTTGTTTCTTTTCTCTAGATGTGTCAGACTCCGATTCTGACTGAGTGCCTGACTCTGAGACAGAGTCAGAGTCACTGCTGCCTGACTGGCTGCTGCTTCCATCACTACTACTTCCAGAGCTTGAACCAGATCCAGAACCTGATGCTGACCCAGAATCATCATCTGATCGGCTGCAATGAGAAGTTAGGAGGATATTACACAACTGACAAGGTAACAAGATTAAAACAAAAAAAAAGTTGCCTTAGCTTCAGCAATAAATTGTTAACTTAGACCAGACAAATGGGCAGCACACAAATGGATGCAGTCAATGAAGCTGAGATTAATAAAGTTAAAAATAAACAAGAAATTAAAATTCTGAATGTAATCAGATACCTTTTGTGAAGCCTAAAAATAAAAAAGCAAGATAAAGCAAGTACATTCAAAGTAATATGAAGGGTGTCAAGCAAAAGAAATAAAAGTGGTAAAAATGTTTCTTACCTATGCAAACTTTACACCCCAAACCCCTCCAAAATCACTTTTTAGCTCCATCAAACACCCTATATAAATACATCTCTTAACAGGTCAAGTCTACTCCACAAAGACCTGTTGAACTCAAACGTAACATACTGTTTTCAATCTTCAAAATCAGAGAGTAGTCCTTCAAAATAAATTAAAAAAAAAGAAAAACCCAAAACAATAAACAAACAAATAAATAAATAAATCTATTCAGGCCATGTTTTCCTGTTAGAAAAACAGCAGTAAAATTCCCCAGGCAGACAACTCCAAAGTTTTCATTGATGGTATGACTTGTTTAAGGAAAGACACTTTCCTTGGCATACACCTGAACTGCCACATTATTACACGTGTCTACTAATTTTACATAAGATTTAACATAATTAGAAAAGACAATAATTAAAGATATTTATTTTATTCAGAAAGTTAGAAATATTTGGTTTTCTACAACAACTTCATGAAGTAGCCAAGTTAAAACTTTAGTCAGATTCCTCATTAGGTTAATATTATCATATTTCAAATATATCATGAGAAAAGCCACCTGAATCACACCATTATAGAGGAAAATAACTTCAAATTATGTACACATTGATTGCAAACACTTAAAAAACAGAGTAAACATGAAGCCAGAACTGAAAATGATAAAACCAAAAGCTGCCAGAATAATTTATCTGGCAGGCAGTCAACAGAAGGGAGGAGGTGGGGGGGAAGAGGGCAGATTGATCATCATCTGCCCTAAAACATATTTAATTGATAACATTTTAAAAACAAAAAAAAACCACCAAAGCAAAATTGCTCTTCTTTCTGCTGTTGCTAACACCAAAACAAACATACTAGCAAGGAAAAAAATGAAGCTATTCATAAACAGACTCCTGCAGACTGCCCCACTATCAGCCATATGCAACTGTCAACTTTTTAAGAGAAACAGAGAGACCATGGTGAAGATTGCCCATTCTGGAGCTGGAGATACCTAGAAACACACTGCTAGTGGGTTTCCTTGCACCTGCTGAGAAGAAAACTGGGAAGCAACAAGGCTGCTCTCAAACTTTCTGTATCTATCATCAAAGGTTTACTTCAAGCATGGTGCTGTAACAAGTGAGGTTAGTGCTTCACTTGATGAAGAAAACAAGGCACAGGCCACAGAATGTGACCAAACTTAATGGCTTTCCATGACAATCTTCCAAAGAGATTTTAATTGTAATAGTGTCCTTGTAAACAAATATTACTTTAATACTGGGTAAATCAGACCATTGTAAAACTACAGCATCTCTCAGCATAGCAAAGTGCCATAAGTAAATGTCAGGTGGACCATGGAAGTCAGCACTAAGTATAAATGAAGGGAAATAGAAGAAAATTCAGCATGGAGAAACCCTGAGACACAAGTGAATACCAGCCAGACAAGTCCCAGTGACAAAAAGCCACCAAAAATATGTAAAACCTATATAACTTCAGAGGAAGGGACTCAAATACTTCCAAGCAGGACAGCACTTGCTCAAAGAGGTCAATAATAATGCAGGTTACCTAAAAAGGATGCAAAACACTAAGCCGTAACGATGGCAATTTGTTAGCTTTCCATATGCACTAATATAGTGCACACCATAGGTTAAATTGTACATAAAGCCAGATGAAACCCAAGAGAAGTACTTTCTAAGGCAGGAAACTGGAACCAGTTTACTTAGCTAAGTAATCAAAAATCACATCAGTTAGATTAACAGTTGATAAGAAATTTTAAGCAGTTTGATGTTCTTCAACATGAGAATGAATGGCAAGTTCAAAAACAAAGGACTGGGAAAGAGGAGGGAAAAAAAAGGAAGATAATGCTAGTTGCTCTGGATTTGGATGCAAAACCCCAACTAATTCCCAATCTATTTATTAAGAGATTAGCTAGCTATCATCTACCATCTCCCTTAAGCAGTACCAGCCTTTCTACAGATGTGGATCATACGCAGACAAAACATACAGACTCCTTGTCTTACCAACTAGCTCTCAATAAAGCTGAGAGTCCCAGGAATGAATTCCCACTAGGTTTATAAGCTGGACCAGCAAAGCAAGACCCCATGCTTCTCACAATAAATTGGCCTGATGTGAACAAGAGCTAACACATCCCAGCTGCATATCAACTAACTAACTAACTAACATCTGGCAGGAGTAGAAATATCCAACCATATTACTAATAAATGCAATACTACAAAACAAACCTGCAGGCAGAAGTAAAAGGGATGGGGAGAGAAAGAACGGAAATGATAAGAAACAAGAACAAAGAACAAATAACAACATTGACCACAACTGATTTAGAGCTGCCCTAATGATACCATGTATAAAGGACAATGCAGGATCATTGCCATAAATTAACAGCTAACTGGTACACAGAACAGAGGAAAACAGAAAAGCAGAATTTAAGGGTCGTAGCATCAATAGCACCTTAGTAAGCTTTCTTAACACACAGCATTAAATTAGAACAAGAAAGCAGGAAAAGATACAGAGTAGCAGCAAATAACCCTAAAACTAGAGAAACAGCAAGGACTTGCTAAAGCATTTATCAAATCTTAAAATGCTATGACAGTGTTCAGTTTGAAATTTACTAGTAAAAAGCACTATAGGTGTTCAAGCACAGAACACTAGCCTATGTTAGGCAGAGCTAAGTTCAACTCCAAACATCCAAATCAATACAGATCTGTAAAACCACACTGGAGTCCTTGCTTGTATATACCTCCTCATATGCACCCCGTGATCACAGAAGTCTTGATGCAACTACAATGGCATACAAAAAAACCCCCAAAACCAGAAACGAACAGGTAAGATTAACAGACTTGACTGATTTCTACTGAATTGTGAAGAACTTCACTGTTCACTGGTCACAGGACAAGCAATTGCTAGGCTCTGAGGACTACCAACTCATGTTTATTTCCTCATGTCCTTCCACACGATATTTTAATCGGAGCTGCAGCAGAATGCAGACTTGGAGGCACAACCCCTACAAAGACAGTACTGTAACCCAGAATCCTAAAGCTGATTTGCAAAGGAGGTAGGAAATGGGGTAATACATGAGCAAGTTCTGCATAAACACATGCAACGAACTGCAGATCTTTGAAACAGTACTAAGCAGCACTGCATGACATACCATACCTATAAATCCTCAACAGTTGCAACAGTCCACACATCAAAGGACTTTCGTCTGAGAAATTTAAAGGTTTTGAACCAATACCAACAGTGATGTAAACCTGAGGCAAAACACACACCATACTAGTAGTTAAGTGCTCATTTTTCAGCATAAAAAGGTTTCCTTTTTATCACTTAAGTCTCTGCAGTCAAAGATCCAAAACAGAATACATCAAGACTAAAATATCACACACTCTGAGTGGAGACTGTGTCCTTGATTTTCCTGTCTTTAATTAGGAAAAAAAAAAAAGTTTGGTCTGGCACTTCTAATAATAATCTTTTTTCATAAGATGTAACACTAATACATCATAATATCAAACTATTTCTGCCTTTTTTTAAAACAAAAAAAACCCCTCCAACTTAGTACTAGCTAATTCCAAGTGATTTTACACTAACACAGGTGTCATCACACCTGGCTGAAGAACAGGGAACTTAGTTCAGCCATTCACTCTGTTACTGACTCTGTTCTCATACAGTATTTTCTTAAACTAAGAAAAAAATAAGTATCAAACCAACCAAACAAAAAACCCACCACACCTAATTCCCTAATCAAACCATCTGTAAATGCCAGTAGTTAAAAGAAAACTTTTTTGTATCAACACCATGAAAACACCCTCAATAGCCTAACAGGACTACCCTCCTATTAGCCACCAGAGAAATTAAATGGAAATTTCCAGCCAATCGTGTACTCCTTAATTATCTCAAAAGGTAAGTATATACAAGGCAGAAAGAAAGAATAAACTTGATTAATAACTGGGGGGTTTTGGTAAAAAAAAAAAAAAAAAGAAAAAAGGTAAAATCATTGGGTCAATATCTGTACCTGGGATTTCATTTTTGCTTCACATATAGTGATGACCTAGGCAAAAATTTAATAACGAGTCATTACTTCTCATTATCATTGCTTCTCATTATCTGTGTCACCCTGCCTCAGGACTTCACTGAGAAACTTACCTGCTGAAGCCAGCCTCCCCGGTGAAAAAGACAAACATCACCTGGATTTAAGTAAAAGCCTCTTAAGCAGACAAAATTTTAGCTACATTATTTGCTGTAAGGTGTTCATAAAAGACAAAAAAATACTGCTCCCTTCTCCCAGCCTCACCCCACTTCACTGTCAAGACAGAACTACTGGCTCACAAAGGCAGTGGTCTCCCAGCAGGGCTGCACACACCTAGGAGGTGTGCAGGACAACTCTTGGGGTATCTGAAGAAAATGGTGGAATTTCTACTTATATTTAGTTTCAATAATAATAACAAAAGAAACAAACAAAACACCAAAAAGACTAATCCCCCCCCCCCATCAAAAAAAAAAAAACCCACAACATAACACACACACACATAAAAAAAACACAACCACCAAAACCAATACCACAAAACCAACAACAAACCAAGCCAAAACCAAACCAAAAACTCAGCTTTGGAGATACTTCATATACAGACTGACACTGACAATCTCACTAAGTCCGTATGTCTGAGTGTCCTGAGTCACTCACGCTAGGTGAGGTGTCCTGGGCAAATTATGTGCTCCACAACATGAGGAGTAGAAGTGCTGCAATCACTCCTTCATTCTCTTTCTGTGCACTGAGAACAGACTGCAGTTTGCCTCTGCCTGGTTAGGTGAAATTATGGATGATGTTCCCTAGTTTTAACCAAACTAACCCTCCCAAAATGGAGAAGTCGTTTAAAAAGATTCCTGCAAAGAAGGAGACTGAAGATAACTCTTACACTATGAATGCAAGTGAATGACAAGGAAATGGCAGAGCCGACATTTCTACTCCTCCCATACAAGCTCTTCGTTAGGAACATGGCAAGGGAAAAACCAATGACAACCTAATTTTTTTGGTCCAAGTTGGTGTTAGATACAATCTGAATTATCAACACTATTTGAAATTCGCATTTATATCCACCATTGTTAACAATTAACCTCCCCCTATGAGTATATTGTGCCTTGAGATATTATCTAACAGCATGAAGCCAACAGAATAGCAAGACATTTGGAAACTAACCATCCAGAACACAACGACAAAGCTCTGTTTTTCCCAGCAATGTTTAAAGTCATGCAATACTCAATTTTGTACAAAATTTCACTAGATTTATAAATATTCAGAAGCCTCTTCTGAGGTTCTTTTACATAAAAGCAAGAGATGGAAATGCCAAATGCCACTGATGAACTTTTTGCTCCTGTAAAAATAGCTAAAATAGAATCATAGAATTGTCAGGGTTGGAAAGGACCCTAAAGATCATCCAGTTCCAACCCCGCTGCAAATGGCAGGGACACCTCCTGCTAGAGCAGGTTGCTCAGCACCCCATCCAGCCTGGGCTCAAAAACTTCCAAGGATGGGGCTTCCACCACCTCTCTGGGCAACCTGTGCCAGTGTCTCACCACCCTCATGGGGAAGAAATTCTTCCTAATGTCCAACCTGAATCGACCTATCTCTCATTTTAATCCATTTCCTCCAGTCCTATCACTGCCAGACAGACTATAAAGTCCCTCCCCAGCTTTCCTGTAGCCCCCTTCAGATACTGGAAGGCCACAATAAGGTCTCCCCGGAGTGTTCTCTTTTCCAGGCTGAACAACCCCAACTCTCTCAGTCTGTCCCCACAGGAGAGGTGCTCCAGCCCTCTGATCATCCTCGTGGCCCTTCTCTGGACACGTTCCAGCACATCCATATCCTCCCTTTAACAGGAGGAACTGGACACAGTACTCCAGGTGGGGTCTCAGAGTGGAGGGGGAGAATGACCTCCCTTGACCTGCTGGCCACGCTTCTCTTGATGCATCCCAGGATACGATTGGCTTTCTGGGCTGCAAGAGCACACTGATGGCTCATGTTGAGCTTCTCATCCACCAGTACTCCCAGGCCCTGAGCTTTAGCTTTTCTAACTGGGTCTCCTGCTGCTCAGGCAGCTTCCTTCTATGCCCCCCATTCTAGATGTCCTTCTTTCCACTCCTTGTAGAGTTTCTTTTTGTGTGACAGCATGTCCAGGAGCAACTTTTTCATCCAGGCAGGTCTCCTAGCATTCTTTCCTGCCTTTCTCCTCACTGGTATACTTTGCTCCTGGACACAGAGAAGGTGATCCCTGAATACTGACCAGCTGTCCTGCCCCCCCTACCCTAGCTCTAGGGACAAAGCTCTAGGGCTTCGTCCCACGGCACTTTGGCCAGGAGATCCCTGATGCGATCAAAGTCTGCACACCTAAAGTCCAGGATTGTAAGCTTGGAATACATCCTCCTAGCTGTCCTGAGGGTCTTAAACTCTTAACGCTTCATGGTCACTGCAGCCAAGGTTGTCCCCAGGTTTCATATTGGTCACCAGCCCTTCCCTGTTGTTGAGAGCAAGGTTGAGCATAGCCCCTTTTCTTGTTGGTTCCTCCACTATTTGGAAGAGGAAGTTATCATTTACACACTCCAGGAATACCCTGGATTGCCGGTTCCTTGCTGTGTTATCTCTCCAGCAGATGTCAGGGTAGTTAAAATTCCCCACAAGGACCAGGGCCTGTGAACGCAAAGCCATTTCTATCTGCCTATGGAGGGCCTCATCCACTTGGCTCTGCTGGTCAAGTGGCATGTAGCAGACCCTGACATCACCTTCCCCTGACTTCTCTTTATTCTTAGCCCATACACTCTCAACCAGCTCACTGTCCTTCCCCATATGGAACTCCACGGATTCCAGCTGGTCACTGATGTAGAGGGTGACACCTCCTCCCCTCCTACCCTTCCTGAACAGCTTATATCCATCCACCCCTATGTTTCAGTCATGGGAATCATCCCATCAAGTTTCAATAATGCATGGAAAACAATTGTGACAAACTTAATTTCAGTTCGTTGTCAGCAGACGCTGTTGGAAGGTGCATAGAAAACACCGGTTTTTGAAGAAACAAGTATTAGAATAAATAATGCACTGTAGGAGGTTTCCTCCAGGGTTGGATGAAAGTACAGATGCTTCCAGTATGTCTCAACCTATGCTGTTTGCTAGATTCTGTTTCAATGATAAAATACAGTAAGAACTACTTCTTTGTGAGTCACTAAAGTAAGTATGCTCTCTACAGTAAATGACTTTTTATTAAAAAATAGGGAAAAAGAAAACCAAAACAAAAACTGCAGGTGTAACAGCTAATAGAGTGGTTGCTTTAACTGGAATGAAAACCAGATTTTAGTACAGGTAGGTGATTGAGATAGCAGAACACATGAAATTCATCCACTGCATCAACCATAGGCAAACTATTAAGCTATTGCAACAAAGAATCTGGACCCAGAAACGGATCAAGTGTGAAAGGATATCATCAATGTGGTTAATTTTATGAAAGCAAGGCTGTTAAATAGTAATTTTCCAGTACTTTCTAATGAGATGGGCAGTAGCCATAAAACCCCCCTCATTCATTGCTGCAAAAAGAAAAAAGAAAGGTATTCCAAATTTGCTGACCTTGTCTGTAAAAATGAGTGGTCATCGGTAGTGTATTACCTGGCAGACACTTCTGAAAAACACACTTAGTGTATCCCTTCCAGGTGACACTTCAACACTGAGAGAGCAACTGCTTTTCAAAAGAAACTAAGGCTATGGAGAAAGCATTTTGCAAACAGATGTTTGTAAAGGTTTGCATCACTAGGAGATTTTATTGCCAAAAAACAATGTGGTTTTTTTATAAAAGCTATCATAGCTGTACACTTAAAAATTTGGATACAGAAATTTCTAACTTGTTTAAAAATCTTCCAAAAAGTTTCACTGGGTTTTGAACGTATTTATTAAAAACATGAAACTCCAACCCTTCCTGATTCATTTGCAAGAATCTATTGACACTAGGACAGACAGAAATTTACTAGCCAAATTTAAAGAAAAATCTTGCATAATTAGTAAATAGGATTGAAAAATTTGCTATTGTGATTTAGTAAGCGCACTCAACAATGTGCTACTTCCATCTGGATCCACGTATCTTTGTGAGGTATCTTTTCCACCTAGACCAGACCTCAAAACCAAGCACGAAAAAGCCCTGAACTTAGATTAATTAATAAATACGAATATTAATAATATTTTATTACTGAGTGCAAAAATAGGAAGGGTTGCCATTAACAAATGGAAATATTTTCAAATATTATTTACTCTTTATCTCATCTTTTAAAGTTTCTCTTTCTTGTGTATGTTTTATAATGTAGGTGTTAGTACAGCAGTACATGTATATAATTTATAAATGAGCTATGTATACATTGGAGGTGCATGCTCATATATTTATTATTGCTAATAGTACAGAAACACAAATTTTATAGACGACTCCACTAAGGTATAAAATAATAAAACGTAATGAAACCTTCCTTCCTTCCTAAACTAAACACCTTAAGCAAGCCTTGGCAATTTAAGTCTTCAATCCCTTTCACAGGATTACCCATGACCCTCTTCCACATGTGCAGTAATTCAGATTAGAGCCCGGTATGCTAGATGCTAACCCTAAGAGTAAAGATGGAATTATTTAAGAAAAAGTACACACGTTTACACATGCACATGCATTCAAGAAGAAAATTTACATCCATCATCTCCTCACAGTGACGGGGAAACTCAGGAACAAGACACTTCAAATTTTCCCTTTAACTGTTGTATGTTTTCTCTGAGTTCCAGTAATGTTCACACATTTTGAACAACAGTACAAGTAGTAATATGGACTTTCACACTTTGAAAATGTTCCGAGTCCTCACCAATACATGTACCTGTTGATAAGGGTTCTACAGTTCTGACACTGTTAGTGCTGCCCCCTCCAATCCTCCCCATGGAGTCGATACCACCCACAGAATGAACAGCCTTTTTAAAACAGCCTCTGTTTTCATAAATATTCTACAGGGACAGTGAAAAAGTGGAACAAACAAGCATGAGTGAACATATTTATTAAGACTGATGTCCCGAAACTGAAGTTTCTGAAGCAGTGCAACACAATAGAGAATTTTGGAAGAACTGAACAGATTTAAAATGAAGAAGGTTGAGGGTTTTTTGTAGTTTTCAATTGTAGTATACGCACATCCCGTACTGCATTGTGACATACTGCAAGTCTTTTTTCTAAGTGCTTAAACTGCTATATGGTGTAATAATTTCTCTCCTTTCCCATGGAGTGTGCAATTCATGACGTGACTAAGAAAAAAAGCAACAGCATGCAGAACTCTATGACACTGCAATGTCTACCAGCACGAGTTGAAATTTAGAGAGCTTGTCTGACAGATTTAAAAACTTAACTGCTTGTGGTTTTGAAGTTTATAGGAAAAGTCATACAGGATACAGAATTTTAATGCAGATTTTTAGTAGCTCAGGTGACGTTTTCTTGATCTGCTGAAATTAATATCCTAACATCCAGCTATAACAAGGCAAAGCCAACTATAATCAGCTTGAAAGAATTCTAAAAGCCTTACAAAGCTTGAAGACAAGTAGTATCTTAAGAACTTGTATCAGCAGAACTCCAGGAATGGTATATGTTCCGTGAAGTGGAAAAGGAAAGGAGGTACAATCTAAGAAGAAAATATGCATATTTTCTATAAATAATCAATGGCAGCTACCATTGCAAACCAAAAAGTAAAAGCATATCACATTGCACTGAAATTTTACTTTGAAAATAGTTACTGCATTCAAGACACAGAAAACCCCAAAAGAACTGTCTGATATCAAGACAGTTTACTTACAAGAAACAAAACTTAAGGTCTGTAATTCATGTGTCATTTTATATTATATTTTATTTATACAGTTTATGCATAAATATAGAAATTTTAACATTTAAATTTTATTAAATATTCAAATCCATTAAAAATAATCAAAATAAATTTAATTAATGTTGAAGAACATATGTGCTCTTTCAGGCACTTAACTCCATTATTCAAAATGGAATTCCTGCTTTTGCAATTCCTTCTTCTGAAAGTGTGTCACTTAAGTCTTCTTCCCTCCTCCAGGGAATTAATATTTTAAAAATGTAATATGAAAATATAGATTTTAATATAAATTATAAAAAATTATGTTAAAGCATAAATTCAGGGACATAACAGCTGTGAGCTAGTCATAGGATGCAAAGAACATTAATGTTTCCACAACCAGGGACTGGAATACTGTCACAGTTACCCGTCACCTGCTGCCTAATGCTGTTGCATCAGAGACAGCAATTCTGGTCCTTTGCCCTTCAGAGCTGCACTTACAGAAAAGGAGAGGGGCAAAGTGTGTTATTTCTTGTCACTTTCTCTTCCTGTACAGAACAGTCATTGCCTTTGCTTAAGATCCTTTTACTGGAAATGGTTCAGCAAAAGGCTAAAGTGGACATGACACCCACTATGCTGTGGACACTTGAGTTAGAGACACGGATTGGGTACAACTCAACCAGCCTTTTGCCTGTGCATCTGTATCCTCTTGTCTCTTTCCAAAAAAGGCTGAATAATACTGGAAAGTAAGAGAAAATCTCCACTATTTTCAGGCAGTGAGCATAAATCAGAATCTTCCTGTGTATCCTTCACCCTTTTCCAAACATGGTCAAGACATTCTCTCTGCAGGACAATCCAGAGCTGGAGCCTAACTTCTTCATTCAACACTTCTGGTAGAAAAGTCATACATATGTTAAACATCATTGCAGAACAGTCAGCATACGAGACCTCTTCTAGCCAATTCTATTTTGTAGTCTAACTTGAGTTTTTCCTACCTTCTTCACCGATGAATGGAAGAAACCATAAATTATAAACACAGGTATTATAAACACTATCAAGACTAGAGTTGGAAGTGTAGATTAAAACTACAGGGCAAAGCAAGCTAAGCTACAGAGCAGCAGTGTTGTTAATATAATGTACACAGAAATGGAGTATTTGATAACATTAACCATTGAGGACCATTTGTGCTCTTTTAGACTCTTAACTCCATTATTAAAAATGGAATTGCTGCTTTTGTAAATCCTTCTTCTAAGAGCATGTCACATAAGCCTTCTTCCCTCCTCCAGCTCCAAGCAAATTACATGTATCACTTATTTAAAAAATAAAATCAGTAAAATGAAGACAGCATTATGAGTTCAGAGACGTTCCTGAATAGGAAACCTTACACTACATCCACTGTACTTTGTTCAATTAAAAAAAACAAAACAAAAACAACAAACCAAAACAACCCAAAAAATCCCCACCACAACCAAACTCAAAACTAAAGACAACAATACACAAGACTGTACAAAACAGGTGAGCATCCTAAGGCTATAGAAATAGAAACAAAGATGATGGATAAAGCAGTAATGATATCTCTTCAGTACTGTTGGAATGAGACAATTTCTCTACTGCGCATACAAACCACAACAATGATGACAAACTTAGCTGTCAGTAATAACTTGCAGTAGCAGCCATGCAACATCGTAAATTAAAAATGAGCAGCATGTCCTCAGGATGGGATTTCTAAATGATAAAGTATAGTTTCAGGCATGTTGACAAACTGAGATGTGAAGTCTACAAAGACCACCTTCCAGGATGCATGGTCAAGAACCTCTCTCACTCCTAGCCCTTGAGTCAAGCAGTTGCATCTGTACAGCAGCACATATCAAATCTGATCTAATATGAAAGTTTGATGCACTGATGTAATATGTCTATTCTTTTTTATAAACATTGTCTCCAGATACTCCCTATATAGTCAGAATTAATTTGTCTGACTGCAGTATTTATATACAATTTACTTTTCAAGAAAAGCAACATATCTTAATGAAAGTATAATTTTTCACATTTCTTTTTACCAGGGTTTTTTGTCGTTTTGTTTTTTTTTTTTTTCCAACTTCCCCAGTAAATCCTTATGCAATGAAACTGGAGAATGCTTTGGGGAGATGACAGACTTAAAGAGACAGATCACTGAAACAGATTAAAAGCAAGTATCCTGTCACCAAGCCATTAGTTATTTTCAATAGTCTTAAATCTAGCTTCACTAGCTTACCCCCTAAAACAAGGTGTCCCGTGACAGGATCACACAAGGAAATCTGCTATTTCTACAGGGCACTAGGAAGAGAAATCTTAAGACAGAAAGCTACATGAGTCACATTGTAAAAGAACTGCCTGAGTTTTTAAACTCCTATGTAAGGTCTAGGTTAATAATGGATCCAAGAGCAGATAATTTATTACCACTGACTTCAAGTGCATTCATTAGGTTAAGCTACCTTAAGAATCTTCTGGTTTAAGAACAACAGAAAGAGAGTAACAATTTGAGCAAAATAAAGTTCAAGACAGTAATAAGTAAGGAAAAAAAACCCAAAACCAAACAAAAAACCAAAAACCAAACAAACACACACCAAAAAACAAAACAACCACAACCAACACAACTTTCTGCAGGGTCTTTGAAAAGCATACAGTGGACTGTTTGGGGTTTGTTTTCTGTTGTGCTGGGGTTTCTGTTTGCTTGGGTTTTGGGAGTTTGTTCTTTTTTTAAGTAAACCAGAAGTTGAAGGAAGGCCAGTATTTGAACATGGAGAGTCCATTCAAAATGTGTGGAAGTAAATGCACTAAATGTCGAGCTCTTAAAATTGCAGGATCACAATGAAGTTTCTTTAGGTAAATGCTATGTAAGGGGTTTTTTGACTTATTTTTGAAGAATTAAGATTTCTATTTCATTTGATTTAGATGCATAAGGAAGATTTAGAAAGCAGATAGAACAAAGAATTTATATGAAGTTCAGGTTACCAAGTGTTGTTTCTTGCCCTTAGCTACTACAAGCATGGACACAACTGAATTTTTCCTGATAGTAGCTAACAACTCAAAGAGATACATTATATTTCCAGACCTGCAGACTATCATCTACTGCTTCTACTATAAACTTTCCTGAAAGCAAAGGTATCAAAACTTCACTGCTTTCATGACCCTACAAACCACATTACAAGTCTTTATTTGAGAGCCACAAGTCACACATCTTAAGAGTGCAGAGGAGGAGTTCCAGGAATCCCTCAAAGGCAAGAGGTTTCAGTGGTTCCCTATGGGTCTACTACTCTGCTGTTCAATGTGACCATTTTTCAACGTGCATGTAGTTTCCAGGGATAACACAATGTCTTCACCAGAAGACCCTTGTAGATCACCAGCAAAAAAAAAAAAAAATCAAATTAAATTTAAAAACCAAAAACAAACGAAAAAACCCACAAACAAATGAAAAAAACCCCAACAAAACAAGAAACGAACAAAATCCAAAATAACACCACAAACACTTGATGGTCCACATCTGGACAGGTCTGGTGTATACACTGTATTACAAAGCTTCACTGTCTCTTGAGGTATGTGAGAAGCTTGCAGCAGTTAAAATTTTGAATCTCTCAGAATGGTGGAATTGTAATTGAAATTGAATCGAAAATAGGAACAGGTATTTCACAGCCAGGTAGGTCAGACAAAGACTGGGACCTGAATAAAGTCAGCAGAAGTCTCAAACCCACACTAGAGATCGTATTCATAATTAAAGGTGTATCATCAATTTATAATTTATTCTTTCAGACAGAAAGGTTTCTAGACAAAAAGCACTGGAGTTTTGATGCATACTGTATCTGAGCTCTTCCAAAAAGAAGTGCAAAGGTGCTTTTAACTTACATTGGCATATCTTATCATGCTTTAGTATACTTCATTCTGTTAGAGATCATTCCTGATAAAACAAAAAATTATTAACCAAAGAGAAGACTACTTGCTTTATCCACTAGCTATTCACAGTTAAGTTCTAACAAGTTTCCTTTATCTTTCAGGTACTTTTGTTGATCTGAGAATTCCCATGCCCTAACATATGCATCTTCGTATGTACTGTTTTATGTGTATGCTCTCTTTTGCTATATACACACATTTTTATTAATATTAATCTATTAAACTTCTATCAAAAAGAAGCCAGCACATGGGAGTAATTCTGCAAATATACTTGTGTAATCTCAGCTTTAACTCCAATTCAGATTTCTTGAATCTTAGAACCTAAACTCATGTCTTTCAATTAATCTTTTTTCCTCCTACAAAATATATGTATTTTTATAGTATACTGAAGACTACTGACACAGTCTTTAGTCTTTACTAAACTATCTTTTGTGGTCCACAGACTGTTCAATGCATAAAACAAGTTAAAACCATAGAAATTAATATCTTCTATTAACACTGGCATTTAAGTAAAGAATGGTAAAAGCAGATGCTCTCTACTTATTGCAACAGCTGCTTTCCAGTTAAGCTGCACTGAGCACATCCCTTTTTGCCTACAAAGAAGACAGGTTTTCTCAAGTTGTCTGTACCTTGTTCTGCAGGAAACATAGGAAGAGCAAAGAGATAGGAAAACAGATTGTTACTCAATTAGCACAAAAGTTTCACTTCTGCAGTCCCTTTCTACCTGGAGCTTGTCTTACAGTTCAGGTATAACTGCCCTTCCCTGCTGATTAAGCTTACTTATTACTACCTAACTAGAATGTATTTACTCATATTCAAGTTTGAAACAGAATGTTTTCAAGAACACTACACAAAGATGCTTTGCTTGACTTAAGAGTCAGGTTCTCAGAGTATTGCTATAAAGTTTTTGTGTTTACAATCACTGGACAATATCTGTGATATTTTACCTTGTTAAGAATATTCCAGAGTAGACATTTCAAGTAAAGAAGAAGCTGGATAGCAGACTCCACTGTAATTATTACACAGAAATCAGAACATCAAGCTACACAATAAGTAAGAGTGTTTATGCTAGTGTCCATCATGCTTGGTTCTAATAACCATTTATAGCTTCGGAGGTTGCTGAAATATGCAAGGAAAATGATAATAGTATGGCAAATTATTATGAAAATACAAGAGATGCACTTTTCCACCTGTAGCAAAACAGAACTTCAGGCTCAAAAGCTGCAGCAAAGGAAAGTTTTCTGCTCATCTAACAGATATATGAATAGATGCAGTGCTGGAAAGGAGTGCCAGAGCACGCCAAATTGGTCGTTACTTTCACACACTTCAGAAATAATTCACCTTCACAGCCAGTCACAGGGAGTAAAGGTCACCTACAATTCCTTACCACAGTGTTGACCAGTTTATAGAAAGTTTATGATGAGTCCTTTCTCCAGTCCTCCTGCTGCTGAGAACATTATAGGCTTTCCACAACTTTTGCAAGTCATGCTGTTTCCATAAAACAATACAATGCAGCATCAGTGAGGCCTGTGCATTTTTGTAAATCCAGCCCTGATCCACTGCTTCTCTTAACTTTCTAAGGTAATGATGACGGCTCTTCTACATCAGGCTATACTTGTTATCAAGACTTGCACTCCAGAATGACAGCCAGGAAAGTTTACACCAGATGCTGAAGGGAAGTGAATGGCTTTACTGCATTTGATGAGTGTCAACTTGGTAAAGAGACACAAATTTTCAAAGATTCCTTGTAGTTATCACCAGTGCTGCTGTTTAGATTATCACTGTATTCCCCTTCATCTCTTCTTTTATACTAATTCTTGAGAGTCTGATCTTCACACTTTACTCAGAGCAGTAATTCTCAATTGCTTTCTTTACTTGTTCCACTTCCCTCCCTAGCATTCTGACTGGAACGGGACCACTGATATCTAGTTCTATTCCGCAGAATTCGTATTACCAGATTTGAGGGCTAAATAGAGCAACACTTCCTGAGTTACAGTTAGTTATCTGCCTGCAATTGGAGCTTGTTAAGGCAACTCCACTCCCAAGTAAAAACCACCTAGTGCTCTGGAAACCTAGAAAGATTAAAAGGGAAAAACAAAGAAACAACCCCCCCCAAAACCCAAACAAAACAAAACCAAAAAAAACCCCAAACCACAAAAAACCCCCAAAAACCCCAAAAAAATATCCAAATAAAACCCACCAAACATACACACACACAAAACCCCACACCAAAACAACAAAAAAGACAGAACTAAAAAACAAAAAAAAAGACCCCCCACAAAACAAGCAAAACCACAAACAAAAATACAAACAAACAAAAAATACACACACAAAAAATAAACAAACCAAAAAAACCACAACCAAACCCTAAACATCTGGGTCAATACATATAAATATATTCCCTAACTGTCATACTTCTTTTGCAATAATTATTTTAATAATAGAAGTAGGGTAGACAGAAGACTGTTCATCATTTGAAATAGAAAGCATTCAGCTTTCACTTACAAAAATAGTTTCCCAATAACATATGGCAAACATGAAAACGAGCTTCCCAAGACCAGCCTGTGAATTAGATTATAGGGGTAAATCTTTGATACAAGCCTAAGAAATTTTTCAAGCTGCAAGATATTCTCAGAAGAACATTTAAGATGAGGAACACAGTCTTTATTCAGAGGAATGTATCGAGTTTTGATTACTATGCATTCTCCTGATATTTACTTTTAATGAAGCTGCTGGGAACTTCATGATGTTTAGCTGGTTTAGTCTTATGGACTGTACAGCTTTTAAGTAACTAATATACTGGTATGTATTGACAGTCTCAATTAGATTTTTTTCCTATTTTTAGGAAGGTGGTTTGTTTCAAGTAAGTAGCAAGAACATTCACTCACAAATCATCAGACTTGTTTCTAAGAAGTTCCTGTTTGGTGGAGATCTTACAGTTCAGAAGACTAGCCTTGTTCACATCATTTTATTTGTTCATGTTTCTGTTCTCACCTGACATGTCTGGGTTTTTTGTTTGGTCTAAGTAATCAAGAATATTGTGCCCCTTAGAAGAAGCTCCAAACTTGTTTGATAACTGCAACCGTATCAACTTTATTGGAAGCAGGAATCTTAAAAAATGTTATGTATTAGAGCTTAAAAACTATTCACAAGACTGGAAGTTTACTGTCTTTCTAGGACACTGTGTAACAGGGAGCTTCACATAACGACAGACAAAAGTTATTCAAGTTTCTTTAGCTTTACTGCTTATAGATTTCCTTGTGATTCGCACCTAAAGTCACCTGTACACTTCCCTCTTCCCCTTCTTCCCACGCCATACACTGTTCTGTGTACAAACTTAATGGCCAGCACATGCTGACCGATCAGATGGAAATTATGTTCTTGCATTTCTTCACTTGAGGCAGTAATTTAGCTTGCTCTCTTTACCCAGATGGAAGTTTCCATAAAGTTTGCAGAACGTAGTTTTCTTTATGACCCTCTGACTAACTGAATCAGTCAGATTCTAGTTCAGAGTAACTGGTTCGACAGGCTGTGATCACAAAGAGGGGGCAGAAAGACAAATGGGCAAGACTAACAGCATGGTCACAAACACCTCTCAGAAGAAAAGGCTAAAACCACTTTTCACTTTCAAGTTTGCTTTGGCTTCTTAAATCTTCAGCATTGATCACACTTCCGGTTTCAGAAATCTAAACTTTCTAGCACAGAAGGGACTTTTCGAACTCAGCACTGTTCTAGAAAGAGAACATCATTTCACCCCTACAAACTGTCTGTCCTCCTCCATGAATGCAGACAAGTTCTAATCAAGCTCTTTGAAACATGAACATTCTGTGCGTGCTAGAAGATTAGCATTCAGTATTAGAGGACTGATTTTTAGTTTGCTTTTAAATTTAAAAAAGAGATGGAAAATTGTCCTTTCACTTCACAAAACAAATACAAGGTTAATTCTTTCAATAACTCTGACAGCTCTGAAGAAGGAAGAAACATGAAGTACTCTGTATCAAACTGCTCCACCTTTAGAGATAGTCTAGTTAGGGTTTTATGTAACACGTTATGCATGTGTGCCTTGCACTCCACAGACAGCAGCTTTATTTTAACGTTTCAGCTTTTGACACTTCAGACCGTTTCCCCCCCCTCAAAAGACAATACTGTTCTGTTGAATGCTGACACACATTTAATACGCTTTAAGCTTTGTTATGTAAGATGTGTACAAGACCATTACAATTCCTGTGTGAATGCAACAAGCAGATTAAACACCTGTAAGTAAGCACACTCAGTCCTCCTAACTAAGGTCTGCTTGCTAACCGGGAAGCTTTGGCACCACAGTCAACTATCAACCAGTTTCAGTAAACAAAATAGAGAACACAAAGCCAAGAATAACTGAGCAAGAGCTTACCTTGACTCTCCACTACTGTTTCTTATGCTTTCTTCATCACTGTGCCCATTCATTGTAAGTATTAAGAAGTTCAGAAGATAAATAAAAGTCCACTCAGGTTATAAGGTGGATAGCAAGAATCCACTTCTTAGTAGTCTGTAGGTTTTCCAGGTGATGTGTTTGCTCTAAGGTTTTCTGTGAGTATTCAAGATTTCTCCCACAATACCTAAAACAGTAAAGGAAAATGCTGACACAATTTGAAAATATGCTTGCAACTACAAAGATACCAAAAATAACTTGGTCTTTCACTAACATTGAAAAGGGGCATCATGTTTGATATCATGTTCTTAACTAAAAAATAGCCATTTTCTTGTCTGAATAAAATATTTCATAATGTCTGTGAAAACCAGAAAAAAAAACCCCAAACTTCTCAAGTGAAAAGGGTTTGTTTTTTTTTTTATTAGTTACACTTAAAAAATTTAAATAACTAAATGAAATACACAAAATGCAAGAAAGACCTGTTTAGCTTTTTGTTTGACTGCCGTTGGGTCCCAGCATACAGGCCATTATATTTCTTTAATCAACTTTTCATTGACGGTGCTATAAAGATTGGAATTTCTGCTGAACCACTAGCTGCAGAATAGGAAACATTATGTAAATTATACTCTCTTTAGTCTTACCGAGTGGGAAGAACAGTTTACATCTGCGCTATACCCCATGGCTTCACTTTTGCCCTAATACTGACTTCAGGACAAAACAGATTTAAATTTTAAAGAAAAACTCTCTACCTGAACACATGGACAAAACCAACAGATATTAATGTTCAGCTAAGATCCGCTTAGTAAAATGTATTTGATGCATAAAATACAGGGGAAGCATTTCCAGATACACACATAATGCTTACATCCAGTTGTGGGTAGAGGTAAGAAGGTAAGACTGCCCCACTTAAAACAAGTGTCTCTACTAAATCAAACCAGCAAGATCCCACAGATGGAATGATCATTGTTTTTTGTACAAGAGCATCTTACATCACTAAAGTATACGATGCAGCTTGGCTCACGGTAGATTGAGTGCAAGTATAAATTCACTGATAATCACGTAAAGAGCAGCGCCTCTCAACAGATTCACAGATTTAGTCGTTTGAAAGGGATCAGGGGCTCGCCTGCTGGCTGCCCGGCCCGACGTGCACTCCTCTAATAAGCAACATCCCAACCCAGAGCTCATGGAGGGGAAGCCTTGCTCCGGGCTGGGAAATGCCCTGAGCTCAAGCACCATCTCAGACACACTCCGGGCCGCTCCGGCTAGCGAACAAAGGCGTCGAAGGAGGGAAAAGGGGTAGGAAGGAGCCCTGCGAGCGCGGAGGGGCCGCGAAGCGAGGTCGGTGACTCTGCGGCTGAGGAGGCGAGCCGGGCGGCCCCCCGCGGGGCCGCGCTCCCGCCGCCCGGCAGCAGGCTCCCCGTCGCCCGCGCTCTCGCATGGACAAGAGCCCCGTCGTCTTCGGCCCCGTGCCCCTGCGGACCCCGGGAAACACCCTGAGCAGTAGCGAAACTTTCTTCCTGCCGCCGGCTTCCTGCGACGATCCTGCCCCGAGCCCCGGCCGCCCGCACCGCGCTCCCGCGGCCTCCCATGGCCGCCCTCCCTCCGCCCATCCCCAGGGCGCTGCCGCGGGAGCTCAGGCCAGGGCTACCTCCCCCACCCCGCAGACGGCCCTCCGCTAGCGGCGCGGCCTGTACAGGCGCCGCTGCGGGCCAAGGCTCCCTGGCAGCGTCTCCACCGTCCTCCATGGTCGCTTCCCCGGCGCCCCCCATGGCCAGAGGATAGCCGCTCTCTTGACTCCCGGCGGCTCGACACTGGCTCCCCCCACAGGAGCCAGCGAGAGCGGCTCGACCCCGACTGCCCGCCTCGGCCCGCGCAGCTTTCTCCCCTCGCTACACGGAAAACAACGAGCGGGCCCAAGAACCCAGCCCCGCGCTGGGCATCCGGCCCCCCACAGCCGATAGCAGGCCCCGGGCTCCATCTCCTCAGCACCACCCGCCCTTCCCCTCCTCTCCTCTCCTCTCCCGTCTTCGGAAGCCGCACAAGTCCCGGCCGGCGAGAGGGAGAGAAGCCATGGCGGGCCTCTGCCTACCTGCATACGCCCGGCCCGGCCAGGCCTTCCCAGGGCCGCCCTGGCCCGAGTCTGCGCCACGCGCCGCGGGGAGGTTCGTGCCGCAGCCCGGAGCACGGGGCTGTTCCCGCGGCCGCGGCGGCGCCTGGGCCGCCCCTTCTCCCGCCGGCCGCCGGCTCCTCGCAGCCCCGAGCGGTGAGGTTGCTCGCCGGCTACGAACAATGGGGCCCTGAACCGGGCAGGGAGGGGCGCAAGGAGAACCAGAGTGGGCGCTGCTCCGCTCCGCTACCGCTCCTCAAGTCCTCCCGACCGCCGCCATCACGCTGCCGCTCGCCTCAGCCTCCCCCCTCCCTCGGTCGGATGGAAACCCCGGGCGTGATGTCAGCCCTGCGCCCTGGGACCGACCAGCAGGAGGAGGAGGAGCCACGGCCGGGGTCGACGGGCCGCTCGGAGGGGGGTGCGGCGAAGGCAGGATGGGCTGCTGGGGGCGGCGGCAGCGCCGTGCGGCCTCTCCGCCCGCCGCACGGAAGGGGCGCGGGGGCAGGCGCGGCTCCAGCTCCCGTCCCTGTGTGGAGGCGCAGGGCGCGGTCCGGCCCAGAGGGGCGCCATGACCCGAGCGGCGCTGCCTCCAGCCCGGCGCAGGCCGCCCGCTGCCGTTCTGCGCAGCGTGTGTTTTGTGTTTGTTCTGGGGTGTGCAGTGTCAAATCGCAGCCCGGCGACAAACGCGGCCGCGCTCCTTAGCCTAACTACACAGTTCCAAGTGGTACCGGGGCGTATTTGGGAAAGCTTGGCGCGCTGCTGCCACAAGTACGCTTGTCTCGGTGCGGGTGGTTCCCGGGCTGGGGGCTCGCCTTCCTCCTCCCACTGCAGAACCAAACGCACGCTCTTTCCGAAGCGATTGAGGTGAGCCGTCCGGCTAACGCGCCTCAGTGGGAGGAGAGACACAAACAAACCCGCAAACAAAATAAAATACAAAAGAAAAAAAGTCCTATAGATTGTGTGTCCAAATATTCCCAGAATGGCAAAAGAAGGTAGCGGCAGCTGCGCGACAGTGTGCGGTAAACAACGCAGCGCCACAGCCAAACACCGTATTGGAAGAAGGAGGCAGTTTCCTTGCCTTCTCCCCTTTGGAGGAGTCATTACGTACACAGTTCGGCTAAATGGGGATTAAAGGGTCATTACTAACTGACACCTGGCACCAGACCTTTGGACATTTATTTAGTACCCTGCAAGAATGAAGGAGGTCAGGACCAGCATGAAACCACAGCTTGCTCTTCGATGAAGGGAAGCTTCAAGGAAACCAGTCACTGTGTGGGCATATTAGAGGAAGGTGGTTACAGTAGCTGTTGAATCAGTTCAAGCTTGAAGAGTTCTCTTGGCCAGGAGCCAACATCTGAGCCACAGTCAACTGGAGACTGTTCAGGCCTATAGCTTACTTCATGTGTTGCTCTTCCCAGGTGAGCAAAGATCGTTGCTACAGCACTCGGTGGAGGGTGGGCAGCCAATGTACCCGCTACCCTTCAGCTGGGTTGCTGGAGTTTACTGGAGCTCCACTAAGCAGATTGTGGGATTGACTGTCATGCATAGCAATTTACCCTCTGAGGAGCAGCAGAGGTTAGAGGAGGCATACATTAGCCCAGCTCTCAAGCACCATACAGGCAAGTACTCAAAATCTCACTGGTTGATGGCAGAGGATTTTTTTTTGCCCCTAGACTTGAAAAATATATCAGGAATTGCTCAGACAAGGAAACAGCTTCAAATTTTACAGGAAGATTATATTACACCCTGTTCCTAATTGAAGCATTTAAGTTTGCCTAAGCTTAAGGGAGAATATTTTACTGAGATAGACAAGAATGCTGCCAAGATAATGGACTGAAGTTTAAATTCAAGAGGGTCAAAATGAAAGTAACTATTTTAAGGTAATTAATAACAAAGCATGTTACCAAGGATAGATCAGACCCTAATGGAAGCATTTTTATTACTGCTAGGGATTTTTTAATTTTGAGGAAAGAATGTCACTGCCTTGTTCAATTAGAAGGAATAGGCCTTATCCTGTTCTGGACTAAACAATTACCTGCAGCAGCTAGGAAATAGGACCAAGTTGATAGCAATTCTAATACATGCTAGGTGTTAGGTTTTGTCATGGTTTAGGGTCAGGGCAACCCGCTAGACTTGTAACAGATGCTTTCTTTCAACTGCCCCCCCTCCTCGAAGGGAAAGGGAATAAGGGAGAGAGACTCAGCGATTAGAAAAGAAAATTAGAACAGCTTTAATGAAAATTAAAATAATAATAATAAAATATATACAAATACATACAAAAGCAGTATTGAACCCAACCTCCCTGATGGTAATTCCATCACCATCACCACTGATGCTGTGGAGCAGGCACCAGGAAAGTCCCAGACTGGGCACAGCAGGGAGCTGTGTTCAGGAGCTGGATTCTGGTAATGGATTTGGGAACACACAGATCAGGACTGAAGGCAGAATGGACAGAGTCCTCCTCAGATGCCAGCCATTGAAGAGGTGAGCAAAAACCTGGAAGAGGACCCAAGTGGAGCAAAGCCCAGTGGGACCCTCCTGATCCCTCAGCTTTATACCAAGTATGCCATATATGGGATGGAATCCCTTGCTGATTAGTCTAGGGTCACCTGTCCTGTCTGCTCCTCCCTGCAGGTGCAGCCTTTTACTTTCTGCATCCTCCAATGTGGTACACAAGATCCAGGAGTGGCCTTGGTCTGTGCACCAGTCCTTGGTACGAACTCTAACCATGGGGTGTGATCACTGCCAGAAGCAGACACTGTCTGTGAGAACAGGCTGCTCACTTCAGACAGTGCAGTTAGAAGAACTGAGATGAAAAGTAAAATCACTGAACTCAATTAGTTCTCACTCAAACTAGGACAGGTGTACAAATGAGTAATTCTAATCCCATATATGAATAACAAAACAGTTTTCATTGTGTTTTAGATCTGGTTGTAAAACTCCAGTAGGTCAATGTAAATATATTAACACATAGTTTACACTTTTAATATCAATATGATCCACAGAATCAGTAATAATGCAACCACAACCAAATACAAAGAAATACACAAATTTAGCATCCCTTTCTGTTTACAGACTCTCCCTTACAAACTGCTACATTTTTTTTCTATTTACATAAAAATTTCTCAGGCAAGAAAGGAGATAGGGGAACAACAACAACAAAAAAGATAAAACTCAATAAATTCCAGCCATCCAGTTGCTTAGCCACAGAATGCACTCAATTCTTATTAACCATCCAAAAAGCTAAATGTCAATAAAGAAGGCAGATGTTGGTCAAATTTCTCTATTTTTGCTATCCAACTTCCTCTCTTCAAGTTCCTAATTATTCATGGGGATACAGTGCCTTCCATCCTTCTCTTTTCTTTGTTTCTTCTCCTTCCCACCCCTCTGTAAGAAGTCATGTATATAAAATAGTTTTATTCTGCTCAAAAGTATCTTTCCAGGCTGCTGCTTTGAATAATTAATAATAATTAACAATGATAAATAATTCATAATTTCATTTTGATACATGTTGATTTTCAATCTGTAGTAACCTCAAGAACAGTAATCAATGTCTATTAGCAAATGAAAATAGAGTTGTATTGCCATAAATCCAGTAAGTTGGTTTAGCCATTAGTATAGGAACTAACAAAAACTACCTATTCTTTCCAGAAAATAATTGAGGGAGAAAGTCCAGGTTTTCCATTTCACATGTCGACTGCTACTTTGTCTTTTGCATGGTCAGAGTTACTGTTATGGCAGTTTTTACATTTAAGTATTTATGACACTGCACATACATGGTTTCCTTTGCCCCAAATATTTGGATTGTGTACTGATAATGTTTAGTCTGTAAGGCCCCAAATCTTCAAACATTTTAAATATGGGCAGAATTTGCTGGATTTCCTCTGGGTATTTAGAGCCTTTGCTTCATCAAAAAGATGGACATATTCTGCAAGATTGAACAGTGGGAAGGTACGGCTATACTTATGTGAAGTATACTTGTAGCAGCTTGTTTTAGCTATCAATAGTCACTACCTATGAACATAAGACAAAATGAACACCAGCATAAATGAATAATCAGAGTCAGTGCTAGAGAATTTTAACAACAGTACTATCAAGATGATTTAATTGTTGTTGCATATGGTTCCATTTGCAGATGCACAGCACCTCTATCCTCTTCACAGTTAGATGCAGCTCAGCATGTCAGGTGTCCTTGGAGGGCTGCCTTGCAGTTGCTAGAAGGTCCTGGAACAGACAATGCTGTTATAAATTAAATAAGCAATACATACAAACTTGCAGCCTGCTATGAACATCCTTTTACCAGGAAGGCATTTCTGTGTAAATGTTACCATAATCTGTTAATATAGTCTGCTATAAACAGCCCGTTTGTTTGTTTGTTTGTTTTTTGTTTGTTTGTTTTTTATTTCTTTTGTTTGTTTCCCAATGACTTCAACACCAGTAGTTTTCATATCCAAATTTACAAGGTTAAATCTACCTCCTTTCCAATAAGGAACAATCCTGAACTTCTTTTTAAACTTGTGTGATTCAGTTAGAGGTGTGAGATGTTGAGATGTATTTCTGCTTCCTGTCTGTAGCAGACATGCTAGCCTGTGTGCTCACTAATATGAATTTTTCCTGAACACAGCAGTTAAAATTACTAGCCTACACTTTGCAACTCAGGAGATAACCTCCATTCCCAAAGTCTTCTAAATGTGACCCGGAATGCTGTTCCTCAGGATGTACCTGCACACCCCCTTTCATTTGTGTTTGAGAAATGAAGGTGCCTCGCTTCTGGTAACCTCACTTGAAGTCACTACAATATGAAGCAAGTTTAAGATTCAAGCAGCATAGATTTCTGTTTTAGCAGGATAGGTATTGAATTCCTAATTACAAAACTTGGAAGAAGTCTACATCTTATATTTTTGCTTAATAACCTTGGTTTCTTCAGTTCCTTTCACCTAGATTCTTTTGACAGCTTTTCTCAGCTGCCTTGGAAATTCCCTTTGAAGGTATGTTTTCACAATGGTTTAAATTAACTGGAGTTAGAGCTGCTGTTATCCCATTCTCTTGTCTGCTGTAGCAGCCAAAAGCCAGTCCCACTCAAAAAATCACTGCTTTCTGGCTACTCTGACTTTCTGAACTAGGTCACCAGACAGCTGCACATGCAGTAATCCTTCTGCAGTAAGGGAGTACCAGTCAGTGTTACTTAGAGTGGTTAGACGTTGTTGTAACAGTATCTGTAGATCTTTCTCCATGTCCTTGTGAGAGAAGGATTTTTCTGTCGCATCAGAACTTGTTTGTATTGCGTATTTAACCAATTCCTTCTTTTCTAGGTAGCATAGTTAAGTATGCATGACGTTCCTATCTTAGCAGCTGTAACTTTACTTAACCATGAGTAATACTGACATAGCTTTTGGTCTGTATCAAGAGACAAATACATGTGATGCTCAACATTTAAGGGACAGCTAGTCAATGCTT
Organism: Todiramphus chloris collaris; assembly: GCA_025345505.1. Taxonomy (NCBI): domain Eukaryota; kingdom Metazoa; phylum Chordata; class Aves; order Coraciiformes; family Alcedinidae; genus Todiramphus; species Todiramphus chloris. Next base: position 7,891,595 of record JANVCC010010369.1, read on the forward strand.
TTTGTTATTACAGAAAAGCTATCACCTAGGGGAACAGAGCTGTTTCTGTCTGAAATGGTGTTACAGGTTTCTGGAATCACAGCATGCTTCCAGGAAGTGGGTGAGAATATTTATTGTGCCTAAGGTGTCGCTGCTTTACCCCACCCCTATCCCCATGTCTGTTCTTGAGTTGGATTTATGCTTATAGACTAAATATTATCTTTACACGATCCAAGTTAGGTGCACTGTTCCACAATTAGCACAATCCACATCAGTGCCTATAGTTTTAGGTTATTTACCTTATCTTTTTAAAAGTGGTAGTGGTTCACGCCTATCACAGTACCTCATGTTAAAGAAAAGTTTTATCACTGTTCTATTCTTAACGCTTAGAAGCTCTTCTGGAAAAGGAATTTTTTTCATTTTTCAGAGTAGTGAAGATTTAAATACTAGATCTAGCAGTCTTTAGTAAGGTAAGATAGGCATAAGAAATATCCTTAACTTTTAACTATGCACTATGTTATGTACTGGTTTCTTCCCTCTTTCTTATCTTCTTTCTAAACAACACCACTACACTTACTAATTTAAATCTTCTCTTTCTACACTTCTACACCATGTCCTGAAGAACTCCAAGGCCACATTGCTAGATATAACACACCCACAAAGATGTTCTTTCTCCTGAGTAGATGTTACATGAGCAGGCATAGCCTAGTATGCCTGCTGTCCATTCATTTTGTACCACTACTGTTATTCCATTTAATTTTGCATTCTCCCTTCTACTAAGAAGCAGTCAATAGCAATTTGTGTAGCTAAACTAGTAATTATCTTGATAATTAAATGCATCTTTCCTTCTTCACTCCTCCTAGCTCTTTTATTTACCACACCCCAAACCTCCCCTCCTTAGCTGGGCCTCATCAGCCAGCCAGCTGCACAATGCTAAATGTTAGGGAGATTAAGATGTAAAATAAACAAAGGTGATTTTAAAAATTCACTTCTTTTGTAGAAACTTCTAAAAGAAAAATAAAAGAATAAGCTGTGGTTCTAGGAAGAAAAAGCTAGTATAAATTTTTTATTCTTAGTCTGTGGGCCACTTTTAGAATATTCTTTTAAGAAATCAGTTTAGTTTAAATCTGCTACTTGCTTAGGTCTTGTCTTCACATACAGCTTACTAGAAATAGGTATTTCAAGACTAATTTGTTGTGTAGATACTTCATAGAAAGATACAAAGTTTTGTTAGATTTAAATGCCATTAATCTGTAGATACTTAAAATGAAGGTGTATTTGTTAACTGCAGGGCATGGAAACTGGAACTGTAGCAGAAAAAATAATAATAATAGAAAAAACGCTAATAGCGAGTTAAATAAATTGGTAAAATTTGACCAATGTATTTGTAAATTTCTTAAATTATTTATTCAATCCCTGAAAAAATATGTAAGTACATCAGTTTCAAGTAAACTGTTTTGAAGTTAAAATATAACAGCTTCAACTGGTACAAGCATATACATACATTTTCTTAACTATATGAGTTTAGTTACATTGAACGACCAATGTAATTATGTGGATATAATTCTAGGCTTTACTTACACTTCATATATAGTACAATTAAATAAACCCTCTACAAATTTCTGCCCTGTCTGGACAAAGTACCTGTATCTGATTGGAACATCGGAATAGAAACATTGCACTGATACATTGCTGAACGCTTTGCTGAAAAGATCAGAGATGTAATTAAAACAGTGGCATGTCAATGGTTATACTGAGGATTTAAAGTTCCATCCAAAGTATTCATCAAGACAGCTGAGAGATTGAAGTAAATATTTCATTTTTTTTCTCCCTCTTGGGCAATAACCCTTGGTATTTTCAAGATAAAGGGAAACCTATGACCATTTCCTACAGAGACAACAGCTGACTACTTTAGATTATGTTCTGCAGTAGGAGAAAGAGAATAATTCCTGGAGACTTATTTAAAAACTTAAGTGTTTGCAGGTAAAACAAAAATACATCTATCATCCAGAGTTAAAGAAGAAACTTACAGTAATGATCCTTCAAGCCACAAGCAGTCTTTGTATAAAGACTTGTCAGATCATAGTTTTAAATACGGCTATTTTCTTGTTACCATAGCATTATTTCTTTCAAGTCAGAATGATTATATAGGTAGTAACTGATTTAAAACAAATAAGGAACTTTTCTACTGAGAAGAAGAGGGTCTTGTCATGCAGTCAATTCTAGACTTTTCTTTCATTTTGTTGTGCTTTGGAAACTGATAAGGAAAGAAGTAGACTGTTTAATCTTAAATGTCTTTGACAGCTTTATCCTGTGATGATACTGCCTGTCTTTACTTTCCTATAGTTTTGATGTATCTGGAAAAGGAAGGACATTTTCTGATATGAATGGAATGTGGACGACCTTGCTCTGTTATGAATTTATCTTTGGCCTATGCTTTTAATTCTTCCTAGTCTGTTTTCAACAGTCTTAGGTTGTTCTGCTCATGAAGGTGCAATTACAGCTGTTAGTAATTATTAAAAGTTGTAGCCTTATCCCATATTCATATTAGAAACCTGTTAGATTTAGGTTTGTGGGTTGTCTGTTAGCTTTTGTTTGTTTGCTTGTTTTTGTTTTGTTTAGGTTTTTTTTTTTGGGGGGGGGGGGGGTTTTTTTTCTGTGGGGTTTTTGTGTGTTTGTTGGGGTTTTTTTGGTGAGTTTATTTGTTTGTGGTTTTCTGTGTGTTTGGTTGTTTTTTCTGTTGTTTTTGGTTGGTTGGTTTGCTTTGCTTTTGTACTTGTTTGGGTGGGAATGAGACACACTTAGTATGAACAAAATCCACGAGGCTGGACATACCAAAGACAGAGTTCTTGCTATTTTAAATTGGGAATCTTGCAAACCCTTCTTTGTTGCTGGTGGTAGGAAATGGTAACTTATAACAATAACCTCTGCTAAGGTCTGGTTTGTAAGTATTGTACATGTGTCTTCAATTAGTCTACAAAAGTTTCACAAGATAAAATACTGTAAATGCCCAGGTGAAATGAACAAGTCCCTTTAGAAATGTATGTTTGAAGTAGCCTGTACTTGAACTAGAAGGCTTTCCTGGTGCACTACTTGAAGCTGGAGTTAAATAAAGTAAAGCCTGATTCTAGATAGGTAGGTAACATTACTGAAGCTTTTATAAATGAATTGATACATTTATAGTGTATTAACTCTCACTTTGAGGCTCTGATATTGTTTTCAAATGCTCTCACTTTCTGAAATGATTCTATTAATAATTAAATAATTTTGTTACGTGTTCTAAGTTGTTTTCTGGTTCTAATTTTGGTTTAAAATTAGCTTCTAAATTTTAAACAAAACAAAAAAAAAACCCCAAAACAAAACAAAACAACAAAAAAACCCCACAAAACCAAAACCCCCCAAAAAAACCCCAAACATTTCTAAGACATATCTAAGTTTTGGCCAAGATCAAAGAAATAAAGAGAAACTGAGGAAAGGTAGGGAACAACCGTCAGTTAAATAAAACTAATTTCAGAATATTTTCACTTCCAAGCTTCACTGAGGCTGTTGGATTTGCACGTGATAATCATCACTGGAAGCAGCCTAGTAAGACCTTATCTGTAGCTGTACAAATGGTTAACATGTTAACAATGACAAATGGTAATTGTGTTTCCTGTTCTTGTACACCAAAGCAGTTTGAAAGCTGGTAGCAAGCCACTACTGAGCAGCAGCACCATCTTCAAACTATGTTTCTACTTGTCACGGTTTTTCCTTTAGGATAGGTTGTCCTTTCTTGTAATGTTTATTGAGTGCTTCAGTTACCCAGAAAACAAAGGCTGTATTTAGAAAATAAAACACGCTGACATGAGCAGACCCAGACATAAGCACACCAGTTAGCAGATACCTTTTTCTTGTTTACAGAGTCAGACTCATTACCTTTGTTGCAGGTTCATGCCGTACCTGGCAATCTCCAAGTTCTTGAAAGAAGAAAAACCAGTAAGTGTTCCAGGAACAGCTAAGATCTTTATTTCTACAAAACTTGTTTTCTGTATACCTCAATCTCTGTTATGTTCCCTGACCTTCCCACTCTTTAACACCTCAAGTACCTTTGCATGCCCACTGACTGTGCTGTGGGGTGAGAGGGGGAAGGGAAGGGGAGGCCGATTTGGTTTTGATAGCAGCTGATACCAGAGGCATTCATTTAGACCTCTGTTTATAACCACAGACATTGTATTTTCATAGCCACACCACTTTTGATAGATTTAGTTGGATTTGCTATCTCATTTCAAAAGTTACTGTAGAAGACAACAGGGAATGAAAAAGTAAATAGAACCAATACAACTATGTGAGTTTTTTTTTTTAGTTTGGTTTTTGGTTTTTTTTTTTTCATTAGGAATCTCTTACTAGAACAAGTGTGACAGTAATGCATGGGAAAGAAACTAGCCAGACTTTCAAAGACTCTTTCTAATGTCCACTAGCAAAATATCCCTAACAGTCAAAGTTCAAGGTTACTTAAAACATCTCTTAAACAATCACGAAATCTCAACTCCTACATGTAGACTTAAACCATCACTAGCCTGTTTAGAGAGCTGTTGTACTATTTCTAAGGTAGATTGCCTCCAGGGTTTGCAACAGTAATGTCGTACAGGTCATGTTCATCTGGCCCATCTCTTGCTTCTCCTGTGGCATACCATAACCCATAAATTTTAATAAACCAGTGTATGTTACACTAGTATGACTATTCTATTTGTCCAAAGCCTTGAACATTCTACTTCTTGTCTAGTGGAGTAATGCAATTTTCTCACTACGACAAATGAAATCATGTATTGTCTTAGACTTTGTCCAAGTTGTGTAAGACAGTGCTTTTTCCCTTCTCAGTTGCACCCAATCGATAGGCTGTTCTAGCAGCTATACTGAAGAGCAGTCTTCAGTACTGCTTGCCGAGGAGACCCACTCACTCCAGTGCAGATCAGTCCAGTGGGTGAGAGAACTGCAGCGAAAAGCGCCGCCAGAGACTCTACTGGGGGGGGGTTTGGAGCCGGGAAAGCGTCTTGCATGTGCTGGGGGCCGGCGGCTCCTGGGAGGGCTGCTGATGACCGCCGGCAGATGCGAACGAGGCGTAAACACGGCGAGGTCACCGCCTGTGACCGCACCCGCCCTGCACCACGGGAGCCCTGGGGGAGGCACCACGCAAAGAAGCAGCCAGGGGATGTTACCCGAGGGGTTGTTACACCAGGGGTTGTTACTCGGGGTGGCACCCAGGGCGTTGCAGTTTCTGAAGAAGCACAGGCAGGCAGGGCACTGAGAGCTCTGCCCGTGGAAGGGGTAAATCCAGCTAGGGGTCCCTGGTACCGCCCTGGCTCCAGCGGTAGTTGTTGCCCTCCCAGAAGAGAGCCCGGCCACAGCCCCCGCCCGGCCGAAAGCCGGAGCCAGAGGGGCCGTGGGGGCCCAGGCGGAGCTGCCACACAAACCTCGGGCCGCAGGGAGCAGAGCCAGCCCCGTGTGCGGGGGGACCGCCCGAGGGATCGCTCAGCCCGGTGCCGAGCGGAGAGAGGAACGGGGAAGGTTCCGGAGCGGCGGGGAGGGCGAGAGGGAGGCGGACGGGGGAGCCGCTGCCCGGGGCCGAGGCAGCAGCTGGAGGGTCCGGCAGAAATCCCCTCCCCTCTGGGCACCGGGCAGAAGGAGGGGACGGCAATGGAAACAGGTCCCTGGACCGGGAGGCGGGTGAGTTCCCTCCCAGCCTCCCTCACCTTCCCTGTGCCCTGACGCAGCAAGCATGGGGCTCTGGAACTTGAAGGCCAAACAAATGAGGATCCAGGGAGATGTCCCAGGGTGAGTCACTCACCCCCACACATTAGGACTGCTTTGATTAAGAGTCAAAGGAGGGTAATTGTTGTAGGTGATTCCCTTCTGAGGCGACCAGAGGCCCCATATGTCGACTGGATTCATCCTACAGGGAAGTGCTGCTTCCCTGGCGCCTGGCTTAGAGACATCACCAGGCAACTCCCTGGTCTGGTGCTGCCCTCTGATTATTACCCACTAGCGGTTATCCAGGTTGGTAGTGTTGAGCTTACAGAGAGAAGTCCGAAAGCAATTGAAAAGGACTTAAAGGCTTTGGGATGTGAAGACAGGAAAGAGGGTATCTGGTGGAGTTTTACTCAACTTTAAACAAGCAATGATAATGAATGGGTAGTCATATAGTACGACCATACTGTGACATTCATAACCTTGTAGACAGCAATTATCCTCAGGAACAGGCCAACAAGACATCTCAAGACACCAGAGCATGTTGAACAGACAAGAACCAGGTTTTGTGGCAAGAATAAGAATTTTAGGCTTTAGGTTACTAAAAGAACACAGTGATGAAGAAGAGGAGGTGAAGTAAATGACCACCAGAGGTTATGAAAGACCACCAGATGGAGAAAAGACGCTAACCCTAATTTTGTTACACATGCTTGGAGTATGTAAATCAATTCCAGGAACCCATTAGCATAAGACTGTCCTTTCTAGGAAATATAATGACTATGTATGTTTAGCCTGCATATAAACTGTGTACCCAGCTTGCATCAGGATGCACATTTGGAGGAGTGATCCCCTGTGCACCCAGCACTGCAAATGAAGAATGACTGCTTAATAACACTACATTGTTATTGAGTTTATCTTGGAATCCTTTCCCAGCCGCAACTAGCCTCCTTCAGTGAGGAGTGACAGAAAGCAAGGGGGCTTGGAAACTCCAACCTTTCAATCAGAAGATTGGTTGAAGGCTCAGGTGCACAGGTTGTGTTTTCTAAATCACTTCAGTGGAAGAAAATAGAAGAAAGAGGAAAACACACCTGATTAACACATGGCTCAGAGACCAGTGCCACTGATGGAATATTAGATTTATTGATCATGGGCGAGTTTTTATGGCATCGGGTCTGCTGGTGACAGATGCAGTTCATCTGTCTCAAAGTGGGATAAAGATTCTTTCTCATGAATTGGCAGGGCTCATTGAGAGGGATTTAAACTAGGTGCGAATGGGGAAGGGGACAGAATCAGCATCTCTAGAATTAAGCCTAAGGGTGGCATGCCAGTGTTGGGGTTGAAACCAATAGCCCAGCTCAAGTGCATGGGCACCAATGCATGCAGCATGGGCAACAAACAGGAGGATCTGGAAGCCATTGTGTGTCAGGACAGCAGATCACCATCACAGAAACATGGTGGGATGACTCTAATGACTGGAGCATGGATGGGTATAAGCTCTTCAGGAGGGACAGGCAGGGAAGGAGAGGTGGTGGGGTGGCTCTGTATGTTAGGGAATATTTTGATTTTATAGAGATCATCCATTGTTATGATGTGGTTGAATGCTCATGGGTAAGGGGGAGGGCCAATAAGGCAGATATCCTGTTGGGAGTCTGTTGTAGACCACCCAACCAGGATGAAGAGGTTGATGAACTGTTCTACAGGCGGCTGGCAGAAGTCTCAAAATCACCAACCCTTGTTCTCTTCGGGGACTTCACCTTACCAGATGACCGCTGTAAACACAATACAGCAGAGAGGAAACTGTGCAGGAGGTTCCTGGAGTGTGGGGAAGAGAACTTCCTGACTCAGCTGGGAAGTGAGCCTGCCAGGGGAGGTGCCTTGATAGACCTGCTGCTTACTAACAGGGAAGGACTGGTGGGTCATGTGGTGGTCAGAGGCTGCCTTAGGCTTAGCAACCATGAAATCATAGAGTTTTTGACTCTCAGTGAAATAAGGAGGGCGGTCAGGAAAACCACTGCCATGGACTTCTCAAGGGCTGACTTTGGCCTTTTCAGGTCACTGTTTGAGAGAGTGCCTTGGGAGACAGTCCTGAAGGGCAAAGGGGTCCAGGAAGGCTGGACATTGCTCAAGAAGGTAGTCTAAGAGGTGCAGGAGCAGCCTGTCCCTGTGTGTCATAAAACAAACTGTCAGGGAGGATGATCGACATGGCTAAACAGGGAGCTTATGCTGGGATGTAGGGAAAAAAAGGAGAGCTTACCCCTTTGGAAGAAGGGGCAGGGTATTCAAGAGGAGTACAGGGATCTAGTTGGGTTATGCAGAAAGAACATTGGAAAGGCAAAAATCCAGATAGAATACAAGCTGGCCACTGTTGTAAGAGATAATGAAGTTCTTACAAGTATATTAACAACAAAAAGAGAGACAGGGAAAATCTCCATCCCTTATTGGATGGGGGCAGAGGCAACATCACCACCAGGGATGAGGAAAAGGCTGAGGTACTTAATGTCACTTTTGCCTCAGTCTTTAATAGTCAGACCAGTTATCCTCATGATATTCAGCCCCCTGAGTTGGAAGACAGGGCCAGAGAGCAGAATAAACCCCCTATAATCCAGGAGAGAGCAGTTAATAACCTGTTGCACCACGTGGACACTCGCAAGTCTATGGGGCTGGATAAAATCCACCAGAGATTACTGATGGAGCTGTCAGAGCAGCTTGCCAAGATTCTCTCCATCATACATCAGCAGTCCTGGTTAACAGGGGAGGTCCCAGATGACTGGAAGTTAGCTAGTGTGACACCCATCTACAAGAAGGACTGGAAGGATAATCTAGGGAGCAGGCCTGTTAGCCTGAGCTTTGTACCAGGGAAGATCATGGAGCATTTCATAGCGGGTTTGCTCACAGTGTAAGTGCAGGACAACCAGGGGATCAGGCCCAGCCAATGTGGGCTCAGGAAGGGTAGGTCCTGTTTGATCAACCTGATGTCATTGTATGACCAGGTGACCTGCCTACTAGATGGGGGAAAAACTGTGGTTGTTGTCTTCCTGTACTTTAGGAAATCATTTGACACAGTCCCCTGCAGCATTCTCCTAGATAAGCTGGCGGCTCGTGGCTTAGACAGGTAGACTCTTTGCTAGGTTAAAACCTGGCTGGGTGACTGGGCCCAGAGAGTGGTGGTGAATGGAGTTAAAGCCAATTGGTGGCCAGTTGCAAGTGGTGTTCCTCAAGGCTCAGTACTGGCGCCTGTTTTATGAAGTCGATTGAGCCGCTGATGATTCAATGGATGAGTACTTCCATACTTTTCAGGTGTAAGTAAGTTTATAAAGAGTAGCAGTGTTTTCAGTGATTGAGTCCTTAGACTAGTTCTGAGAAGGGTGAAGAGATGACTATAATTTGAACATGAAGAAGTTCAGCTCAAAGCTAAGGTTTGTTACTAACCCTACTGCTGACGGGAAAAATAGACCCAAGAAATCTAAGGAATCATATGTGAACTGTTTCTTCCATTTACTAAAGGTATGGTAGACACGACCTTTGTCTGAAAGAGGCATCATCCTTCTGTACTTAACCATATTAACATATAAACCATGCAGGGGTCTATTGAAAAGGTCTGCACTGTATTGCTATATACAACAGTAACAATTGGGATAGACACATAACTTGCTCTTTGATGTAGAGGTCACTGAAACACAATGATTTTGAAGCTGAGAAGGGCTGCACAAATGCAAAGTATATTAATTCCTTCAAAGCATTTGTATTGTCATTAAAAATTTGATCCTCAGAATATTCCTTTGAGGCAGTATTACCCCAGGTTACAGTAAGAAAATGAAGACTAAAAGTACTTGCAGTATAAATGAGAATTAAAATAATACAGTAGCAGCAGAAGGAAAAAAAGCCCACAAAATATTAATCTGCAGGGACTTTACAGCAAGACACCAAAAATGTAACAGTGTCTCTGACTGAATCTATTTTCTCTAGATGCTAATTACATAATTAATTTACTGCTAATATAAATAATAGTTAAAAAAAAAGGGCAATGAGTAATTTGACCTCAAACTTTTGAGACTTTGTCTGAGATTATTCATTAAGATACTGAAACGTACATGTGTTTTAGGGTCTTTGCCTACAAGCTAGTCTGAAAATTCTTTCTGAAGTTATCAATACTGAGTTTTAATTCTTCTTCCAAGAAGTTAATGACTATAGAGCTGAGCACTCAGTTTAGCAGGAAGAAACATCTCAGAGGCACAAATCTGTTGACTGAGGTCAAAGAGGGCGAAATCAACCCTGAAACCTGAAAAAAGGTAAGAGAAATAACTCTGCTGTCAGGCTGTCATTTAAGACTCCACCATGCGAAGAGGCGAGGAAATAGCAAGAGTTTACATCGTATGCTAGAAAATACCAAGCCATCTGTGAGAGCAGAAAAGAAAAGGTTCTGTGAGTTCATGGCAGGTATGAACTGTAGAGGCAAATTACAAAGCCTCATAGACTTGCTTAGAAGATGGTGTGGCTAAGGAGACATTTTAATATGAATTTTAGCAATTTTCCATTTTGTTTGTTTGTTTATGCAGCCATCTGCAATTTTAAGCAAACAAATAAGTTTGTCCTTATAACTTGTCTGTCAATGAAACAGAATCTGTTTCTTTATGGTGACAAATTACACTGCACATGGTGGGTTGACCTTGACTGGCTGCCAGATCCCCATGGAGCCACTCTCTCACTCCTCCTTGTCAGCAGGATGGGGGGAAAATAAGATGAAATATAGGTTGAAATAAAGACTGACTTACTAATATCTCACTTAAATTCAGTTAGTAATTAACATCACAGGGGAAACAGACTAGACTTGGGAAAAATTATTTATTGCCAATTAAAATAGAGTTAGATGGTGAGAAACAAAGAAAAAAGTACCTAGCCTAGCTTCCCTTCACTCTCCTACTTTTTCAGAGGCTCTCCTTCATTCCTGACTCCTGTGCCTCCTCACCTGAGAGGTGGAGATGTTTGGGGAATGGGAGTTCCATAATTGTTCCTCTCTGCCACTCCTACCTGCTCAAGGGTAGAACTCCGCCGTGAGATACAGTTGATCACAAACTGTTCTAACATGGGTTGTCCACAGGCCACAGTTCCTTCAGGATAAACCGGCTTCATCATGGGCTGTCCATGGGCTGCAGGGGAATAACATTTCCCCTGGGGTGTCTCCCACATGGTGCAGACGAATCTCTACTCCAGTGCCTGGGGCACCTCCTCCCTGTCTTTGCTGACACTGGTGTCTATGGGGCTGTTTCACATATTTCTCACTCCTCTCTCTCAACTGTTGTGCAGCGTTTTTTACCATTTCTTAGATAAATTTTCCTAGAGACGGCACTATCTTGGCTGAGGGGCTCAGCCGTTCCCTGAAGTGGGTCTACTGCATTTGACCAGGAGCAGCTCTGTCCAGCACAACAGCCCTGGCCTCTCCTCATAGAGGCCACACTTAGGAAAACAGTCCACCCCAGCTACAAAAATGTTGCCTTGTAGACCAAATGCACTGAGATATCGGGTCACTTTCACAGGAACTGGAACACCAGTATCTCCAAAAGGTTTCATATTGTATCCTTATTTGAGCTGCTCAGGCTGCTTGAGAGTTGGTACTCAAGAATTCTGAGACTAAGAAGATTTTTTTCTTGTGGCTGACAGTAGCTTGTTACACATGCAGGTATTAGCAGTACTCCTGAACCTCGAAGGGCGTGTGTGGTATTTGTTCTAGGACTGAATACTGGTGTATCCCAAACATAGCTTGGAATACACAACTCAGGACTGAATCTTTTATTTATTTATTTATTTATTTAATGAGTGCACCAGGAAATAGGTTGTACAACAGAGATTTAGCAATTATTTCTTCCTCCTGATAGCCCTACCAAAGTAATTTGCTGAGTTGTTCCTCCATTTCCTGAGGAACTCGTAGTAAATTGCTAGCTGTGTGGCAAGACTTTGAGGGACCTGATGACTGGAAATAAGAACACAGTGTTGCATTGCAGGAAGTTGTGCTTTTATACCCTTGCTTTCACATGTGTAAAATGTAAAAAGCTGTGTAGTGGCAGAAAGCAGGAGGTATGAAGCTGGCTGGGACACAAGCTGTCCCCTGCCTGTCTTTCCATCAGAGGAGGCTGAGATCAGCTAGCCCCTCCATGACTAACAGAACTTCTTATCCTCTTCAAGGCATGTAAGATCTGGAGGCAACTGGCAAAAGGTTTCAGCCTGTTTCAAACCAGAATAAGACTCAATGTTTGGAATTTAAAACTATCTCCCAAGAAGAGTGTTGGTAAGGAACAAGGATTTTACATATTAATGTTTGTAAGGTTGAGTGTGTGCTTACTTTTAGTATGATTTTCAGGGCAACAACATGGGTAAACTTATGTGTTGGGATGGTGGTAAATGAGATCCTGGATTTTTCAAATTAGGCATGCGAAATTACTGGACATCTTGTCTAAGTTTCTTCAGTATGGCTTTCCAGATGCAGAATGGAAGTAAAAGCATTGCTGTACTTCAGATAGACTTCATAAAGCTTAGTACATTACTATGAAACAATAAAATACAATAATACTGTTTGTTAATGAAAATTCTCAGAGGAAATTCATACTTTTATTTTCATATCAGAAGTGCAGTTGGCTATTCTGTGATTTTTATAAGGAGAACATTTGGTGATGCAGATAACAAGCATTCCTTTGCATGCTGGGCAGACCCATAGTGCTGTGTCATTTCAATGTGTGACTGTCTTTAAGAGGACCCTAATCATTTAAAGTAACTGACAAATTAAAATGTAGTGAGTGTCAGATCAAATATGTGTATATATATAGTGTATATATGTATCTCAAGTGTATATACATATTTTCTTCCAAGAAAATATGAAGAGGCTGCATATTCACTTGATCTAAAAAATAAATACACCATGCCTGCACTCTCCCTCCCACCAGTATAATAATAAATTTTTGCTTCCTGAGTGTATCATTCATTAGTCCCTGCCACTTGAGTTGATGTGATTCCATTGTCTTTGGTAAACTCTCTTTCTCTATTTCCCCACTTTTTCCTGACTTAGGAGGAATGAAAGCAAATCTGAGTAAGAAAGCTTTTCTACTAAGAGATTTGAAGGAGAGTAATAGTTTTCACCATCTTAGAAATCTTACGTTAAATATCAGCCTGTGCAGAAACTGGTGTAATTTTAATTGCAAATCAAAATGATGCTATACAAATCTAAGAGCTTGAAAAGATCTCTTTACAGTTTAGCATGGGAATAATGTGACCTTCAGAATAGATTTAGTGTTGAGATAATGTAGGCTTCTTTTAGGCAAAACCAGACCAATTGTCTTAAAACTTCTTGTAAGTCATCAGCATCATCCCTATGTACCTTTTAAAAGTATTTGTTAATCAAATAGCCCAATATTTACTGTGTGTAGGCAGGCACAAGTTGCAAGGCAGGCATAATAAGTCTTGGTGAATGTTTTAGAATCACTGCATATACTATGTAAGCCAAGGAAGAAGTTTAACTGCCTTCAGTAGGTTTGTGTGAACTTGATCAAAGAGGCTTATGAGCTATAAATGACCTCTTATGCCCTCTCTTTCATGATCTTTTGAGTAATTCCCTATATATACATTTATTTGGCAGAGTGCATGGTTCTGACTTGTATATAGGGTACTACAGGGCCAGGAAATGGAGATCTTCCCAGACGTGAAGTAATAGATATGAACAAATGCTTTACCATTATTAGAATAATTTATGAGCAAAGTTTACTGCTGAAAGCATAGAGTTGCTGTTGTTGTAGAGGACTTTCATTTCCTTGCTCCTCATTACTTCACATCATGCTTGCAAAGTCTTAGACTTTCTAAGATACAATTCTTGATACAATTCTAAGAACTCTAAGAAATGCAAGACTCCTTAAAATTTTTAAGGTTTGGTTTGTTTGTTTGGTTTTTTTTCACTTGAAGGCTTATGCCAAAGGTTGTAGTTCTGTGTACTGGGGAATACAAGCTGAACTGTGAATGAAGTTCAAAATATGGATTTATCAAAATGGCCTGATATTTTATACAGATGTTAAAAATAACACAAGCATATAATTTTTCAGTAAGTTTGTAATGTTGTACTTAAATTTTGTTTACTTAAGTGTCAGCTTAGTGACAGCTTCATATAAATATATGCTTCTTGCTGTTTGGATTAATTTGTTGTCAATCATACAACACATAAGAAGTCACACACAAGTAGATACCAACTATACACTTGATGTAACGATATGTTGACACCAGCTAGCAATGAAGCACCTATTCAGCCACTCCTGCCTACCTCTCCCCCCCCCCTCTAGTGGGATGGGGTACTAAATTGGGAAAGCAAAGAAAAAAGTTATGGGTTGGGGTAAAAATGGCTTAGTAAATGAAGAAAAGGGAAAAAAAGAACAAATGATGCAAAGGCAATTACTATGTCCAACCAGCACATCAATGCCCACCTTGTCTCTGAGCATTGGATACTTTGGAAAGACTACACACCCAGTTTTTACTGATAAGTATGCTGTTATACATATGGAGTTTGCATCTGGTCAGTTTGCATGAGCTATCCTGGCTATGTCTCCTTCCAGGCTCTTGCTCATCCCTGGCCTTCTTCCTGGGGGAACAGAGTGAGAAACAGAGAGGGCTTTGACTCTGCAAACACTCTTCAACAATAGCCAAAACACTGGTGTGCTATCAATACTGTTTTGGTCAAAAGATACAGGGTACAGCACCATATGGGCTGCTATGAAGAAATTTAACTCTATCCCAGCTGGAGACAGTACAAGTGCACATTTACCTCCGAGTGATATTTTCAGACTACAAAGCATAACTCTATTATTATCTTGCAACTTAATAGACAGTCTTAATGTCTTTAATGCTTAGTTGCTACTTCCTATTTTCTGTACAAACGGAGCTTTCTAAAGTGGTTTCAAGTACAGTTCTGTTATGCAAACTAAGTTACCGTTTCTGTACGGTTCACTGAAACAGCTTCCTTCGAAATTATCCCCAGCTGTATTGTGCGAAGGTGAGTGATGGAGGAGATGATGCTTTTGCTGTTGCACCTTGGAGAGATATTCTATACAAGGAAATTGTATGAACAGTAGGGACAGTTAGAAAGTGCTCTAAACTTCATCATACAATGGAAAGGCTGGAATGACTGTCACAAATTGTTGGGGTAGAGGAGCTGAAGCTGACACTAGTAGTTACTTATGATTATGGATTCACAATCCAACATTGTGATGGGGACAATGAAATTTTAAATACTAAGGCCAATAATATATACTTATATTTTGGTTTGGTTTTTTTTGTGCTGTGATTAGAATTGAGTGATAAATGTTACCTGCCCTTAACTCCTATAATCTGTAGGAAATTGGCAATTTAACATCTAAACAGTTCAGAGCATTTCTTGAAACTAGTTTAAAATCTCATAAAAACTTTGCAAATACGTGGCCATAAATTCAAATTATAAATCCAGTGCAATTTAGACATTGAAGTCTGCTTTAAGTTTTTGAGGAACTTTCTCTAGCTTAATTGAAATTCCCTTAATTATAGCTATGCTGTCCATCTGCTACACTAGCAAATCTATAGAAGTTGGTTACCCTGTGTATAGAGTAATTACTTCCCCTACTCTCTTGCATTTTTTCACCTCCTAAACAATGAGATTAAATGAAGGGAAAAACTCATTTAGGTAAACAAATGATTTAAATTGACTAAAAATAAAAGAACATTCTGTCAAGGACCATCTAAAGGGTATTTTGATGTGAGCAATTAACTTTTGCCCTGGAATACAGCATGGTAGTTTTCTTCTTTATTAAGAAACAAGGATATGTTACTTTCAAAATTAACCGGTGCTCATATACAATTCCTTTTTTTTTCCCCTAATGTCCCTTTCATATGAAAAACCATCTAAAGAAACAGCAATACACGGTGCTGTATACATCATGGTTGATCTAAGCTGTTTTTAGTCCTAGATAAATTATAGCTAACAGCCAAAACCAAATAGGAAAGAGAAGAGCATAACAATCTATGTGACAAATGAAAAACTCACTTGTATCATGTATTTTTTAGAGGGATAAAGATTATATGGCTAAGAAACAGTAACTTTTATTTTCAGTAACTTAAAGGCCTTAGTATTCTGAAGTAATTAAGAAAAAAAAAAAAAGCCCCCAAACTTGTAAATCCCTAAATCCAGTTCCTTCAGTTTCTGTATGAAATCTCTTATCAAACAGAATCCAATTTAGTATTGCAATGTCACTAGAATCATTATAGATACATATATATATATTTATATATATAAATTGACCTTCTTCATGCTATCAGAATGATGGAGAAGACCAGTTATTCATCCTAAAAGCACATTTGAGCATTTTCCTTTCTACACTCAAAATAATTACTGTGTTCTCTAACTGTAATCTTATGTTCATTGTTAAGACAAGTTTGGTTCTGCAGTTTCTTGATTCCTTGCTTGATGTGAATACTGCCTGTGGGTTACTACAAAATGCACATCTCAACCGAGCTGCAGCTTGGCTAATCCTGTTCTAAAATTCTTCATCTGCTCTGAGATCCTGCACAAAATCTTTCTGTGAGAAGGACTGCCAATCTTGAATGAGGAAAGACTCTCCCTAACTCTTAGTTATACTGTTCTTCACACTATTTTTCTCTCCCATGTAATCACTATCCCTGCTTTACCTTGGCTCCTCAGAGAAATTCAGTCTCAAACAGTCATATCCAATAACTGCACTATAAAGTTAGCATGTGTTCTGGATTATTCTCTGTCACTGAAAACACTGACACTGCAACAGCCCTGTTGTGATCATGAATTAGTACCTGAGATGATTAAATGTGAAGAACTTCCTTACTCGTGCTATGATGTAAACTTACTGCTGTATACCAAGACTGTAAGTTCAGCTGCCTAAGTTCCTGTAAACTTGTAAGAGCAGAACTAAAGCAGTGTCTTGTGAATCTCCTCCCATTATTATTATTATTATTATTATTATTATTATTATTACTCCAGAAGTAAGGTTTTTATCTTTACCACAGTGGCTACTAATAATATGGGACTGGCCTGAAAACTTCGAATGTGTTGGGATTTAAAACTACGACTTAGAGAATTTGGCTCCCTCTAGTGAAAAAATGCATAAACATTCAAGATTCACATTGACTCAACCATTCAGACATGAAAGGGAAAATTATTCCAGGATGTTTGTGAGATTGTAGCAGCTTGATCTGCTATACAAGGTGACCAGTGTGGGAGTTTGTTGACATGAATTTCAGGACTGGATGATCTTTGTTAAACTATAGAGACACCACCTTCTAAATTTTCCTTAAGGAGTTTTTTGGGGTTTGGTATTTGTTGTGGGGTGTGTTTGTAATTTCTGTACAAGTGCATAAGATGAAAGGGTGCTTTTAAGCACTTGATCAACAGTTAATTACTTTTTTTTTACATTTTTTTTAACACGTACTCCTTTTGTATTAAAGTACTTCTGAATTCTCAAAATAATAAAAAGAATGGGGAGAAGAGAATTAGATGAGGTGCAGGAAACAAGGCAGAATTAAAAAAAAAAAACAAACCAAAACAAACACCAAAAGAAAACCAGTAAAGTAGACCAAATTCTCTCCAGGCTGTGTGCTTATTTTTCTGTTTATCTCTGTCCTTAAAGCAACTATATATTTCTTTTTTTCCTCTCTTCCCTTTTAAAAACAAGAAACCTTTAAATAAATAAATAAAAGAAGAATAGGAAAACCAAATGAGAGGGAAAAAAAAATAAGGGATATAGAAAAAGAACATGTCTAAAGAGAGAATGACAGCACCAGCAATGGAACAAGATAATAACTACTGTTATCAAATGTTCTTCTGAAGAACAGCTTGTCAGATCTTGTGTTCTGATGGTGTAGTTTAAACTATTTATTTCTCCTAGATGACACAGCCTTACATAAAATGATTGTAATAACCTTTCAAAAATTCCTACTAATTAGTCACAATGGCAAAGGCATAAGAAGGTAGAATTCATGTTGTTTGTGCAAAAGATGTCTATTCTTTTTCATGATTTGCCAATATTAAAAAAAAAAAAAAATTGTCTTCCTTTTTTTTTGGTCAGGTAAAGACATGAAAAGCAAAACTTAACTTCCAATTTTCTTCAAAGATCAAGCAAAATTAGACTACTGAGGTTTTTGTTCTCTTCACTCCAACCCATTGAGAACTTTATAAAAAACACTTTAAGCAAACTTAATTTTTTTCCCAAATAAGATGAAGATTATCCATCTATCATATATCTTTCATCATATTATTCAAGAAAATAAAGAGGGAAAAATAAAACAAAAAAAACCCCAAATAAAAAAACCCCAAAAAACTCCCAAAAAACCCAAAGAAACAAAACCAGAAGAAGAACTGGAAAAGTACTACATTCATTGCTTGTCTGAATACTCCTTTTTATTTTCCTTTAGATACATTTCTAGTAAGACCAGTCTCCTTAATTTACTCTAAATTGTTCCAAGCGCATATAGAAATCCAAATAGATGATTATTTGAAGGGTAGAAAAGTATAGTTCTTTTCTGGGTATGATCTCAGATTTTTCTTTACTTGTGAAGTTATGGGAACTTGTGTGTATTGCTCTTTAATTTGTATTCCTTTGAAGTATATGTACATCATGTGCAGTAAATTAGCTGGAGTTTTAACACTTAAATGTTCAGAGAACGCAAGGGAGAAAGTAGAAGGAAAATGGTGGAATAAAATGTGTACTACTGCTTAGTAGCAGCTTTTCCAAAGCAAAGAAAACCAGAAGAGCAAAGAATGACAACAATCTCTTGTCCCCCTCAATAAAAGAAATAGCAGGAAACAAGGTTTCTCAGTGTGCTGTTGCTTGTCAGCTTCTTCTCATCATGTAGAGTACCTGCACAGCAGTGAATGTGAGATGAAGGAATAGCAGTGCAGTTAATTAATTTCCTTATAACCTATTATACTCTGTGTTACTCCTCTCAAAGGTCAAGGCAAAGACACATTAGTGGTGTGATGGCTGTGTCATAGAGGGAAGGAAGAAGGAGAGTTTGCTAATTAAAAAAAAAAAAGAAAAAATGCTGAATGACAGTTGGATAATTAAGCTGTGTGTCCCACAAGTCCATAGAAATGTGTATCAAGGAAAATACCTGGGAACTTCTCATCACAATAACATCTATATATGTTTTCAGAACACATGGAACTGCTTCCAGGGAAGTTATTATATTCTCCTGCACCAAAAAGGACTAAGAGTGCACAAATAGGAAAGTCTAGATAGAATTTTTCTTTGGGTGAGAATGAAAAGTTTAAACCTGGGCTTATCAGAAAACTGTTTAGTCTTAGGAAACTGCCTGATTGCAAGTGAAGGTGTCATTAAGAAGGAGTTCATGTTGCAGTTTACCTATGGTTATGGCTGCATTTTTTTTTTAAAAAGATCAAAATTAATCACTACTCGGAACTTTGGAAGGGCATATAAGATTGTTGCAATTTGAGACAAAGTCTCAGATGGTGAGCTGTTCATGACAAGCTTCCCCTTTTATGTAAAGAGGCAAAAGCAGACTTGGGAACTTGACCATGTTTTCTTCAGAGACATACTGAGAGTGCTAGGTTTTCCTGCAGTATGAATGAATTCAATACAAGAAAATGAATTTTGCAGGAAATAAATTGTAGCCCAGTTGAAAACTTTGCCTGAAAAGAGTATTGATTTATACTTGCTGCTCAGCAGTATGCAATAGTTGTTGACAGCAGTATACAACAGAAGGAAGTTGAAAAAAAAAAAAAGTTTGTGTTTGATTTCGTTTAGTCAGTGATCATGAGCATGCAACAAGAAAATCTTGTTTTCAAAATTAACAGAGATCATGAAAGATGATGAAATCTTTGTGTATCATACCGAGCTAGAGTGTAAATCATTCAGCAAATACTAGAGGATTTAAAACCAAGTAAGACTATTCTAACATGCTTTGTGTGGGGCAGTATTGTAATAATTTACAATAATATTTAGAAGTTTAATAAAGCAACTTGCCCAAGAGCGCAAGATCCTTAATTGCCTGCTCAACAGTACAGAAATGAAAATGAAGCTTTCTCTGGTGCTTCTAAACTTCCGTGGTGTGCCTGGATTACATTTTCTCCATAGTAGTGTTGTAGTTCAGGGCCAGCCACGTGTCTGCTTCAACAGCCACCCCCCTCCGCCAAGCCACCCACCCTCCCCAGCTTCTCCGGGAGGAGAAAACGCAGAAAAAAGTATGAACACCCCGCGGGTTGAGATCAGGAGGTTTTAGTAAAACAGCACAACAAAATAAGTAAACAAAAGAGCAGCACTGTTAGCAAGTAACAATGAAAAATATACACAAAGAAACAAGGGCTAACGAACCGCGCTGCGCCCGACCAGTCCCCGGGGAGCGAACATCCGCGGGGATTTCCTTGTCTTCTTTATGTACTGGGCATGACGTCAGTATGGTGTCAAATAACACGTTGCCTGGTTCAGTTGTCTATACTGGATAAGACCTCCCTTCCCGGCTTCTGTTGAAAATTAATCCCATCCTATCCAAACCCAGCGCATTATCCACCCCTTATTCTACACTGTCTACATCATACCCACAGAGAGGTTACTTAACAATTGACAACATGGAATTTATTTTACTGGATGTTCTCACCCCATGTTAAGTCCCCCTGTGGTACACATTGGACTTCTCCATCCTCCTGCATCACCCACCAGGTGCACCCAGGTCCTCGAGCCAAAGCAATCCTGTGTGGGTTTGCATCTGCCTGAAACAGAACTGACCCAGAACACCTTCTCTAAGACATTCTTCATGTGCTCTGCAGGGACTTTACCCCCTTCTACAGCACGTGGCAGTTTTGATTGGGCAGGGTCAGCTTGACTGATAGATCCTCTTGGGTTAACCAGTCAGGTGTCCATTGCTAGCTGTGTGTCCCAGTTTTTTAAGGTCCCAGCCCCCATTACTTTCAGTGTGTTTTTTTAACAGTCTACTGTATCATTCAGTTTTCCTGGAGGCTGGTGCATGACAGGGTAGACCCACTCAATGCTGTGCTCTTTCATTTCAGAAATGAGTTCTGTTGTCTGACTTGATTCTTTCTGGGGTGCCATGTTCCCATAGGACTTGCTTTTCAGGGCCTAGGTGGTGTTCAGGTGGCAGCATGGGGAACTGGTTGTGTTTCCAGCCATACAGTTGTTGCTTCTACAGTTGTAAGCACATGGTGCTTGCCTTGGTGGGTTTGTGGGAGTGTGATACAGCCAGTCTGCCAGGCCTCTCTGTATTTGCATTTCAGCCATCATCCTCCATACCACTGGGACTTTAACTGCTTGGCTTGTTTGTTTGCAGCATATGATTCACATTCACAGATAACCTCTGCAGTAGTGTACATGGTGAGGTCCACTCCTTGATCTCAAGCCCATCAGTATGTCACATCTCATCCTTGATGACCCAAGGTGTCATGGGCCCATCACCACACTATAAATAATTCACCCTTACATCGCCAGTCCAAATCCACCTGAGCCCTGCTGGTTGTTTTGATGTTCTTCAGTGGCCTGACTCTTGGGTACACGAGCATTCACATGGGGCATCTTCACTACCGGGTTCTACACCTGAAGAGCGCTATCTTTCCATAACCCAGTAGCCCAGATGGGCTTACCCCTGCCCTGTCAGTTGCTCTGCTTCCATTGCTGTAACCACCCCCACAGGGCATCTGCCACCATCCATGACTGAGTACAAAGACAGAGCATTGGCCACTTTTCCCACTCAGCAATATCTAAAGCAAACTGGGTGGCTGCAAAGTGACTTTGTTCACCTTATCCTTCAGCACTTTTGGTGATGTGTCTCTGGCCAGTTTGTGATCACTTCCAAGATTCCTCATTGGCTGGGGCTCCCTGTTTGAGCCCGTTGTGTTATCAGTGCAACCACTTACTCCACGTGGCATCAGCTGCAAGGTGTGTAGAGGACACTCTCCCTCTGAACATCCAGCCCAGCACTAGCAATCAGGGTGCTGGGAGGAGCTCTGCTTTACCACCAGTCACTTCTGAGGTAGCTTGAACTCCTTCGTATGCTGCCAAAATTTCCTTTTCAGTTGGAGTGTAGTTGGTCTCAGATCCTTTGTACCCCTGAATCCCAAACCCTAGAGGTCAGTCTTGGGTCTCCTTGGGTGCTCTCTGCCAGAGGCTCCAGGTAGGACCATTCTTCACAGCACATTCTTTGTCCCACCTGGACTGGCCCCAGGGCTACTGCATGCACAATTTTCTGTTTGATTTGTACAAAGGCTTGTTACTGCTCAGGGCCCCATTCAAAATACTCTTCTTCTGGGTGACTTGGGGGAGAGCTCACAATCAGACTTTAGTCTGGGATATGCATTCTCCAAAACCCACAGATCCCTGGAAAGCTTTTTTTTTTTCTTTTTTTACTGTTTGTCAGGGTCATAGCTGCTCTTTCTTTGATTACACACACTGGGATGTGGTGACACCCATGTTGCCATTTTATTCTGAAGCACTGAATCTGTCATGCAAGTCCCTTAACCTTAGATTGTTTCACGGCAAAACCGGCCTTCAGAAGGATTTCAATTACTTTCTTCCCTTTCTTAAAAACTTCTTCTGCTGTGTTGCCCCATATGATGATGTCGTCAATATATTGCAGGTGTTCTGGAGCTCCACCTTTCTCCAGTGCAGTCTGGATCAGTCCATGGCAAATGGTAGGGCTGTGTTTCCACCCCAGGGCTGTCGATTCCAGGTGTACTGGACACCCCTCCAGGTGAAAGCAAACTGTGGCCTGCTCTCTGGTGCTATAGGAATAGAGAAAAATGCGTTATCAATGTAAATGGTAGCATACCAGTTAGCTCCCTTTGACTCCAGTTCATACTGGTGTTCTAGCATGTCGGACACAGCAGCACTTACCATTGGCATAACTTCATTTAGACCATGGTAGTCCACTGTTAGTCTCCATTCCCCCATTCGATTTTCACACTCACCATCTGAGACTATTGGAGGCTGAGCTAGTTTTGCTGATCACCCTCTGGGTCTCTAGCTGACCAAGCAGCTTCTGAATTGGGATCAGGATATCTTGACAGGTGAGATATTGCCGTTGATGCACCATGAGGTTGTCAAATGTTGCTCTTCAACACTCATCAGCCCCACCAGAGAAAGGTCCTCCAAGATCCTGGGCAAGTTTAACAACTGTGCAGTTTCCTCCAAGGCAGCTGTGCCCAAGTACTACCTTTTGAGTTCTCGAAGTATCCCCTCCTGAGACAGTTCATGCCAAGGACGCATGGGGCCTCTGGGCCAGCCACAATGGGATGTTTATGCCTCTCCTTTCCAGTTAGACTCACTTCAGCCTCCATTCTCTACTGCCAGCATGAGGGTGCACGGTTCTCACACCCGTGTGCTGCCTTCCCCCTCTTCTGTAATCATAACGGCCAAACTTCTTTAGCATACCCTGCTTTTGCCCTGTTTTTGTCTATCAATGAGTACTTCAAGTTCATCAAGTCCAACCATTAATCCAGCAGGCGCCACATCTACATGTCTTTTAAATACCTCCAGGGATGGCAACTCCACTACTTCCCTGGACAGCCTGTTCCACTGCTTTACAATCCTTTCTGTGAAGAATTTTTTTCTCGTATTTGATTAAAACTTCCCCTGGTGCAACTTGAGGCCATTTCTTCTTGTTCTATCAGTTGCTACGTGGGAGAACAGACTGACTCGCACCTCACTACAACCTGCTTTCAGGTAGCTGTGTCGGGCAATAAGGTCTCCTTTTCTCCAGACTAAACAACTCAAGATCTCTTAGCTCCTTCTCATGAGATTTGTGCTCTAGACCCTTCATCAGCTTCACTGTCCTTCTTTGGACAGTTTCCACCACCTCAATATGTTTCTTCTAGTGAGCGGCCCAAAACTGAACACAGCATTCAAAGTGCTATCTCATCAGAGCCGAGTACAAAGGGATGATCACTCCCTTACCCCTGCTGGCCACACAGTTTCTGATCCAGGCCAGGATGCTGTTGGCCTTCTTGGCCACCTGGACACACTAATGGCTCATATTTAGGTAGCTGTTGACCAACACCCCCAGGTCCTTTACTGCCAGGCAGCTTTCCAGACACTCTGCCCCAGGCATGTAGCATTGCCTGTGGTTGTTTGTGACCCAACACTTGGCCTTGTTCAACATCATACCCGTGGCCCTGGGCCATTGATCCAGACTGTCCAGGTCCCTCTGAAGAGCCTTCCTGCCCTCAAGCAGATCAACTCTCCCACCTAACTTGGTGTCATCTGCAGACTTACTGAGGGTGCCCTCAATGCCCTCTTCCAGATTATTGATAAAGATATTAAAGAGAACAGTCCCCAGTACTGAGTGATGGGGAACACCACTTGTGACTGGCCACTGACTGGATTTAACTCCATTCACCACCACTCACCGGGTCCAGCCATCTAGCCAATTTTTTATGCAGCAAGGCATAGGCCCATTCAAACAATAAGCAGCCATTTTTCTCATGAGGATGCTGTGGGGAACAGTACCAAAGGCTTTGCTGAAGTCCAGGTAGACAACATCCACAGCCTTTCCCTCATCCATGAAGTGGGTCACCTGGTCATTCAAGGAGATCGGGTTAGTCAATTATGACCTGCCTTTCACAAACTGATGCTAACTGAGCCTGATCACCTGGTTGTCCTGTATGTGCCTTGTGATGGCACTCAGGATGATCTGCTCCATAATCTTCCCCGGTACCAAGGTCAAACTGACAGGCCTGTAGTTCCCTGGATCCTCCTTCTGGCCCTTCTTGTAGATAACCTCCAGTTAAGTGGGACCTCCCTGGTTAACCAGGACTACTGATAAATGATGGAGAGAGGCTTGGTGAGCACTTCTGCCAGCTCTTTCAATACCCTTGAGGAGATCCAATCTGGCCTAATAGACCTGTGTGTGTCTAAGTGGTGTAGCAAGTCACCTGTCATTCCCTATTGCACAATGGGGGCTTCATTCTGCTCCCTGTCCCTGTCTTCCAGCTCAGGGGAATGGATACACAGAGAACAACTGGTCTAACTATTAAAGACTAAGGCAAAGGAGGTACTAAGTACCTCAGTCTTCTCCTCATTCTTGGTCCCTATATTTCTCCTGACATCCAATAGAAGATGAAACTTCTCCTTTTGCTGTTTATGTATTTATTGAAACATTTTAAAAAAAATTTCTTTTATGGCAGTAGCCAAATTAAGTTTTATTTGGGCTTTGGCCTTTCTAATTTTCTCCCTGCACAGCCTCTTGGAATCTTTGTGGTCTTCCTGAGTTGCTTGCCTCTTCTTCCATAGGCCATAGACTTTCCTTTACTTCCTGAGTTCCAGCCAAAGCTCTGTGTTCAGCCAGGCTGCTCTTCTTCCCAACCAGCTCATCTCGTGACACACTGGGATGGCCTTCTCCTGTGCCTTAATGGTTTTCTTCTTGAAGAATATCTAGCCTTCCTGGACTCCTTTGCCCGTCAGGACAGCCTCCCAAGTGACTCTGTCAGCTGCTCTCCTAACAGGTCAAAGTCTGCCCTCTGCAGGTCCAAGGTGTCAATTCTACTGACCCTCCTCCTTAGTTCCCCAGAAACTGAAAACTATCAATTCATGATCACTATGCCCAAGATGACCTCTGACCTTGACATCCCTCATGAGTCCTTCTCTGTGAACAATAGGTCCAGGAGGGAGACTTCCTTATCTGGTTCTCTGGCCAGATGTCAGGAAATTATCTTTCACGCATTCCAAGAAGTGTTTCCTCTCTACTGTATTGTATTTCCAGCAGATATCTGGGAAGTTGAAGTCCCCCAAGAGAACAAGTGGTAGTGATTGTGAGACTTCTCCCAGCTGCTTATAGAATATTTTGTCTGCTTCTTGATCCTGGTTGGGTGGTCTATAACTGACTACCACCATGATATCTGCCTTGTAGGACTTTTCCCTGACTCTTACCCATAGACACATAACCCTATCATCACTGTCATTATGCTCAACACAATCAATGCACCCCCTAACATGCAGGGTCACTCCAACACGTTTCCTTTCTGACCTACCCTCTCTGAAGAGTTTATAGCCATCCATTGCAGCACTCCCGTTGTAAGAATCATCCCACCATGCTTCTGTCATGGCAAATGTATCCTAGCTTTCCTGCTCTACAATGGCTTCCAGCTCCTCCTGTTTGTGGTCCATGTTGCATATGTTGGTGTAGGTGCAGTCAGTTGGCCTATTGATCCCATCACCTTTCTGAGGCAAGAAGGCCTAATTCCTACCTGCCAATTTCCCAGGCACTTCTGTGATTTCTAGCCCATCAATATCACTTCTGTCTTTGCTATCACAACCCCTGCCTCCACAGATATGGCTGATTTAAGGTCCTCACTAGTGTGCTGTTCCACAAACATTGATGTGCTCCCCTCAAGCTTCTCTCCAGCAAGCCAGGTTTTATCCTTTTAGTGCTTTGTGTAAAGTGACCCATGATAAAAAAAAATGTGAAGGCCTGCTGATGACACCAGGCTTGGATCCAGGTATTGATCTGCTGAATCTTCCTTTTTCTTCCCTCATTGTTCCCTGTAGCTGGAGGGATAGAGGAGAACACTATTTGTGCTCCTGATCCCTTGGCCAGTCATCCCAAGTCCCTGAAGTCTCTCTGGATTGCCCTTGGATTTTTTGTTGTGGATTCATTGCTGCCTACCTGAACAGTCAATAATGGGTAATAATCTGAGGGTCATACCAAGTTAGGAAGTTTTTTCATCACATCTTTAACCTGTGCCCCAAGGAGTCATCAGAACTTTCCTAGGAGGTGGATCTGGTCTGTATATTGGACCTTCTATTCTCTTGAGAGGAGAGTCACTGATGACATTGGGCCACCTTTTTTTTATTTGTAGAAGGAGTTTTGATGTAGGGCATAGACTGACTTAACTTCAGTGACACTTCTAAGCTAGATGAATCATTGTCCTTGTTGTTATTATTATTATTAGGTCCCACTTGTGAGGCCTTGTACCTGTTATGCAAAGGCACCTGGAAAAGTAGAGTTGTTGCTGAGGGTTTGTGCCTGCTGTGCTGGGCAGGAACATGTTACCATTGCCCCTTGCCCTTCTGGTCATTATGTTCAGTCAGATGGAGATGGGAAAGGGAATCCTCTGTGTTATGCATCTTGTCTGATTGTTGAGCCTGTCTCAGGAATGTGGATGTGAAAGCAAGATGTGGTTCCAGTGATCAATCTCCCTCTTGCACTCCCTGATACTCCTTAACCTACTCACCTCCTCTGGAGCTCTGTCATTAAGCAGAGGGGCTCCTCTACCTGGGTGTACGTCCCACAGGTGTGCTCACTCCTGCTGTCCTGTACTGGTGTAAGCGCTGGGCACACCCTGCATCCTGACACCTGGGTGGTTGCATGTTTCCAGTGAAGCTCTATCTGGGAAGCTGCATCAGTCGTGGTGGGTGCAAGAGTTTTGAGAAGCTCATTTGGAGCAATTTGCACTTCTGACACCTCCAGATCTACCTGGAATATGCTCTTCCTTTAAGTCCTGGCTTTATGACATCTCCCCTGTTTGGGGTGGAATTGTGTAATTAAACTATTATTAGGCAAGGTCCTGAGCTCCAGTGATCAGTTAAGACTACCTTACCAGGGCTGATTTGCTTTTCTCTAATCCTTCCTTCTAGAAGCAGTGGCAGAAGTAACAAACCATTAAACAGTCTACTCCAGTTCTGAAAGCAAGTAAGACAGAGATGATCTCAGACCATATGTTATATGAGAGACTGTCTTACCTAAATCCTTTCCTGGAATCTGGAATGTTCCTCTATTTTCCAGCTCAGAGACTGTCTTCATGCTAGGTTGCGTCCTTGGACAATCTGCAGCCATGGACTTCCGTGTGTGGCTTTCTGTATAGGTGTAATGTCGTTAGCTCTTTGCATTCACAGAACAGGTCTAGACATATATCTGGAAGTAGGATGTCGTGGTAAAGTTAGTCCCTCCACTCTTTTGTAGGAAGACTTTTTTCTCCTTTTTTACGTTTTGTTACAACCAATATGGGTAGATTGATAGATTCATACAGGAAAAGTCTCAAAATCCACTGTAATTTAAATACATCTCCATTCACTGTGATAAGAATAATTCATATAGTTTTGGAGTGGAAGAGAATGCATAGTGTTTAATTAAGGAAACTCTATATTGCCATGTTCTTTTTCTAATTGAAATGTTGCTTTTGCAACAAAGGAACTTAAAACTATATTGTGTTTTTTGTATGATTTCTGTTCCACAGTAAAATAACTTCTACATTTTCAGGAAATAGGATATTAAATTTTCTGTATATTTGCATGTTTTATAAACAGTTAACTTTGAATTTGATATCT
This sequence comes from Todiramphus chloris collaris, assembly GCA_025345505.1. NCBI lineage: Eukaryota > Metazoa > Chordata > Aves > Coraciiformes > Alcedinidae > Todiramphus > Todiramphus chloris. Next base: position 7,919,614 of record JANVCC010010369.1, read on the forward strand.
TAGCTTAGCTCATTCTATAGGTAGCTATGTGGATTTGAAAATATCAACATATCTGCACTATGGCACCATTTTTAAGGAATGTCAATGTAAAACTTGCTGACTACACTTTCTTTGATAGGTTTTTTTTTTTTTGTCTTCTTAGATTAATATTTTTAAAAGCTTACTTAGATGATATTTTGGAAAACTACCTTAGCTACTTCAGTGATATTACTAGTTGTCTTAATTTTTTTTTCTATATCTTCCTAGCTATGAATATACAATTCCTTTAAGAGGAAAATGCTGTCTTTCTTAGACAGCTTTTATTTCGAAAAGGACACTTGCTCCTGGTTTGATCAGGAGTTGCACTGATGGGGTGCAGAGCAGAACAGTTAACAACAGCTCTGTTAGAGTGAAGTATCTACTTGCTCTTTTCCATTGCTCTGAGGATAATTTGCAGTATTAGTCCATCCTCCTCATGTTGTTGAACATACAGTGTATACAACAATCAGTCAAACACTGCTTAATAATCTTGGAACTGAAATTTTGAGCAGGTCTACTGCACATGCAATTAATGTTACTTAAGGGGAGGTTTTGTTTTTCCTCCACCCTGACTTTTGACCTAACTCATGGAAATGGCAGGCTATTACCCATTGCTTTACTGAATTAATTGTCTAGCACTTTGGGCAGTTAGACTGTTTCACAGAGAATGCAATTCAAGAGGTGGTACTATGCACCTGGGAAGACAGAAGACAGGAAAATGAGGAAGTGGGATGTCTTGCCCACCATTGCTTGCAATATTTGCCTGGCTCAGCTCTACCTGAGGAGGAGCAGGTGCTTCTGAGGACTTAGAAATCAGAGAGAGTAATACCTCTGATCCAAACAGGTACAGGCAACAACTAGGTGTAGGCAGGCATTCAGGAATTAGATCTAGGTTGCTGATTATGGACATGAAAACCCAAAGAATCTTGCAGTTTCATCTGGGGTCTCCTGAATAATCTGTCCCGTAATATTTCTGTAGATCGATTTCCCATCTGTAAATCACATGATTTCCTGATGTTTGTAGGCATACTGTGAGGATAAGATGAAATCTATTACCTGAAAGGGCTGTGAAGGACTTTGATGGTATGTAGTCATCAAAAGTTTCTGAGGCACAGGTTGTCAGGCTGCAGATAATTCTTTATCAAGTTGCCTGTAGCTGATAAGCATTAAAAAAATAACTATTAGACTGTATATATTCTTCTGAGCTATATTAAGTGGTTACTCAGCAGGAGTTTGTAAATAAATAGTGAGATGATTTTACAGTGTTGCTAGCATTTTACAAATTCAATCTAAAAACCAGCACTTAAAATAAAGCCTAACAATGTAGTACTTAAGTAGTGTGCTACAGTAAGGCTTGGGAAATGCTGTTTATGCTACCCATGGATCTATTGAATTGATTCCTACATGAGACATTAATCATCGGCTTAGTATCCCCAACACAGCAAGATTCTGTCTTTTTTTTTTTTTTTTTTTTAAATTTGTTGAATGCCCATTTTCACATGACATCACATGACATGACATCACAGGACATGACATCACATATCACATCCTTAAAACACTGGGACAGAGAAGTATTATCTTGGGTGTTCATGTAGTATGAACAAAATCAGGCTATCAGCTAACTTCTTTGAAGGTAAAGCAGGAGTCATTGGGTTTTGATTGTTTGATTTGATATAGTTAAGTAGACTTCAAGGGCTCTTTGTTATTGTGGAAATGAGCTGCTGTTTTCTCCTCATCCTTCTGATAAGATTATGTATATTGTTTAGTTTTAGGTAGTCCTACAACCAAGCAGGGAGTTGGACTCAATGTTCTTTATGTGTCCCTTTCAGCTTGAGGTATGTTATGACTCTGTGTTTCTACCTGTGTGTGGCAGATGCACACACCCAGATGAAGAGCTGACAAAGACTGGGGCTTACAGAAACTCTGATAAATATGGGGGCTTTATGGCTATTTAAAAATAAAACCTGACTACTTTGCTCCAGGCCCTTACCTTGTCTTTTTCGCACATTTGCCCCCAGCCAATTAGAATTGTCCACAGGTCAGACTCAAGAATGGACATCCACCCCTCCACTTCAACACACTCGGCACTGCCCTGGCCCCGGCCTCCACCACAGAGCCAATTTTTGCTGGTGCTCCTTGGAGCAGTGGGTCGACAGTCAGGGATTCTCCCCTTGGACTGGGACACCGCCCAAGGAAACTTCCCCCGATTGAGTGCCCTCACCCTCCCTTTGGTGAGTATTTCTGGGTACACCCTTGAGTGTTACCTCACCTTCTTTTGGGTGAGTGATTCCATTTTCTGTGCACCTTCCATTTTCCCATTTTTGAGTGAGTGTGTGAACTTTTTGGGTCATCTTTCTAAAAGGACTGTTACCGAAACTTAGGAATTCTTAAGTCAAGTTGTGTAGTATTATACTCCTGCCTGACTTCAAAACTTGTGATTTATTTTGGTCTGTCAAAGTGATAACAATGCCCAGAAAAGATTATAACTTTGGAAGATATGTGTTTGGTGTTTTTTTTGTATATTGGAAGTTATGCTTATTTGTATATTTTAAGTTAGTAAAAATGGACACAGGAAAAGCCTGGTTTGGCTTTTGCAATTACATACCTAATAACCTGCTTAGCAACATACCTCTGTTTTAAACAGAAACAGGATCTGATGATTAATAATATGCTATCTCTGTCTAGAACAAAGCCTGTAGAAAGAATGATGATTTGTTTAACCAAGAGGTGATGAAGAACTGTTGAGGATTGCCAAATCTAAGTGAAACTGGGGGAAACATGATTCTTGCAGAGGGAAATTGCAGCCACTGACTCACGGACCACCAACAGCAATTATACCACCTCCTTAAATGAACAAGGAAATTAATAGCACGTGTGGTGATTTCATAGCAAGCTAGGATATTTTAATGAATCACATAGGTGAAGGACAATGCATATGTATTAAAGAGATGAATATAATTAAAACTTTATGTATAAATAACTGGTGTTTTAGGATGTTGGTGTGCTGGTTTTGATCCCACAGCCATGAATGTGCTATCATGAGAATAAAGAAAAAACCTCTGCCTTTTATGTGTGATTGGCAGTTGCATACCACTAGGATCCCAGTTTTAGGAAAACAGGAGTACTGGGTAATTTTTGATTGGAATAAACCTTCATTTTGAGTACCTGCTCAGTTTGGTTTGTGAGTGCCTCCACCTGGCATCTGTTCTTCTGGTTTACTTTGGGTTATCAGAGTATTACGACCGTGCTACATGTTTTGCGGGTGCTCCCATGACATTTGGAGTACTAAGTAGTATGAGATGCAGTGGATCTTTGGTTTGAGTAGCAACTCTGTTTTGTGGGTTCCTCCATGACAATGTGTTGCCAAAATACCATTGTTCTGTGAATCAGTTGTGGGGAAAAAGCAAAACCCATATATCTATAACACTAGTCAGGCACCTAACTGCAATAAAGGAATACCACAGCTAGTTTACAAGCAAATCCGGAAGTAGTAACATAGGAGAATCTAAAAATTCAATTACAGACCACAAAAACATGGAAAAGGGAAATTAACATGGCATATATACCACCACTTTAGTTTACAAGCATCTTGTTCCCAAACTGTTGTATGCTGTAGATAAAAGGCATGGCCAATAGAAATGTCACCTCCAACCTGTTTTTTTCTTGCTTCAACAATTTACTGAGTAAAATCATGAATAGTGCTAGGGATCAAAATGGTTACTGCTTAGGAAGAGGCATATTGTGACCTGTTAAAGAATACATTCAGAAAAGGATATGAACCAGAGTAGAATTTTCAGATCAAAAGTGACTTGCATAAATGGATAGTTCATCATGAGGGTTAGAAGATGCTTTAAAATTAAATAGAATTTAATTAGAATTTCATTAAATAGAACAGAGACAGCATTTGAATTTCAGAGCATAATGTTATAAATCCAGAGTACTTAACACAGTAGTACTAAACTTGACAAGTTCCCCAAAATGCTGGTTGCTTTTAGTCTTTGTTCCTTTTGTGTACACCTACCTCTATAATCTGTGTTCCGGTGAGTATGTCAGAATACTCTCATCTTCTGTGATATCTTAAAAAGACAACATCTTGGTTTTCTCAGCAAAATATTCTTTACAAGTTGTTTTTGGTTTTGTTTTTTTTGTGTTTTTTTTGTCCTACCCTATACCTGTCTCCCTAATGAAGAGATACTGAGTTTCTGTATGCAAAGTTAGGCTTAGCAGTAGTGTGGATAGCAGACACAAAACTGAAAAATGCGCAAGTGATCCTGAAAGGAAGCTGAGAAGACTAAATCTGGCTTTGTTCAGTTTCATCTCACAAACTGAGCACAGTCATCTGTGTTGTGTTTCTTTTTAGGGTAGGCTTACTGCTTTTCTCAATTTATGGCCAAAAAACAAAACTGGTTTTCTGGATTAGTCTGACAAGAAAGCAAAAAATCTTTAAAGACCTAAGAACCCATCTTTAAAAAGTCTTTTTTCTCTGAAGGATGCTAGGTTGGGAAAGAAAACTAGGCTTAAGACAAAATTGCATTTTTCTTTTTCAATTTTATTTGAATATATGGCAGGATAAACCAAGTGAAACTTCTCACAGTTTCAAGTCTGCTGTGAATTTTCCACTCTGAGCTTTAAATGTCTCTATTCCTGAATGAAATGAACTGTCCTGAAACTACTGAAACATTGATACATGAATTCACTTAAAGAAAGCTGCAAAGACATGTTAAACCCCAATTTAAAGTTTCAGCATAGCTTGACCATCAGTTTCTATAGTCTCTCCCTCACATCAGACAGCCTTCAAATAGATGTTTCACCATGCTCTGAAATACAGCAGATTCTTGATGCAGTTGATTCAACCGAGACAATGGGAATATTTCTGCAGGCAACTAAGTACAATCTATTAAAGGAGAAACAGAGATAGTTTGGAGATGGCATTTTCATAAACATTATATTGTTACTAATAAACTTCCTTCTTATTTGTAGGTCTATACAAACCACCATCACTTTCTTCTGTTTCAAGCAGTCACGGCCTCTGTAGCTGAAATGAACATCAGCAACATGTTAAGTCAGAGATAAACCTAAAATACCAGGACGTGCCTCTTCAAGCCAGTTTATAACCTTTCAGAGTGGGTGGCATTCTTTTAAACTCCTGGAACCCAAACAATAATACCATGGACTTCTTCATAACTGCTAAAATTTCTTAATCTTTCACAAGGTAAAATGTGTTAGTTAAAGTCTGCATAACTTTAATCTTTCAGCAACTAAGAAGAGCAAGACCTTTTTTTCATGTAAGATTAGTGCAAGTAATTTCTCTTCCCCGAAAAGTAACTTTGATTCCTTCATCTTCACTTATGCTCTCTGAGAAAATTTGCTTTTTAAACGTGTGGGGTTTTTTTTGCTGTTGGGTTTTTTTTTGTTTGATTTGGTTTGGTTTGGGTTGGGTTTTTTGGTGTTTTTTTTTTTTTTTTTAATTTTGGTTTGGTTTTGCTTGTTTGTTTGTTTTTGAAGGCTAGAATTACAAGGTTAAGGCTGAGAATTTAAAGGGAGATAGGTGACAAACCATGTTAAAACTTGGTGGGAACTGTTCATTGAACCCTTTGTGGTCCTTTACAATTCTGAGTGCAACAATTCTGTCCAGAGGATTGAGAGATCACTTGACAACAGCCAGCTTATCTTCAGGACTACATAGCTAGTGTGCCCAGCATGTGTAAACACGCGTCCATTGGAGGGCAGCATTGACAAGTTTTAATGACATTTGCGGACCATGAATTGGGATGGTTGAAATGCAGGCAGACGTTTGTGGTTTTTGTCTTACAAAAGTGTAAGGCCTGGCAGAAAGCTAGAATAAACAGCTCAGGATTATGTTTTAAACCACTGCAGCAAGATTAATGTCTGTAACACGCTAACAAGAACCTTTAAAAATACATTTATGAAAACTGGTGTGTAGAAATTATGCAAGGTGCATCTGTAATTTGAGCAGAAAAACTTCTGAGTGCATCTGTACAGTGCTGTCATTTATAGACTTTAGAAGTCTTCTCTGGTTAGTCTGGAGCTTTGCTTCAGCGAGTGTTGTGTTGCTTTGACCTTAACTGTGTGTGTAGGTTAGAACGTCCCTGGTTCTTGATAGTAGGTAGTGTTCTGGGCCATATCTAGGGATTTGTTTGGTATCAAAGTGAAATAAATGTGACAAAAATGTATTGTTTTCCGTGTCAAGCTTTTAATGTTGTGGTGCTCTGTTGATAAGAGAATGTCGCATCTGCTGCTACAGATGTTTTTGGACTGATAGATCATTTGACCTGCCTTCTCTGCTGCTGATTGTTGATCCACCCCTGCTGTCAGCTCTTCACTCCTGCCCACTCAGGACCCCGTCTATCTTGGGTTGACATGAGCTATAATTTCATTGCTTTGCATTATCTACTCGAAGTTGTCATCATTGTCAATAGTGCTGTCTCAAATACAGTCATACATAATTACATTTTCTCCCCTATCCATCACAGCATGCATTTTCTTTACCATTTTATCAAAATCAGGTGCGCTGTATTGTGTACAAATGACTAGGAACTGAATTTTTTTTCCGCAGTCATAAGTGATTTGTGTTCAAGACTTAGTGCAACTGGCCTGTTGCAGAACTGGAACTGTAAAACAGGACAGAAAAATAGCAATTGTTTTATATCACAACTATTCTCTTGTCAAGGTTTAGGGTCAGGGCAGCCTGCTAGACCTATAAGAGATGCTCTCTGTTAACGCCACTCCCTCCCCAAAGGGGAAGAGAAAGGGAGTAAGGGAGAGAGAGAGACTTATGGATTAGAAAAGAAAGCTAGAAGAGCTTTAATGAAAATAATAATAATAAAATTGAATATATACAAATACATATAAAACCAGTATTGACCCACATGCACACACACATCCCCTCCACCCCGTGTCAATTACATCACCATCACCACTGGTGCTGCCAAGCAGGCATGGGATGAAGTCCCAGACTGGACTCAGCAGCAGACAGGAACCAGATTCGGGAGCTGGATGTCAGGATTGAAGACAGAACAGACAAAGTCATATTCAGATGCTGGCCATCGAAGAGGAGAGATTGACCCTCATGATCCTTCAGTTTTATACTGGATATAATGTATATGTTGGTCATTGGTCAGTTTAGGGTCACCTGTCCTGTCTGCTTCTCACTGCAAGTGCAGCCTTTTAATTTCTGCACCCCCTAGTGTGGTAGAAAAGATGCAGCAGTGGCCTTGGTCTGCACACCAATCCTTGTTACTAACTCTAACCATGGGGTGTGATCACTGCCAGAAGCAGACACTGTCTGTGAGAACAGGATGCTAACTTCAGACAGTGCAGTTAGAAGAACTGAGCTGGAAGGTAAAATTGATGAACAGCTTAGTTCTGTTCTCACTCAAAGCAGGACAAGATTAGTGCAGGAGTTTTGATTGCTTTTAAAATATTCTTTAGACAAATAGTGTATATGTTAATGTATCTATGTTGTAGTTCCTCAAATAAGAGTAATGACATGAGAGCTGCAGATACTAGTCAAGTACAGGCTCATCTAAAAGTATCACTAATTGCTTTCTGCACTACTTTTTTACCGGTTAGCTTATGACAATGCACACTTAATTAAGGCTTGTGATGTGGTTTCTTTCTCAGCCACGGGTGCTGCGACCACCATCTATGCAGTTGAGGCAGATGGTGACCCAAATGCTGGGTTTGAAAAGTCAAAGGAGCCAGGAGAAATACAGTATCTTAACTCCACAAACATGGAGAGTTACTACTGCTAGAAGCAGACACTGCCTGCGAAAATCTGCTGCTAACTTCAGAAAGTGCAGTTAGAAGTGACAACTGAAAAGTAAAATAACTGAACAGAATTAGTTCTATTCTTACTCAAACCAGGACATCTCTGTTCAATAGAAGTCCAACCCTCTGGACAAAGTTATCTTGAGACAGTGTAGTTCACCCCTAAATGATCTGCTTTTTCAATATGAAAGTATCAAAGAACTAAACAGAAACTCCTCTCCAAAACCCATCCAAATCATTGAAAAAAAGGCAATGTTCTATTTCATACTCAGGAGTAAACTTGGAGATCCTAGACCCACAAATGAAAGTATAGGTGCTTAAAGATGCCCTTCAGGGAGCCGAAGTACCGCCGAGCCTACAACAGCAAATGCTCCTCTGCTTTCCCATGTCGTAAGAAGTGTGATGCCACCTGCCGGGCAGCAGGTCCCACCAACAGCATGCCCTGTGGCCCCTCCCCACCCACTGTCCCATGCCATGCCATGCCATGCCATGCCATGCCATGCCATGCCATACCACCCTACCCCACCCTACCCCACCTTTGGAGAAGATCACCCCGTTCCCACCCACCATCCTGGCCATCCCCTGCCCGCCAGCTGCACTGGTGACATGGCTGGTTTCTTCGTAAAGAAATGCACAGGTAAAGGCCACAAACACTACGCCCAGGTGCGTCAAAAGGATTGACTGAGCTGAATGAGGAAATATCACATGCCACTGTGTAAAAACAATTTCAACCTTGCTGAGACACTATGGTCACCTTTTTCTTCTTTGTCATTTTGAAAAGAGAGTGAGTGAAGTGAGTATAGTGGAGGAAGCTGGAAAGCAAAACAGGTGAAAGACCACCCGGACTTTATTGAAACAAAAGTCCAAGCATTGTAACTTTTCTGTATTTCTCTGATGCACATGTGAATGCAAAACACACACCCAAAGAACCTACACAGAGAGAGGTTTAAGAATAGTGTACTGCAAGACAAGCCTTCCAGCAGTGTTGGCTTAAATGTGAAAAGAAAAATGTTGTGCAAGGTATACTTTCATGTAGTTCAGAAGTGTTTCTGTTCTTAAACATCAGTCCAGAGGAAGTGTTACCAGCTCCCCCTGACAGATAATCCTTTTGTTTTTATTGGCTTTACATGCTCTGAAATTTCAGTGAAAGTAGCTATGTATAGCCAGCTCAGTGTGACACATAACACAGATTTCACATAAAAAAATTAATGTAGCATTTCCCATGATTTATTCATCTAAACCTGCAATTTATTTTCTCCACTAAATTCTCAATTAAAGTACAAACCATGCTTAGTTAGACTCCTTAAAAAATGTTAGTCTGACAAGCTCTATCAATTGTAATGTAGAATAAAAAAACCCCTCTTATCAGATGCTGAAAAAGATTGAGATTTCGGTAGACTTTCTGGCTTATTCCTGCATAGTTCCTGTAACACATCACAATGCCATATTTGCAAAGCATGTATATTTCTCTGTATATCTTTGATGTTCTTTACTAACTATAACTTCTGTGAGACATGAAGTGGAAGGAAGATAGCACTAAGTGAATATTTCCACCTTTTTTTCCTATGTTATGTGAGTTATTGTTCAGAAGTGAATGTTGTCTGTAATAGGCCAGGCACAAGGGAAAAAAAGTAATGATTTAGATAAAGATTGACAGCTAAAGATGTTCATGCTGAGTTAGTTACATTCACTACATAATGATGTGATATTATTAACAATATAGGTGAAGCACCAATGTGATGATGTAGAGCTGTAAGACTGTGTGAGTGTGAACCCATCAGTGGAAGATGGACCTAATATTAGTTATTCTGGAGATGTGACAAACACGTCTCCTGGCTGAGTTAGAAGGAGCTGTACGTGTAGTCACGTATTAAATTGTCTTGCCAGGTAGTTTCTTCCTGTTGAATATTGTGTTTGATAGTTGTAGTGGGTCTGGCTGAGCTGCTTTTCCCCACCCAGCCCTCACGCTGCAGCACTGGGAGCTGGGGGGTGTTGATAACACACCCGTGTTGTGACTGCCAGTGCTCACACGGCACCAGAGCCTGGGGAGGCAAGGTGGGGGAGGGGATACAGCCGACCTGAGCTGACCAGTGGGATATTCCATACCATATGACGTCAGCTCAACTATAAAGGGAGAGGGCAGGAGGAGGATGGGGGGGCATTCAGTTTGTCCTCCAAGCAACTGCTATATGTGTTCTAGAGCCCTGCTTCCTGGACTTGGCCTGACGTCGCCTGCGAACGGGAAGTAGAGAATAAAATCTTTATCTATATAACCCACAGTTCTTTTCATTGAAACACTAGTTTTGCTTTAGTATTTAAGAAAACATGTGGCTATGTAACATCCAGCAAAGAAAAGCACACATTGCAGGCTGTCTCTTACAGGATTCTATTGTTTCAAAGAGAATTTTCTCCTTTTTCTATCTCTCAACCTTTCTAAAAGACCATCTGTTATCAGAGTTTTACAGAACAAAAAGTGATGTTCCCAATTCTACATGCTGAATACTTCCATATTCTGCAGAGATTTTTCTGAATTACCCATGCATTACATGAATAAAAAAAGCTCAGACTTTTAATTACAGTGCTGTAATAATTTAAATTAACTTTAGGATTTATCTGTTTGTTTTTGTCTTTATTTTGTTTCGCATCCAGCCATGTTTTAACTTTAAAATCATATCTGTGGTATTTGACTTCCCATGCCTGATGAGATTTTTGTTGTCATTCTATCAAAAAGAATTTGAATGTTAGTGAAGATAAGTGCCAGAGTACTGTGAAAAGATGCCATATAAATGTTGAAATGATAATTAAAGGCGCTTTTTTTCCCCCAACATTTTTCAGTTTAAGAGGTTCTAAAATGCCTTTATGTTTTATTACTTTTCCCTTATCTATAGATCTAAAAAATTATCTCCATGCCATTCAGCATATATGGAAACTGATGTGTCTCTCTCTTCTGGTAAATATTTCTAATAGCACCACAGCTGTTTCAGCCATCTACCGTTCTGGGCTGTGTTGTTATTTCAAAGAAGCAGCACAAGAAATGAAGCTTTCTTTGATAGCTGCTGCTGCCCCTTCAAATGGGCATAGAAATGTTCTTAGTTACTCTTTTTCCTTCCCTCTTTCCATCTTCCAGGAGAAGAATAAAATAGTGCTCCAACCTCATTGACAAGGATTTCTATGCTCTAAGGTTTAATTTGGAGGAATAAATTAGTTCCTTCCACCATATTGGTAAGGGGATGTCTACATTAAACTTACACTACAAATTCACAGTCAGAAGGCCATTCTGTTTTAAGACCATTCTGTCACTGACAGGATTAGCTTTGTACACTACTTTGCATGAGCTTTCGTGATGCAACAGCTCCACTGTTTCTGGAGAGTTCAGTCAGTTGTCTGAGAATGAACTGAGAAAGAAAAGGGAAATATTTGTTTTCCTGCAGATCAGTACACTGATTTGACTCGCTGCATGGCTACATAATCACTGATGCTGATGCTAAATAGGGATCAGGAGAGGAGAATATCCAGCTCATCTAAACTGGAAAGATAGATAGAACCTTTTTAGAGGTTCAGAAGATTCTGACCTAACTGAGCAGGCCGCTGTGGTTAGTACATATGTATGTAATCTTAAACTTACTGAGTACTACTATCTGGGTAGCCAAAGTAACCTACATTTTAACACATGCTGATCTTCTGGCTATTTATTGAAGGGAATCATTGCACAAAACTTTTAGAAATTTCTTGGCTGATTTTATTTTCATTGTACTAGTTGACTGTAGGATCACTGCTGATCTTAAGGTCAATTGGTACACTGAAAATGTACTTTAAAAACCATGCCATGTTTTTCTGAGAGCACAGTTTGTACATTCAAAATTTTCTTTCCAATTAAATGACTGAATAATAAATGAGTCTTCCATTTTTCATGAGAGCTGAAGTTCAGTAGGCCCACTGTGTTCTTCATCTTAATTGAAATATGTCATGACTGATTTAATCCATTTTATGGGTCCTTGTAAGAAACCTCTTGATTTCTTTTTCTTCTAAGCTTTTGACTGATCTGTTACTCTGTTTTCTTGTGGCTTGAGCTCCTGACCCTGAGAGTATTTCTTAGCTGTGTCTTCACACAGATTTGTGAAGAACAACTTGGGTAACAACTGGATGCCTGAGATACAGACGAGAGGTTTGCTTGGTCAGGGTGGATAGAAATTAAGGTTTCCTAATACAGCTTTTCAAAAATAAGCCCTATAAAAATTACTTTGACTTCTTATGGAATCAGTTCCTATTGATGTGCACGTTTCATGGTAATGTACAATGGGCCAGGATTGAGAGTTGTGGGGTTTTTAAGTACTCAAAGTACTATGTATCACATTTCTAAGTGGGCTACCAGACTGGACATCAAAAAAGGAATGTTATATTTAGACAAAACCGCCCAAGGCAAGGCATTGGATGACAATCTAGCCTAGCAAAATGTAAGAGCGGGTTTACAGATTCAGACCAATTTCTCTCCCCCAGAATCTTATGCAGCAGGAGCAACTAGAAACGACTCATGGAAGAATAAGGAGAAAGCAAGCAAGTGTGATGCTTCCTCCAAGCAATCTTCAGTCTCTGACCATTTCCAGCTCTATGGACAGCCTACTTAATAACCCAGAGTAGTTATCCAGTGTCCCTTTGAACCCACAATTTTTAAATTATTTTTTTTAAACTGACCCTTAGTTGTTTTGCTTGAAGTTAACTGGAACTCGGGGTGGAAGAGACTGATTTTTGTGTCTGATGATACTTGTGTCTGATTCTTGTTTATATGCTTCCATTATTTAGTCTGTAAGTTATCTCTTTTCCCAGACAAGAGTAGTCATAGCCTCTTTGGTCAGATTTCATATAGCCAATCTCTATGTATTGCTACATTCTTCTGAACCTTTTCTTATTTGAATGTATCCTCTTTTTGAGTTGAGGGGAGATAAACATATAGGATTTGAAGTTTGGAAGAAACATTAATTTATACAATGGTATTACAGTATTGTCGGTTTTGTTGTCTGCACCTTTCCTAATGTTCCTAGTATTCCTAACCTTTGGATTGCTTTTTGACTTCATCTGAACACTGACCTGATGGTTTCATGGAACTTTGTGTCATAACCCTAAGATTTTCATCTGTAATGGTAAAGGTAATCTTAAAGCTTTGATTTTAAATGTAAAGCTGGCTTTATTTCCCATATTAATTACTCTTTGTTTAATTGCCTTAACTATGTCAAATGCATTTACCTACACTGAAGTTCTGGTGGGCAGTTGAACTGGCTTGGGGTCAGCGCTGTTCTGTGAGTTCATCCTATATCACTTAGTTTGTGTATTGTTTCATTTTTATTACTGTTCTTCTTGTTGTTACTTCTCCTTTAGCACTGTTGTATTGAATTCTCCTTATCTCAGCCTGTGGAACTTGGTATTTTTCTCCCTCTTCTTCCCATTTACCGGGTGGGGAGGCAGTGAGCAAAAGGCCATGGGGTGCTCAGCTCCCAGCTGGGTCTAAACCACAATAGTGCTTTTTGGTGCCCAGCATGAGCACAAAGGGTTGAGATAATGACAACAGGACTCCATTCCAAAACAACTTCATGGAACCCTGGGCTGAAGAGCATGGCATACAGCAGGTCTATCACATCCCCTGTCATGCAGCAGCCTCTGGGAAAACTGAATGATACAATGGACTGTTAAAATCTACACTGAAAGCAATGGAGGGGATACCTTCAAACATTGGGGGACGTGTTTAGCAAAGGCCATCTTGTTGTTTAACACATGAGGACCTACCAATCAGGCTGGCCCTGCCCAGTCAAAACTCCCACATGATGTAGAAGGAGATAAAGTCCCTGTAGTGCACATGATGAATGCCTTAAGGAAGATGGTCTGGGTTAGCCCTGCTTCAGGCAAAGACAAACATGTTCATGGGTGGAGTTGTTTTTGCTCAAGGGCCTGGATACATTTGTTGGGTAATGAGGGAGGATGGAGAAGTCCGATATGGTACTGCAAGGGGTCTCAATTTTGTGTGAGAACAGCCAGTGAAGTAAATTGTATGATGTTAATTGTTAAATCTTCGGGGCATGATGTAGATGGTATAGAAATAAGACGTAGATAATGTCCTGGGTTCAGCTAGGATAGGATTAATTTTCACCAGAAGTTGGGAGGGGACCACAGCCATGATTGTCAGCCAAAACTGCCAAGGGTTTATTCAATACCATACTTACTTTGTGCCTGCCATATAAAGGTGGGAGGTGGGCTAAGAAAGGTGTGGGTTCTGGTGGTTGGTCAGTCTGGCTCAGGGGCAGTGCCATTGTTCCTTGGGTTGGTTCTGTATCGCTCATTTTTTGTATCATTTCTTTGATATTACTGTTGTTATTTCGCCTTTTGCAGTGTTGTATTAAATTGTCCTTATCTCAGCTCAGACTGTTTTGTATTTTTTCTCCCTCTTTTCCTTCCCATTTGAGGTGTGGGGGCAGTAAACAGGTAGCCACATGGTGCTCAACTGCCAACTGGGTCTAATCCACGTCAGTCTTTTTATCACTTTCCCTTCACATTCACTTCAGATACCTAGTTTTCCTTCAGATTCATAGAGTTAGAGAAACATTATGTTGGAAGTATCCTCTGTGCTAGGGTCTGTTGAGTCCAGTAGTATGCTGCTGCTCCATGTCCCTAAGCCCAACCAGCAGCAATGCTGTGCATGTATTTCCAACAGGCACACACAAATACATGTATACGGACTGATACAGGAGGCCACACAGATCATAGATAGAAAACACAGCACTCCTGCAAATACAAAAAAGCATCGATGATATCCCATTCTCCTCTCTGGTAATAAACATCAGTTAGTGGGAAATATATATATATGCAAAAGTCTGGATCTCCCCAGAACTGACTCAGGTGCTCAGTCTGTCCAGAATCGTAGCCTGGATCTCAAAAGCTGCTGTGACCTGGGCACACGAACCCCCAGGCTGCAGGACCACTCCAGCTGCTGGTGCAGACTCCCCTTACACACAGATGTATACATTATGCTCTTCCTCTGCATCCTAGAGTATGTTTCAAGCTGCTAGGAAATAACCCCTCCCACTCTCTAAGGTTTGTTCCTCAGTGCTCCTTCAGGCATGTGGAAGATGATTTTTTTCTTCATATAACCTAACTCTTTGAAGTCCTGTAGTGCCAATCTGCTCAAAGCAGATCTAACTTCCAAATTTCATCATGCTACTTAGGGTCTTTGTCAATCAAATGTCAAAAATGCCCAGGGCTGGGGTTGACAACATTTCGGAGCAGCTGTTGCTGATGGCAACACAAAATTTTCCTGTCATTGGCTTTCACCTTACAGGGACTGCCACTGGAAGACTCAGGAAGAGGGTCTTACAAATGAGATAGTATGAAAAAGAAAAATAAAAAAAAGAAACAAAGATCAATACTAGTCTCTGATCTGTGATGAGTGTGTGCTCACTGCTAAACCAAAAATCCTCAAACATTTATTTTCACCAACTGTCAGTAGTACATTTTTTTGTTGCCTTGATAGAGATGTAACCTTCTGTGCACTTATAATAAATCATGTCATTTCTTACATGATTCAACAGACCTTTGTTATTTAAGGGACTTGCTGTGACTAACAGCACTGAACTACATACAGTGAACAATGTCAAGGTTTAGAGTCAGGGAGGCCCCTTAGACCTATATCAGATGCTCTCTGTTAACCCCCCTCCCTCCCCAAAGGGGAAGAGAAAGGGAATAAGGGAGAGACTCAGCGATTAGAAAAGGAAACTAGAACAGCTTTAATAAATGAAATTAATAATAAATAAAATGGAATATATACAAATACAAACAAAAGCAGTATGGAACCCAACCCCCTGATGGTGATTCCATCACTGTCACCACTGATGCTGTGGAGCAGGCACTGGGGCAGTCCCAGCCTGGGCCCCGCAGCAGACGGGAGCTGTGTTCAGGAGCTGGATCCTGAAACTGGGTTCAGGAATACACAGATCGGATCGAAGGCAGAACGGACAGAGGCCTCCTTGGATGCTTCAAAAAAGGAACTGAAAGAGGACCTGAGCCAAACCAAGCAGAGCTGGCAAAGCAGTCCAAGAGGCAAGAAGAGCCACAGACCCTTTGGATCCCATAGCTCTATACTGAATATGATGTATATGGGATGGAATCCCTCGTTGGTCAGTTTAGGGACACCTGTCCTGTCTGCTCCTCCCTGCAGCTGCAGCCTTTCACTTCTCTGCACCAACCAATGTGATGCACAAGATCCAGCAGTGCCCTTGGTCTGCACACCAGTCCTTGGTAGTAACTGTAAACATGGGGTGTTATCACTGCTGGAAGCAGACGCTGGCTGTGAGAACAGGCTGCCCACTTCAGACAGTGCAGTTAGAAGAACTGAGCTGAAAAGTATAATCACTGAACAGAATTAGTTCTGTTCTCACTCAAACCAGGACATTCAGTCTCTAGTAAAATGTTTTCCAGTGGCTCATTAAAATGTACACAAATATTCACAGCTAAAAGCAAGATGCAGATACTGGCATGATGTCTGGCAAGCTCTGTGTGTAGAGGTATGCATTTTGCTATACTTCTTGAGACATTTTATTGCAAAAGAAAAATGAAAGGTTAAGCATAAAGTGGTTAACATTTCTTGGGTTTCTAATACCTGAATTTGACAGCTGTTCCAGCCACCTTCCCACTCCTCTTATGTGTTTCATTTTGGAATGTCTCTGTACTGTTTTTTGTATCAATATACTCAGTGGGTAGTAATCCTCTTTTCTGTGTCGACCTGATATCAACACCCAGAAAAGATTAGAAGTTCAGAAGGTATTGTTATTGGTATATAGGAAGATATGGTTATTGGCCTATTTTAAGTTAAAGTGAGAATAGGAAAAGCCTGGTTTGGCTTTTGCGTTTACGTACCTAGTAACATGCTTAGCAACATCTGTTTTAAACAGAAACAGGATCTAATAATTAATAATATGCTATCTCTGTCTAGAACAAAGCCTGTAGAAAGAATGATGAGTTGTTTAACCAAGAGGTGATGAAGAACTGTTGAGGATTGCCAAATCTAAGTGAAACTGGGGGAAAGGTAATTCCTGCAGAGGGAGATCACAACCACTGACTCATGGACCACTGACCCCAATTATACCAGTGCCTCAAAAGAACAAGGAAATAAATGGCAAATAAAATAGACAGAGCATGCACTATAATTTGAATTGAGGATGCATTTTTGTATTTTGCTATAATTGAGGATGTTTTGGCCAATCATAGAGTTGAGCAACAATGCATATGTATTAGAAAGAGGAATATGATTAAGATTTGGGGTATAAATAACTGATGTTTTCAGACGTTGGGTGTGTTGGTTTTGACCTGACACCGATGGTTGTGCTCCCATGAGAATTAAGAAAATACCTCTGCCTTGTATGTGTGATTGGCAATTGCATACAGGGTGACAGACCCAGTTTTGGGAAAGCAGACTTCTTCAGTTAAATGCAAAATGAACTGTAATTTTTTTCTCCAGAGATCTTAGTCTCAGCTCATTTCTCAGATCTTTTGGAGGTAAAGGAGAGTAGAAGGTAAAGGAATGCTAGTTCTTCCAACAGGGAACTGAAGGACAGGGAAATTATTTATTTAAAATAACTGAGAGAGAGATCTTAACTCTGTTTTTCCAATCTCCATTCTAGTGCCACAACCACTGACCCATCACTTCTCTTGTTATATGCTCTCATATCAGCAAAGTCTAGTTTGTAATTTTCTCATTCCATCTGTAAGTAGTAGAGTGTAAGGTGGGCTTTCTCCTTGATAGAGCCTAATCACCACTTTAACATAATTGTTGAATTAGTGGCAGATCCAATTCAGTAGACTAAACTGGTCCATTTATAATGTAAACAGTACTTGTTAACTTCTCTGTTGCTCTTCTCTTGATTTGGGATTGGAAGGAAAAATATAAAAATATCACAACAGAAGATATTTTAAAAATATATTTGAATTGAAAGTAAAAATCAACATGACACTCGCAAAAGCTCTTTTAAGGATTTTAGATTGGTTTTCATATCAAAGAAAAGCAGTATCTCAGTAGAGCTTTGAATAGTCATCCAAATGGATTTTTTTAAAGATCTTTGGACAGTTCTCCACTGCTGCTCCATGACAGGATTATACCTATTTTTAAGAGCATCATGTGTACCTTTTGCAAAACCCATCATGCAGTACTTACTTTCTGTCATCCACTGACTTGATAAGCATATTTTGAGACATAGCTCTACGTAGTTATGCTTTTTACAGAACTGGCAAGAGCAAAAATTATTGTTATTATTTTCAACAATGTAGAATTCTGTACATAACTGTGCTATAGTCTTATTATTTACCTTTCTATACAGCATTGTCTGCTCAGTCACTTTCTGTGCTGGTATACTTCACTGAAGTTTTGATTCAGCACTGAACACATTGTTAAAATCAGTTGAATCAGATCCCAGAATGTTATTCTTATGGTGTTTTCCCAAAACTGGGTCTGTCACTCTGTATGCGACTGCAATCACACATACAAGGTGGTGGTATTTTCTTCATTCTCATGAAAGTGCAGTCATGGGTGCCAAGTCAAAACCAGCACATCAACATCTAAAACCACCAGTTATTTGTATATGAAGTTTTAATGATCTTCATCTTTTTAATACATATGCTTTATCATTCATCTACGTGATTGTTTAAAATATATTTGTTTCTTATGTAAATCAGCATGCACCAATTTTTTATCTATTATTACCTCACTCATTTGAGGAGGTGGTATAATTGGGGTAGGTTGCCCATGAGTTGGTGGTTGTGATCTTCCCCTGCTGGAATCACCTTTCCCCCAGTTTCACTTGGATTTGGCAATCTTCAACAGCTCTTCGTGGCTAGTTGCTTGGCCAACTCATTATTCTTTCTGCAGCCTTTGTTCTAGGCAGAGATAGCTTGTTGTTAATTATTAGAACCTGTTTCTGTTTAAAACAGAAGTATGTTTCAAAACATGTTACTGGGTATGTAATTTCAAAAGCCAAACCAGACTTTTCCTGTGCTCACTTCAACTAACTTAAAATATACAAATAACCATATCTTCCAAACTTCTATTTTTTTTTTCTGGGGCATTGATTTCAATGGAATAATTTTCTCTTATGGGAATCTTTTAATCCAGGACTGTAGAACAGTATTTAAGAAGAATTTTTCATGCATAGAGACTTCTAGAATGCACTTTTCCCACAGTGGACAAATAGAGTGTCATAAATTTTCTGAACCTTTACCTCTTGGATACACTTTGCTTTGCTAAACTTACACCACAGTGCTTTTATTGTTGGATATATAGTTTGCTTTTAGTGTATCCGTGTCACTAGTCCAGTATCTTATTTTCTCTTTATAAAGACTGAAATCTGTAATGACTAAATTTACACTAATCCCTTAGAATGCTTCAGAATTTCTACTTTCTACTCAACAGTGATTTCCCCAAAGACTTTTCACCTTTAATTTATACTAGATATTGATAAAATATTAGACACCAATCTGCAGCTACTGGCTTTGTGTGGATTGTTTTGCCTCAGAGATTTCTATCAAAATTCTGCCTCTCTGTCATGTGAAAACAGATGAAAGACTGTGATCTAAAAGCTTAAAGCTACAGGGCAAAACCTCATCCTGTCAAACCACTTTGATGCCTAAGAATGATATGAAACATTTGAAAATTCTATGTAAGTAAGGGGCAATAAATGGGGAGAAACCGTTAGGGCTACAAAAGCCAACTATTCATGCATGAATGCAACTGATTTTCAAAGTGCTTAAGAGGTAAAATGTATTTATTGATTTCTTAAAGGAACACAAATATACTTCCACTCACATTTTGCCTTTTGTTTACATTTCAGCTATCAAGACTACTAAAAATGCTCCACATATTGAAAAGAGAAATAAGCCACTAGCCCAGTATCTTGTCTCTATTACATACAACAAGAAGACAAAACAGCTCACCAAACTTATACCTACCATGTAGAAAAATTAAAAACACTTCACAGGAGACAAGCTTGTTGTTCTGGAACAACACAGGATATAATTCCCAATATTTTAAAGGTTAAGATTTTTATTTTGGGGAAGTCTGTCCTAGAAATTAAAGGTCATCACCGTTGAAACTTGGAAGGCTTACCTAGTGATGAGTTCTAATACCATGTTAATGAAGTTTGAGTTTGTTCTGAGAATCACTGAATTCTCAGGAAATTTCAGAGTTCTTCATGATCTGGTTTAACAAATATTAGTTTAGTGGTTTGAAAAGATGCCTTCCTTCTATGTTAGTCTGTTCAGGAGAGGAACATGAATTGTGTAATGGAAGAGGCAGTGCTCTCCATTGCATCTACATTTTGGTTCATTTTGAAATTATGTTGTATAAATGCCCACCAAGAGAGATTGATTTCACCATGGGGATAAGCTCTGAGGTGTTGATTCCTTTCACTGTATAGACCATAAAGTTCTTATGTGGCACAGGGAGCAAAATACTTGCACCCCGTCTTTCAAACAGAAAGTAACTGTGTTCCTTATTTGCTGGGGGACCTGCAGTTTCTCTTGGGTAAATGTTGAGTGTTCAGCTGCTCCTGAGATCAATAGGGGATATACTTTTATTAGGAAGCCACGAAGTAACTTGTAGTGTTCAGTAGTCTGACACAAATACTATCAGACTTCTTAAATCTGGGATTTTGTGTTAAACTCTGAACTTCATTTTTTCTTTGCATTGGTTTATCATCATAAAATGGAGACATTAAACCCTTTTTAACATATATATAAATATGTGGACCACTCCAGCAACTGGGCTGTGACACTCAGTCTTCCTTGCTGGGCCCTTGATCCCAGTATCTCCAATGGTCCCTGGGGCAAGAATGCACACAAACACAGAGAGACACACACAGAACACTGGATGGCAGTCCCATGATCTCCTAATAGTCAATCCACCCATGGTCTCACTCTTAGAGACACACATACACCAGCAGGTCTCACACATGGGGACCCTCAGATCCTTCAGTCTCTCCAGCAGCTGACTGGGATGCCCCTAGTGTCCCCAGTAGCCAACTCTTCCCATGGTCTCACATTAGAAACATGAACACACACCTGTCTCCTGGGTTGCTTCACTTACTCACCAGATAGTCCAGATGGATCTTTGATAGTGCTCACACACTTGCTGCACACCCACATTCACTGCAGTTGCTGGCATGATGGACACACTCAGGCCCCTGCTCCCACACCAGTGACAGGCACTTGGTTTCACTTACTTACAGAGTCAAGATCATCTAGTCCAATTTACCTGCTCTGGCAGGTTCACCTAGACAAGGTCACAGAGGAATGCATCCAGGAGGGTTTTGAATGTCCCCAGAGATGGAGACTCCACCACCTCTCTGGAAAGCCTGTTCCAGTGCTATTTCCCTCAAAGTAAAGAAGTTCTTCCTCATATTTAGATGGAACTTCCTATGTTCATGTTTGCGTCCATTACCTCTTGTCCTGTCACAGAACACCACTGAAAAAAGGCTGGTCCCATCCTCCTGACACCCACTCTTTAAGTATTTATAAGCATTGATAACATCCCCCCTCACTCTTCTCCATACTAAAAAGACCCAACTCCCTCAGACTTTTCTCATGAAAGAGATATTCTAGTCCCCTACTAACCTTTGTAGCCCTTTGCTGTACCCTCTCCATCAGTTCCCATCCTTTTTGAACCAGGGAGCCCAGAACTGGTCACAGTGCTCCAGATGTAGCTTCAAGAGGGCAGAGTAGAGGGGGAGGAGAACTCCCTTGACCTGTTTGCCACACTCATCTCAATGGACCCCAGGATGCCATTGGTCTTCTGGGCCACAAAGGCACATTGCTGGTTCATGCTCATCCTGTTGTCCATTACGACTCCCAGGTATTTTACCACAGAGCTGCTTTCCAGCAGGTCAGCCCCTAACCTGTACTGATACATGGGGTTATTCCTCCCTAAATGCAGTATCCTACACTTGCCCTTGTTGAATTTCATAAAGCTTCTTTCAGCCCAATTCTTCAGCCTCTGCACATCACCAGCTGGTGTGTCAGCCACTCCTCCAAGTCTGTGTCATCAGCAAACATGCTCAGGGTACACTCTATTCCTTCATCCGGATCACTGATGAATATATTGAACAGGACTGGGCCCAGTACTGACACCTGAGGAACACCACTTTTTACAGACCCCCAGCTAGACTCTGTGCCACTAATCACAACCCTCTGAACTCTATCTTTCAGACATTTTTCAAGCCACCCCACCATCCATTCATCTAACCCATACTTCCTAAGCTTGACAATGAGGACATTATGGGAGACAGCATCAAAAGCCTTGCAAAAGTCAAGAAAGACAACATCCACTGCTCTCCCCTCATGTATCCATCCAGTTATTCATAACCTAATAGAAGGATACCAGGTTAGTCAGAAATGACTTCCCTGTGGAGAACCCATGCTGACTACTTCTGTTAACCTTCTTTTCCTCCACATGCTTTGAGATGATGATAAGAATGAACCTTTCCAGCATCTTTACAGGGATGGAGGAGAGGCTGATGAGGTCTTCCTCCTTGTCCTTTTTGAAGACTGGAGTGACACTGGATTTCCTCCAGTCCTCAGGCACCTCTCCTGTTCTCTAGGACCTTTCAAAGATGATGGAGAGTGGCCAAGCAACGACTTCTCCCAGCTCCCTCAGCACTCACAGGTGCATCCCATCAGTATCCAGGGACTTGTGGATGTTTGCTTAACTGATATCTAACTTGATTGTCCTCAAGGTCTTCCTTCCTCCAGATGCTGTCTATTAGCTCGAAAGTCTAGGAATCCTTTGGGCTGGCCTGAGCATTTAGGAAGGCATTCAGTAATTCCGGCTTCTCTACATACTGTCACCATGGCACCTGACTCATTTAACAACAGACCCATGTTTTCTCTTGTTTTCATTTTGCCTCCAGTGTACTTGAAGAAACCCTTCCTGTTGATCTTGATATCCCTTGCCAAGTTTAATTCCAACGAGGCCTTGGCTTTCCTTGTTTCATCCCTGCACACTCTGACAGCTTTTTTGTAATCTTCCCAAGTGGTCAGTCCCTTTTTCCACTTACTGTAAACTTCCTTCTTCCACCTGAGCTTTATCAGAAGCTCCCTGTTCAACCATGCAGGTCTCCTGCTTCCCTTGTCTAATTTCTTGCTCTTAGGGATGCACCAATCCTGAGCTTGGAGGAAGTGGTGTTTGAATATCAACCATGTCTCTTGAGCCCCCTACCTTCTAGAATCTTAATCCATTGAATTTCTCCAAGTGGTTTCTTGAAGAGGTCAAAATTAGTCCTTCTAAAGTCCAAGGCTGCAATTCTACTTGTTAATTTGTGCATACTACACATGATCCTGAACTCTTTCTTCTACGGATCACTACAGCCACGGTTGTCCCAAACCATAATGTCACATACCAGTTCCTCTTTGTTTGTCAGTACTATGTCCAGTAGTACAACTCTCCTAGTTGGCTCCCCCACCACCTGAGTCAAAAGGTTATCAATACACTGGAGGAATCTCCTGGGCTGTACATGCCTGGCCGTGTAGCCTTCATAGCACATATTAGGGTGATTGAAGTTTCTCACGAGAACCAAGGACTGTGATTGTGATGCTACTTTCAGGTGCCTGTAGAAGGCCTCATTGGCTTCCCCATTCTGATCGCGTGGCCTGTAATAAACACCCACAGCAGTGTCTCCCATGTTAGCCTGCCCCTTAATCAGAGAATCATAGAATCATAGAATCATTATGGTTGGAAAGGACCTCCAGGGTCATCAAGTCCAACCTTTGTCCTAGCATTTCTCTAACCCCTACACCATATCCTCAAGCTCCACATCTATTCGGTCTTTAAACACCTCCAGGGATGGTGACTCCACCACCTCCCTGGGCAGCCTGTTCCAGTGCCTAACCACCCTCTCAGTGAAGAATTTCCTCCTAATATCTAATCTAAACCTCCCCTGATGCGACTTGAGTCCATTTCCCCTCATCCTATCATTACTAATTTGAGAGAAGAGACCAACACCAGCCTCGCTACAACCTCCTTTTAGGTAGTTGTAGAGGGCAATAAGGTCTCCTCTCAGCCTCCTCTTCTCTAGACTAAACAAACCCAGTCCCTCAGCTGCTCCTCACAGGCCATGCTTTCCAGCCCTTTCACCAGCTTTGTTGCCCTCCTCCGCACTCGCTCCAGCCCCTCGATGTCCCTCCTGTGCTGTGGTGACCAAAACTGGACACAGTGCTCAAGGTGCGGTCTCACAAGTGCCGAGTACAGGGGTACGATCACCTCCCTACTCCTCCTGGCCACACCGTTTCTGATCCAGGCCAGGATGCCATTGGCCTTCTTGGCCCCCTGGGCACACTGCTGGCTCATGTTCAGACTCCTATTGACCAACATCCCCAGGTCCTTTTCCCGAGGCAGCTCTCCAGCCACTCCTCCCCAAGCCTGGAGCGTTGCTGGGGGTTGTTGTGACTGAAGTGCATGACCCGGCACTTGGCTTTGTTAAACTCCATACAGTTGAGCCCAGCCCATCTCTCCAGCCTGCCCAGACCCCACTGCAGAGCCTTCCTACCCTCAAGCAGATCGACACTTGAGCTTAATTTTGTGTCGTCTGCAAATTTACTGAGGGTACATTCAGTTCCCTCGTCCAGGTCATTGATGAATGTATTAAACAAGACAGGTCCCAAAACTGAGCCCTGAGGGACACCCTTGTGACTGGTCGCCAACTGGATTTGACTCCGTTCACCAGCACCCTCTGGGCTCGGCCATCCAGCCAGTTCCTAACCCAGCCAAGAGTCCTCCTGTCTGTGCCATGACCTGCCAGCTTCTCCAGCAGAATGCTGTGGGAAACGGTGTCAAATGCCCTCCTGAAGTCCAGGTAGACAACATCCACCGCCTTGCCCTCACCCACTAGGCGGGTCACCTGGTCACAGAAGGAGATCAGGTTGGTTAAACAGGACCTGCCCTTCATGAACCCACGTTGGCTGGGCCTGATCCCCCCATTGTCCTGCACTTGCTGTGTGATCACCCTCAAGATGAACTGTTCCATAATCTTTCCCGGGACCGAGGTCAGGCTGACAGGCCTGTAGTTCCCTGGATCATCCTTCCTGCCCTTCTTATAGATGGGTGTCACACTGGCAAGTCTCCAGTCACCTGGGACCTCCGCAGTTGACCAGGATGGCTGATAAATGATGGAGAGAGGCTTGGTAAGTTCCTCTGCCAATTCCCTCAGCACTCTCGGGTGGATCCCAGCTGGCCCCATAGACTTGGGGGTTTCCAGTTGGCTTAGAAGATCATTAACTACCACTGCCTGGATTATGAGGGGACTGTTCGGGTCTCCATCCCTATCTTCCAGTTCAGGGGATTGAATGCCATGAGGACAACCAGACTGACTATTAAAGACTGAGGCAAAGAAGTCTTCAAGTACCTTACCCACAAGCTCTCAACTCAGTCTTCATCTGCCCCCAGGGAGAGCTTGATGCATTCCAGTTGCTCTCCCACATACTGAGCAATTCCACCACCTTGCCTTGCTGACCTACCTTTCCTAAAAAGAACATAGCCATCCATGACAACATTCCAGTCATGGAGCTATCCCACCACGTCTCAGTAACTGCAATGAGATCATGGCCTTGCAACACAACATAGATGTCCAATTCCTCCTACTTATTCCACATGCTGCATGCACTGGTGTATAAGGATTTCAGAGAGGGAGCTGAGTGTGTAGTTTTTGCCTGTCTCTCCACTTGCTGGCACCCACACACACAGGTCCTGTAGCCTGTAGTGCCAGCCCAGTAGCTGGCACTCAGACCATACTCCCTTACACTAGTTGTTGGCATAACAGACAGATGAGTCCCTATGACTCGTGGTCATACCCCAGCTGATGGTGCTTAAGTTCATTCACTGGTCTCTCCGGATGCTGGCACCACAAACTGGAAAACCATCTGACATATAGTCTAACCCCAGTTAGAAATGGAGATCAATGAGAAGAAGACAGGGCAGACTGTGAAAATCAGGTGCACTACAAGGCCAGACAAGTGTACCAACCATCTCAGTGTTTATAGCCACATGGCACTGTTTATCCTTGTTTTTCCACTGTTGTTCCTCCCCAAATCATCTAGATCCACACCCTTTCTAGCTTTTGGTTCATCCCCTAAACATCCCATTATAAGTCCTGTGCAGTTCCAGAATGCTTTTGCTCTACATCCCAAAAAATCTCCCACCTGCCTAGGCAGTAACCCTACCTGGTCTGAAAGGTGCTCTTTTCATACCTAAACATGGGATTGAGGATCTCCTGGGAGACCTCTTGTAGATGCCTGTACCAAGTGTCCCTTCTGAGTCATTCATTTGAGTTATGACTTTCTTTTGGTCCTTGTTCCTCTCTGGGCTTGGGAAGATGAGCACTGATAGACTTACTCATCCTGTGACAGGCCGGGGAGTAACTAGGGCAGGGTGGTATTGGGCTGCTCCCCCATCTAACATTGTCTCTCCCTGTTCCTTTGTGGGTGTGCAGTTGAATTTTTTTTATCACCCAATCTAGAAGAAAACTTAAAAGATTAACTGTTACTGAGTTAAAGATACCAGTAATCTGCATGTTACTGTCAGTAAAGTTTTTTGTCTAATGCTAAGTAATAATGTGTAATATAATCCTTTCTAGTAAACATAACAGCATATATATTAATCCTTTATTAACTGTTCAGAAGTAGAAATTTTTGTTTAGCATATGACCTGTTACTGAATACTCTTAGTGATATATTACTTCTCAATAACAACTGTCAGTTTATACTACGGGTGAATAGGCTAAGACATTTTAAATAATTAACTTTTTTTCTAGTCTGAGCTGTTTTAAATATCTCTCTCCTTATTTTCTTGCAAGCCCCACATAAACTGCCGAAGAACTCTTCCTATGCATAGACATTCCTTGATCCTACAGTAGGTATTGCCCAGCACTCCACTGAATGGTATGTAGGGATTCCTTTAAAAACATTTCAGGATTTTTTTTTTTTTTCTCAAATATATATTTACTCTTCAAATTCTCTGTAATTTCCTGTTGATTATTCCTTCATCTTTATCTTGACATTGTACTCTTCTGTTGCAGTTCTCTACCATTAATCTTTGTAAAGTTAAATAAAAATGTTCCTCACATCTTTCAGGTCTTTTCGGAATAACAAAAAAAAAAAAAAAAAAAAAGGTACTGTGAAATCCTTGACAACTAACTCTTAGAGAAATACAATTTTGAAAAGATTTCTTTCAGTCAGACCTGACCTCTCTTTGGTTTCGTGACAGATAAAAATGAGATTTTTGTAGAATAATGCAAGAATGTACATTTTTCTGCTCAGGATAAATATTAAGGCTATTTCGCAGATAAAGAAGAAATCATAAATGAGATTATGTGTCGGGTGAAGCCTCCCAGATGGAAAGCTGACAAAAACAGGGCTTGTCAGAGTGGTTTGGCACCTCACAGCTATTAAACAGCACCACATGGCAATTAACTGGCACCTCAGGGTCTAGACCCGTAGACTCTTTTTGTCCTGGGCTTGGTCTCCAACCAGTTAGAATGACCACTGTGCACCCTCAGCTAGGGTGCAAATGAATCCTCACCAAAGAGCCGAGTTGAGTTGGTTCTTCACATAGTAAGCAGGCCTGGCAGTCAGACCCTTCTCTTGGATACATGGTACACCATCCAACTATACTTCCACCAGTTGAGTGAGTCTCCATGGATTGAGTGAGCTTCACACACCCATTTGGGTGAGTGATACTTTTGGGTACCCTTGTGGAGGACTTTTTCCCTTTATGAGTGAGGGTACGCACATTTTGGTTCCTCTTTCAGGAAAGGACATTCCTTAAAGTTTAGGAATGAGTTGTGTACTGATTATATTCCCAACTGACATCTGAACTTGTAATTTAATTTTGTCAGAAGGAGAGTCAGGCAATTTTGGTTGCAATATATCTGCATATTGGGCAGCTAATGCTGCCTCTTTTGTGGGTGCTTCCATGACAGGTTGGGCAATGTTATGGTTAATGAATGAAGCTTCTGAACCTGTTGTTTCTCAGAAATTTGGGATGTTTTTAGGATCACAGAATAATTCAGACTGGAAGGAACCTCAGGAGGTCTTTAGTTTAACCCCTTCACACAGCAAGGCCAGCTGTGAGCTGTGACCAGGATGCTCTGGGCTTTGTCCAGTCAGGTCCTTAGAATATCCAAGAAAGAAGAAAGATGATTCCACTTCCATGGATAACCACACTGGACTGTTCTCAAGGGTAAAAAATAAGGTTCTTCCTTCTGTTCATTTGAAATCACTTTTGATTCAGTTTGTTTGTTGTCTCTCATCCTCCTGCTATGCACTGCTGCAAAAAACCTGTCTGTCTTTTCAGTAACCAGCTCATGGTCCCTGACATTGTCAAAGCTGTCTGTTCTCCAGGGTGAATAAGGCCAGCTGTCTGTCTCAAGACATGGGCAAGTGTTCCAGCCCCAAACCATCTCAGTGGTACTCCACTGAAGCGCTCCAGCTTATCAGGAGGGCACAGTTTGAAGGTACTCCTTAAATTCTTTGTCCTTTGGTCTCAGTCTGGTTCAGACAAAATTTGGAAACCCACCTGTGGTTTTACTGTACGTTGTTACCTACAAATCATTGCATCTATTCTAATGATGAGACTCCAGGGACTACGGATAAATGCATTGCTGACTGCCTGTTGCACTGCAGCCTGGGAGAAGGGCAGTGTAGCACCTTCACAGACTCAACACTAGTAGGGAATTCCTTCTGTTGTGGAAGATGAAGGAAGTATGAATAGCATGGTTGTGTGCAGCTTTGCAACACAGACAGTGGTTCCAGCCACTGGGATCTCTCCATGATTCTGTTTAGGAAGAAACAGGTATTATTTTCTTCTCATGTTCCTACAGATCTGGTCATCGTAGTCACATGGAGAACAGACCTCTCCACAGTTAGGCAGGAAAGATAATTCTATGCCTTTATCTTTTACCTTACAAAATAAATAATAATTATAAAAAAAACCCCCCAGGTGTTCACAAAATATTGATTTTCCCCACTTCATGAAGTCTCAACCAAGGTTGTGTGTTTCAGTGGTGGTGTTCTCAGTATTGAGGTAAATTGCTTCCATTCTTCAGAGAAATGAACTTACCAACTCTTTATATACACCACTGAATAACTGGTAATATGGCTTTCAGCCTGCCCTCAGCATATAAACGTTTTAGTCTCATGATCATTTCATACATCATAGATGCTAGCATTTTGCCTTTTCAGCAATTTTTATGTCTGTTACCTTCTTTGGGACAAAATTTGGAATGCATTTAATAGGCTTTTCTAGGCCTGTTTGTTATTTACATTCAGGCAGAACTGAGTATTAAGAATTGTGTCTGCTAAGGGCAATAGCTGGAGATACATGCTAGAAATGCAAAAAAATCTCGAGCCAAATGATTTCAGGTTTCATTGAAAATTCAAAAAGGATTGCAGGGTCACTAAAAGACAATGAATTTTCAGATGCTCCTAATCATGAGTATACCACAGGCGATTTCCTTGAAAACAGATGAAATTTTTTTACTATGTTGTGTTGTGTTTTGAAGTTTACTCAAACTTAAAAGTCAAAGCAATCATGGAGGACAAATCCACACAAAATAAATGTTTATAAGCTTTGAGTTAGAATGGTTTAAAAAAAAACTTAGCTGAAGTTGCCAGTCATTGGTGAACTGTTATAACTGTCTATTGCTTTGTATACCTAGCCATGAAAACGAGTTACCTATTGAAAGCTAGTGATTAAAAAGTTGATTTAGTGTACTAATGTAAAGATATATAACTTGATTTAAATCTGATGCACTGATGCACTGCACTGATGTACCAAAACATGCTGGCAATGAGTGCTTTTAGGATCAACTGTAATAAAATAATAAATTTAGGGAGACTTTAAATGGACTTGAATGTTTGGATCATACCTGGACAAAAACTGTTGCAACTATTGAATTGACATAATGGAAGTTAAGGTTTGTGGCAAATAAAATTATAGGAAAACATAATAGGGAAGGATTAGATCAGGAGAAGAAAAAGACCCAGGAAGACGTGATTTTGCAGAACTGCTGAATATTCTAATAATGAAGTCAGAAATAAAACACAACTCCAAAAAAAAAAAAAAGGAGAAAAATCTCCAAAACTAATTCATCAAGATAACAATCTGACACTGTCATACAAAAGCCTGTGATGCTTAATATTATGCCCTTAATCTATTTATTAACCAAAGGAAAGAGTGACAGAATGCTTAGATGCAATTGTTCAATAGTTTTGCTGTTGTTGTTTTCCCTCTTGTCAGGATCTTCTAAGATGTATTTGGTATCTTACACACTCCTACATGAAGGAAAAACTATTACTTTCTTCTTTTAACTTTTCACGTTCAGATGTAACTGAACTCTATTTGGTCAAATAACATTTCTGAGGCTACCGATGGAAATCTTCATGGTTATTTGAGATGGGTAAACAGAGATGTTTACGTATTTTCTCATATGGCCACTTGAATTGCAGTCATAAGCCATTTTTCCTTAGCTAGAAAAGTCCTCTGATTCCCTCTCAGACCCACAGCCTTTATTATTGCTTTATAATAGCTTGTGACAGGTTTTTAAAAAGAATTGTTTATTACTGCCCAACAGCTCAAGCTGTATTTTGGGTTTTCTTGAAACTGTTTGATAGATATATATATATATATATATATATATAAAATGGTGTTTTTTCGTTCTCTTCTTTTGTCTGGCTCATTGAATTGGACCACTACAGCAAGAAGGCTTGCTGAAATCATTGTTTACTGTCAAGCCTTTTTGTTTCTCATTAGATGCCAGTCATTCTAATGAAAACTTGTGTGAATGGTGTGGCTTGTCTGCAATCTTTTGATGTTTGGTTACTAAAGCTATCCTCTGTCTTTTTCTTCTCAGTGAACTGACCCAATTGACCACAAAACCCCAAACACACCCACACAAACACACCCACATGCACACACAAAACTCCAGCTAGGCAGCTGAAGATGAAATCATCATTAGTGTGTAGTAGATAGGAACACTGTGAAACTTGGCCTTTTCTGTTCCTTCTGAAAAGTTTAATTGCTGCTGGAATATTAAGTAACTTGAATGGCACTGAGAGCTGCCTCATTTGGGACAGTATGATCATTAGCACTTCACTTGCTCTGCAGTTGCAAGACTGAATAAAATACCCGTGTGTTGCAGCTACCACAGTTAATGCTGTTCACAATAGCAATAAATGTCTCTGTTTTATTTTACTTCTGTTATGAGTAGTACCTCTTTTATTTTAGTGTTATTTAAAATTAGTTTTGTGGTGTTGAATGTGAGTATTGGTATTTAGTTTGACCTTACATAGGCAGACTTGTATTTTCTACATCTGCTTTCTTTGCTAGCAAGCAATTTCCTACATGGAAGTTGAACTGGCTTTGTTGAGCTAGTGCTGTATACCTTGTGGACAGCACAGTGTTATGCCAGCAACGGGAAGTGTTTCTTGGATCATGCTTTGGTACAATTGGCTTAGAGTACAGGTAGAGCAAGAGTAGGCCTGGCTGAATGTGTCTGTGTGGATGTGCTGGTTCTCTGCAGTAAAGGAGAGAAAAACTTACATGCTAGCAAACAATAAGAGTCTTGGGGATAATAAACTTCAGTAAAACAACTTTCTGGTTTTGTAACTTTTAAGAGACTTTTACATGACTGTTATGGAACTAGCTATTAAGTTTTGCTGAAACTGAGATTCTGTAATGTTGATCAGTTACAGCAAAGCTCTCTGAAACACTAAAGATGAGCAAAGAAAATTGAAAAGCTAATGAGAGGTTGTAGTAGAAATAAATGAATGTATATATAGTTTCTTAGAGATCAATTACTGTAGAAATTCTGGTGATTAATCTACTCACTAAAATGTATCAACAAATAAATATTTATATTCAGAATTGTCAAAAGGATGCAATGTAGAAATTATAGTAGAGTTTGGGAAACTTCAGAGTTGTCAAATATATTAAATGCTTGATAATACTGTCTACTGAATATAATCAGCAGGAATAAATGATCTTCTTCCTCTTTTTATTCTGAATGGCTTCCTAGCAATGGAAGTATACTTATGGTACTGGTATTCAAAGGGGAGACAGAATTTACTCAGCAGCTTCAATAAAGGAAACTGTTGACTTCTGCAGAAATATGCTATTCACATTTACATGATAATTCCTACAATCCCTCTGAGACAAAGTGACTATATGAAGTTATGATTAATCATCTAGCAATAAATGAAGAAGTAATCCAGCATTTCAGCCTTAATTCTCAGGTAAAATCCTGCAGCATCTAAACTGTTACATTCAAAATATTTTGTGACATCCTACTGCCTTCTGATAACAACAGTATGTGTAGCAAGGAAGATAAAACAAAATAGCACAATACCCAAAAAGACTAATCTTTTCTGTGCTGCAAATTGCTTAATTTACCTTGCATGTCCAGGTAAATTTATTTTTGACAGTTCTTGATATGACCTTTTTCTCTGATACTATATTCAAGACATAAACATATCTAGGCAAGAAGTGCTTTTATCCCTGACTTTTTCTATACAATGCAAATAAAATCATTTCTTGGCATTGATGTGATCAGATTAAGATAAACAAAAATTAAAAGCAAATGAAATTCAAAGCATACACGATACACTTGTTATGAGATCTCTAATGCCTCAATTATTTTCATTTTAAAAGCTGACTAACAATTAGGTCTTGCAACATCTCACTGAGTAATTAAAAGAGCAATGTCATAGAATCATAGAATGGCTTGGGTTGCAAGGGACTTTAAAGATTATCTATCTCCAACTGTCCCTGCATGTCTGGATGCTACACTTGGTGTTTCTCTTGGCAACTGGCAACTCATTTTAGCTGAAATTTATTTGTAAGATCTAGAGAGAACAGTTGTGACATTACCATATTATAGAGGTGATTGATGATCAAGACAATGGTTCGCAAAGCTGTTTCTGTACATTGTGATTAACACTGTAGAGAGTGGCTTTTTTTTTAATATGGTGCAGCATTTGCTCTTGAACAATTATTCACATACTTGGAGAACAATCACCAGCCTGTTTTGCTGTGGTGGTATTGCACATATAGTGATCCACTATAAGATTGCTGGCAGTGATACCATAAATAACCATACAAAGAGAGGTGGTGCTGAGAAATAGAATTGAGTGAGTGAATTATACAGGTGGGTGGTGAATGATATAGGTCCTTCAGCCAAAGTATCTCTCTTGCATAATCCAGAAACTAAATGTTCACCCGTCATGCCAGAAATGTGCCATGTGTTTTCAGCTGGCATGGCAAACAGATATGAGATAACAGAACTGCCCAAGTATAGCACGGTGGTGCTATCCCATCAATTAGAGTCTTAAACTTCAACTTTATATTCATAGAATCATAGAATGGCTAGAGCTGGAAGGGAGTTCCAAAGGTCATCTAGTCCAGACCCCTGTCAGTGATCAGGGATACCCTCAACTAGACCAGGCTGCTCAGAGCCTTGTCCAACCTCACCTTGAATATCTCCAGGGATGGGGCCTCAACCACCTCCCTGGGTAGTCTGTTCCACTGTTCCACCACCCTCAATGTAAAGAACTTCTTTCTGATATCCAATCTAAATCTACTCTTCTCTAATTTAAACCCATTACCCCTCGTCCTTTCACTCCAGGCCCTCACAAACAGCCCCTCCCCAGCCTTTCTGTAGGCCCCCTTCGGGTACTGGAAGGTCAATAGTAGGTCTCCCCAGAGCCTTCTCTTCTCCAGGCTCAACCCCGGCTCTCTCAGCTTGTCCTCGTAAGAGAGGTGTTCCAGCTCTCTGATCATCATATGACTAGCCATTTACACAGTTATTTTCACCACTTTTTGGGAAGCTGTGACTCTAACTAGGACAGTTTCTCCTCTGTATTTTTACTTGTCCAGTTTTCTTCCTCTCATCACGTAACATTGGTGATGTTATTAGC
Organism: Todiramphus chloris collaris; assembly: GCA_025345505.1. Lineage (NCBI taxonomy): Eukaryota > Metazoa > Chordata > Aves > Coraciiformes > Alcedinidae > Todiramphus > Todiramphus chloris. The sequence continues at coordinate 7,953,409 of JANVCC010010369.1, forward strand.
TTTCTTATTGTACAGGTGCACGTAAAAGGTCTGTCTTTTGCACATTTGGGTAGTTTGTTTGCTTGTTTGGATTTTTTGTTTGGTTTTTTTCTTTTTAATCTACAATTTCCCTTTTCTGTTATAAGGGCTATCACCAAATACAGTTAACATTAACATAATTAAATTTCTTCAGGAAACCTAGCATAATATTTTTTCTATGAGAGCAGAGGACAAAACATGAAACTTAAAACAGTATATTCTGTACTGACATTTGTTGGTGGCACTGGTGCTCATAACTGACACTACACTTTAATGGAAAACATTAGAAGACAAAACTAGTGTGACAATGAAAGTAAACATAACTCATACATCTTTTTTTTTTACAGTGTTTAGAGAGGATCATATTTTTATTATTTAAGAGTCTATGATTGTGAGGAAAGAAACGGGTAAGAAAAAGTCTCTTTTTATATGTCTCTGCTTTTTCAACTTCTCTATCTTGCTATGAGTCTATTAGTCATCTGCATTTCCCGTGAGATGTCCCGTGAATACCTTTTTCTGTATTCTTAGTAGTTGCACTGTAGCTAGTAAATACAGCTTGTGTGGGCACTTGTACCATGCAAGTAAACTACCCATCTGTACTCATCAGGTAATTCAAGACAATTTCACGGGATGTAATAGAGAACATTGATATTGGGAACTACCTTTCATGTTATTTTGATGTGTTATTCACTAAAATTCTGAGAAATATGTCAATGAAATCCTTCGAGTAAATCCTTCCACACATCTAAAATCTGGACTCAACCCAGCAGAGACTGTTTTCGTGAATACTTACCGTCCATCATTTTATTAATTGACTACCTTGTTCTCTAGACAATTAAAAAAATATTTTAATAGTGTCACCTGGAGCAAACAAGTTACTTTGTTAAAAAAAGGGCACCTTAATATTGTCCTGGGTTTGGCTAGGATAGGGTTAGTTTTCACCAGAATCTGTGAGGGGGCCACAGCCAGGACAACGAATCCAGCCAAAGGGATATTTGATGCCATATTGACATATAAGGGTGGAGGCTGGGCTGGGCAAGACTCGAGTCTATGGTGTGGACCTTGCAGTCAGTGAAGATTTAGGCAGTTCAGTGCATTTTATATCCCTCACTTTATATATAGTTTCACTACCGTTATTGCTATTATTGTTATTTTCTTCTCCTCTCATATTTTTCTATTATATTCTCGTTATCTCAGCCCATGAGATTTTGCCTTTTTCTCTGTATTCTTCCCATTTGGGGGCTGAAGGGGTGGGGGGACAAGTGAGTGGCCATGTGGTGCTCAGCATCTGGCTGGGTCTAAACTGTGACAATACTCAAGTTATAAATTCATGTGACTTCTGGTTTCCATAATCTGAATTTACTAGTCTAACTAATTTAGTGCTCATAAAGAAATTAAAATTATGAAGAAACTCTCACACCAAAGGAATGTTCTAAAATAAAACCTCAGTGACTTCAGTCTATTTAAAGATCACAGGAGTCTATATAAGTGAGAAATTTTAATTGAATCATTTGTTAAGTGTGATTTTTGAAACGTTGACCTTTACTCTGCTTTTATTCTCAGGTGCTTCTTTGGAAAGCTATCTTGTCTCAGAGACAGCAATAGCTGATGAGCCTTTTTCTCTTACCACTCTAAGTGTGAACTTGAACTTGTGCTTCCAAATACTTCTGGAGAACTAGAAGCAGGCTAGGGCAAAGGGCTCTGGGCAAAGGATAATGCAATATTTTGATTCACAAGGTAACACAGGTAACACAGTAGGTGTTTGAAGGGGCTAAAGGAAACAAACACCTTATTCAGAGATAAAATATCAGTTGAATAAATACATTCTCCCACATAGCATCACTGTGAAAACTTTGTTGTGGAGTAGTTAGTGATAGTTTGCTATCAACTTTAGAGGACATATATGCAGTCATGTCCATTGTTTTCTTATCCATAAATCAGCTCGTGCTTCCACTGGAAAAGAAAGGTGGTTATTCAACTTAATTTTGAGATCTCAGTGGATTTAGGCATCTAAGGTCAAAGCTTTTTACTTGGAAATACGTGGTCAGCTCATGCTTGTGCTCAACATGCATGTCTTAACTCTTACATTTCTGCGAGCTTCCTAACCACGTCGAGACAGGTAACGCTGACATATCCAAAGCTCACCATAACCTTGATTGTTCTAATGTGCTTGGCAATTGCATCATTCTGAAGCTTGATCAGAACTCAAAAACTATCTCTTCCTCATTCTGTGTCTTCAGAAGGGCCCAGTGCTGTAGGTTTTCTGAAAGTATCAGCATGGGCAGAGACAGTTAGGGCTTTGCACAAAAAGTTGCTGCTTTTCCTCCAAGAAATAGCCAATAAGGGATAAAGTCAAGTTAATAAGTCCTTGTCATTTAAGTCTACAAATGTTTGAGACAACATAAGGAGAAGAGCTTATTTAAAGGTAAAGAGTAGTTTGTGGGAATTCTCAATGTCCATTAGATTTCATAAAAGGTCAGGGGCATACATTTTTCATTCTCTTCTACCTATATGAGTCAATAACTTTCTAAAGATCTCAAATACAACCAAATAAGTGTCATTAATTGACATGTGCTTTTTACTGTTTCCAGGAGGTGGTCCGTCTCCTGTTAAAGTCAACAAGACTTTCAAATAACTGGGAGAGGGACCTGAATTTTGAGAGAAGAGGCAGCAGAAAGGGTATGTTATCTATAGTTGCCTAATTATATGCCCTTCATCTAACATGTAACCATGTCACAGCTCCTAATACACAAAAGTGCTAATTCTATATAGAAGGGCTGGACTAGCTCACTGTCAAAATTCCTGAAGTCTGTTCGGTTGTGCTGACTCTAAAAATGGAAAGTACAATGTTAAAGGTGAGCACTATGTTCCAATTTGGACAACAGTATTTGCAGGAGTCTTGCAGAGACTTCTTTCTGTAATAAAGTACATAAGCAGCATGGCCAAGAATGTGGTTTGTGCTGCTTGATAGAAACTGATACTGTAGAGAAAGTGTCAAGGCTTAGAGGCAGGGCCATCCACTAGACAAGTAACAAATGCTCTCTGCTAACTCCTCTCCCTTCCCAAAGGGGAAGAGAAAGGGAATAAGGGAGAAAGACTTATTGATTGGAAAACTAAGACAGCTTTAATGAAAATAATAAAATTAAATATGTACAAATTTATACAAACCCAGTATCAAACCCAGACCCCGATGGCAATTACGTCACCATCACCATTGATGCTGTGGAGCATGCACTGGGAAGTCCCAGACTGGATTTAGCGGCAGATGGGAACTGGATTCAGGAACACACAGATCATGATTCAAGGCAGAATGGACACAGTCCTCCTTGGAAACTGGCCATCAAAGAAGAGAGACTGATCATTGTGGTGCCTCAGCTTTATACCAGATATGATGTATGTGTGATGGGATCTGACCTGTCTGCTTGTCCTCATACATGCAGCCTTTTTACTTTCTGCACCCCCAACATTGTACACAAGATTTATCAGTGACCTTGGCCTGTTCATCAGTTCTTGGTAGTAACTCTAATTATTGAGTGTTATCGCTGTTAGAAGAAGATACTGCTGTTAACTTCAGAAAGTGCAGTTATTTAGCAGACACTGATCTGGAAAGTAATATCACTGAACAGAATTAGTTCTGTTCTCACTCAAATCAGGACAGAAAGTTACAAAGATTTGTAGAATAATGTGTACTGGAAAACTTGCAGATAAATACTCTTATTTTATTTCTTACTAAGTGGCTAGGACATGCTTCTTTGGTAGACAACTATCAACAAATATTAGGCAAAGGTGATTTTTGTTAACAAGAAAAATAAAAAATGTAATCTATTTGTGAGCATCTAGTGTCTGCAATGTTACCATTTCAGATTATTAAACAGGAAGAAGTCTGCTAAGTAGGACTATTTGTTGTGGAGAAAATGACTCCACTGCTCCCTTCCACGACTCTATTAATTTTTATTTGTAATGTAAATGTACTTCTTTCAACCTTCTTCTATACTTGTTGAACATTCTATTGACACACACCATGATATGCACACGCAAGATGATATCAAATTTTTTCTTACTGCTTAAATTTATACTCCAGTATTGTATGGAGTCTAGCTTGGTAAGGCTTGACACAGTGGTTGCAATTCATTGTCAGACTCTACCTCTAATTTACACTGCAGGGAACAATGCTGAAGGCTCATATGCATGCTCTGCAAAATTTTCCAGAACCACTTTGAGGCAACTGAAACACTTCATATGGCCTGTACTAGAAAGGTTCAGTCACAGTACTTTTGGGAGTGTGCCTGATAAAACTGCTGCTGGTGAAGCTGCAACTGCAATTGGGATAACTGAGAAAGGAGACCAAAGATAAAGGTAGAAAAAGAGCTTTCTTGCTTATGATGGACTTCTTTGATTTTCCATTTTCTGATTGTCTTTTTACTTCTTCCTTGTTGCCTGATGAAACGTTTTTAGTGTTTTTGTGTCCTTCAGCTCCTCACACATCTGTTTACTGTCACAAGCCAAAGACTGGACTTGGGGAATTTAAATTAACTTACTGACAAATAGGACAAATATTTAATTACAGATTTGAATACTGGGAAACTGTCATGGCTTAGACCCATTCAGAAGCTGAGTCCCATATGGCCACATGCTCACTACCACCTCCACCCAAATGGTGAGGAGAAGAGGGACAAAAGTGTGGGTTGAGGTAAGTAAAATTTAATAACAACAAAGCAAAAGGAGCAACCTGTGGGTTGAGATAAATAAAATTTAATAACAACAAAGCAAAAGGAGAAGTAACAACAGCAATAGTAATGAAACAACACATAAACCGAACATTATAGAACAAAGCTGGCAAGTGGGGCCGTCCCAAGCTGATCCAGTCACCCAATTTTGCCCAGCCAACATCCCCACCCCCAGTCCTTATATATCAGGCATTACATAAGTATGGTATCAAATCACCTATTGACTGGTTCCGTTGTCTATCCTGGCTGTGGCTCCCTCCCAAATTCTAGTGAAAATTAACTGTAACCACTCCACAGGGCATTTGCTGCCGCTCATTACAGAGAGCACTGTCCACTTTTCCCACTCAGCAATATCTAAAGCCAGTTGGATGGCTTTCACCTCTGCAAACTGACTCAATTCACCTTTCCTTCAGCAGCTTCAGAGACGTGTCATGTGGGACTCCATTGAGCAGACTTACACTATTGATGTTTTCCCACAGTGTGACAGGACCTATCAGTGAACAGGGCATATCACTTCTCATCATCCGGTAGTTTGTTATATGGTGGGGCCTCCTCAGTGTGTGTCACCTCCTCCCCTAGCAACATCCCAAAATCTTTTTGCTCTGTCCAGCTGTGCCTCAGCACCGACTACACCTGAGGCAGCTCAAACTGCTTCATGTGCTGCCAGAATCTCTTGTTCAGCTGGAGTGTAGTTGGTCTCAGATCCTTTGTACTCCAGACTCCAAAACCCTACACGTTGGGAGTACAACAATCCTTGTTGTACTTGCCAGGTTATGATTTCTAAAACAAATTGTTGTCTTTTAAGGGCTTCATATGGGACAAATATATTTTCAAACATCAAGGAGACTATTTGCCTGGTGGTATAACAATCAGGTATTTCGACTCCTAGTATTGCCTACCCATGTCACTCAGTTTGGGACTTGGCTTGTTGACAGATCTGTCTCAGACCATTACAGATGTTCTGAAATCGAATATTCTAGTGGGACATGGGGAGGGATTCCAACACCACATTTTAATCCTGCAGGGAATTCTAATGTTAGATAAGAATAAAGTTTTCCTTTCGAGCACCCACAAGCCAATCCCAGAGGAGCTGTATATATTGCCGTTTTACAATTGTACTTGTCAGTATAATTATGAAGGGTGAAGCTCTGATGAGTGTTTACAGATGTCCCAGTTATAGGATAATGGGTACATAGAAGGCCACACATTTCAGTAATGTTATGTTGAATGTTGGGTTGTGGGGCATTACATAGCCCCATTCAAAGGATTGTATTTTTGGGTAGGTTGAGAGGCTTATTCCAGGTTGTGTAAATCAACCACCTAATTACTGGTCACTCCAAAAAAGGATCTCTTTACTTTGAGAGCTGATCCATAATGTGAGGAGAAATGGTAAAGAAGCGGTCATAAAAAAAAAAAAAAAGCCAGACAAATACATGGGTGATATAAAAAAATCTAAATCCTTCTGTGTCTTCTGATGCCATTGCAGCTAAATGGGTCGACAAATCCACTTGATTATTCCATAGGTAGGCCGAGTGGTTCCCCCATCTGATGTACCACCACCCATCCCACCAAGAAGGTTCCCTGTCTTTCAACATTTAAGACCTCCTCCCACTTTTCCTTTTGCCACACTGCTATTCAATTTACCTCCCATTGATTCTGCTGCCAAAACGAAAGTCATTCAGCACATTCTTTCTCAGCTTCTCTAATAGTCAAAAACTTCTCTAATAACTCTCCCACCTGAGCGCTTTCTCTCACCTTTTGTCATGATTCAGTCCCCTGGATCAACATGAAGATCTACCACCTGGTATTTCCTGGGTTTTATCAAGGGGAGGTCATGTTTGACCAACCTGATAACCTTTTACGAGGACATAACCAGGTGGATAGATGACGGTAGAGCAGTGGATGTGGTTTTTCTTGATTTCTCTAAGGCATCTGACACTGTCTCCCACAGCATCCTTCTTGCTAAACTGAGACAGTGTGGTCTGCTTGATCAGGTAGTGAGGTGGATTGGGAATTGGTTGAAAGAAAGAAGCCAGAGAACTGTGGTCAATGGGATGGAGTCCAGCTGGAGGCCTGGAACCAGTGGGGTTCCACAGGGGTCGGTGCTGGGACCGGTTCTGTTTAACCTGTTCATCAATGACCTGGATGAGGGCACAGAGAGCACTGTCAGCAAGTTTGCTGCTGATACCAAGCTGGGTGGAGTGTCCGACACCCCAGCAGGCTGTGCTGCCATTCAGCGAGACCTGGACAGGCTGGAGGGTTGGGCAGGAAGGAATTTGATGAAATTCAATAAGGGCAAGTGCAGAGTCCTGCACCTGGGAAAGAACAACCCCAGGGATCAGTATAGGCTGGGGACTGAGCTGTTAGAAGTCAGTGAAGGGGAAAAGGACCTGGGGGTCCTGGTTGATGGGAGGCTGACCATGAGCCAGCAGTGTGCTCTTGTGGCCAAGAGGGCCAATGCCATCCTGGGGTGTATTAGAAGGGGTGTAGCTAGTAGGTCGAGAGAGGTTCTCCTGCCCCTCTACTCTGCCCTAGTGAGGCCACATCTGGAGTACTGTGTCCAGTTCTGGGCCCCCCAGTTTAAGAAGGACATGGAACTGCTGGAGAGGGTCCAGTGCAGGGCTACAAAGATGATTAAGGGAGTGGAACATCTCTCTTATGAGGATAGACTGAGGGAGCTGGGGCTTTTTAGCTTAGAGGAAAGAAGACTAAGGCGTGATTTAATCAATGTTTATAAATATATGAAGGGAGAGTGCCGGGAAGATGGAGCCAGGCTCTTCTCGGTGATGCCCAATGATAGGACAAGGGGTAGTGGGTTGAAGCTGAGGCACAGGAAGTTTCATGTGAACATAAGGAAAAATTTTTTCACAGTGAGGGTGATGGAACACTGGAACAGGCTGCCCGGGGGGGTTGTGGAGTCTCCCTCTGTGGAGATATTCAAGACCTGCCTGGACGCGTTCCTGTGTGACCTGGTCTAGCTGATCCTGCTCTGGCAGGGGGGTTGGACTAGATGATCTCTCGAGGTCCCTTCCAGCCCTTGACATTCTATGATTCTATGATTCTACCTTTCCCTCTCTTCCAGGTTATGTGTCAGTCATTCTTTAAATGGGGTTCAGATGGAGGAGCAGGCATTATATAAGAGGGAGGAGGTTCTTAGTCCAGTTGATTACCAGACAGTTATTGTATTTGGAGTATTCTGTGTGTGTTCCCTCCTCTATCTGATGTGTGCAGCAGTAATGTTCTAGCTGTGCATGCTGTTTCCTTACCTTCTCTCGCTATGGGTGCAGGGGATGGGTGCCAGACAATGTTTGCTTTAGGACCTTGAAATGTCCCTTCAAAATGATTGGCTGTTGTCATATGACTTTTTTTCAGCTTTCTGTAGGGCTAAATTAACTACAAAAAGGCAGATTGAGTAATGGTTCTCTGCATCTTTAAAACTGCATAAGTAAAATCTAACAGGGCAACTTGGTCCCTCTGGTACATGCTGCCACATATGTACAGATAATCCCTGAACTGAATATAAATTGAATTATGATAATATTTATGATAATATATATTATTACATTGCAATAATAATTGGAAATAAATAGGGATATAGACTGTGCATTCCTAACATGCACTAGAAGCCAAAATATATAGATAAAATATAATCTTAACTGTAGCAATCTGAACAAGTCCATACCAAACACTGGGGTACAAATAATAACCTTGTCATGTAAGTTGTCAGTTCCCTTTATCCATTCAACATAAGCTGTTATGTTTTATGCCCCATTGCAAGTTGCTTCCTGTAAGGGTGTGGGTGTGTTCATCTTATGACACAAACATGCGCTTCAAAAAGCATCATATAAATACACACATAAGTTATGATACTTATGGACCCAAACAACACAAATTTTGAAGCATAAGGATCTAACATACAAACACTTGACAAATTAAAATCAACAGTCCCTGTGGACACTCTAAATTGGTATAGGGGAGTCTGTGATTCCAGTTGCTCTTTGCTGGCATTCAGAGTACATGTGAATAGAAGAAAAGGTGCTCAGTTCGTGTACAACTGGTAGATGCTAGGTTAAAAGGTAGGCGCTATCCATGTAGTAACACTGTTCCAATCTGAAGCATTTTAACCAGCACGGTCTGGGCCATATACTGTAGATTTCTGGGAAATGCCTGCAGGTAGCTCCATACCCTTGTTAATTCTATCTAAGAGTTGTAAAGGTCTTGAAATGATCACACTCAGTCCTTTTCATATCTGTTCCATAATAATTGGCACAGTGACCATTAGAGGTGAGGTATTCGCATTCAGTTGCCTAAAATCAGTTGTAAGCTGTGACTCTATTTGGGCTTTTCACTGGCCAGACAGAAGAATTATAGGGATAATGCATGCAAGTGATAACATATCTTTTTTTCCAGGTCTGTTACCACCCTGTGGCTGCTGGCAGGAAGTACTGCCTAACATTAGTAATTCTGGACTGGGGCAAAGGTGTAGGCATCTCTACTAAATTTATAGATTCGAACTCATTGTTGTCAGACCCTAAAATGCTGGTATTAGCAGCACTAACCAATATTTTGGCATGGGTTACTTTCTGCCATCCAGGGAGACAGAAAGTCATTTTTGTTGTGAGGCATTCTCTTATTACAGATTCCTATAACTTTGCTAATTCATCTGGAGTTCATGGAACAGAGCGCACAGTAATGTAAGCATTACCATCCCTCTCCTCTGTGACTGGTTTTAATTAATGGTTGTATAGGTATGAGTTCTGAAGAAAGATCAGAATCTTCCACCAGGACATCATTGCCACTATCGTCCCAAATGTCTCCATCTCATGTTTTTGGATCTGTATTAAATATTTTTTATGTTTGATCCTTATGCTTCAAAACTGCTATATTGTTTGGGGCCATAAGTATCATAACTTTTATAAATCTGCACATTTGTTTCCTGAGACTGAGGATGGTATCTCGCTCAGTAAAAGGTTTATTTTTTTTATGTAATTGTCTCTTTCACATTTCAGCCAAGGCAAATAACATTTTAAGTTCCTTATTTTCTATATTTAGGTTTTGGTTTTCAGTTTTGGTCAGGGATTCAATATGGCTTCCCCTTCTCCCTGGGAACTAGTCTCACTAATATGTCTTAAATCTCCCAGGGGGTGTAATGGTTCTGGTTCCTTTTCATCATTTGGGTTCTTATATGCCTTTTCTTGTTCAAAAGCCCACAAAAAGGAGGTTTGCAGCTTCTGGTTATTTGCTTGCTCTGCTGTGAGCTGTTCAAAGAGGCATTCAGTTTTATTTTTCAATTGTTGTTGTAAGGATTTTGCAAGATCTTGAAGAGATATTTATTTATTTCACTCTCTGTTTGTTAGTTAGTATGTTTCTCTTCCTGGGCATCAGCTAAAGCTGTTTGCAGGAGGGCACAGACCAATGCTTTCACTTTTTCAAGTTTTAACTTCCACTCCTTTTTTAAGATCATTATTCTGTCCACTAGTGCCTGCAGGTTATAACAATTATTTCAGGCCCAGATCATACCAGGTGGGGAGGGTCAAGCAGTACAGCTCTCTAACCTCTCCAGGAGAGGGGTACAATCTACAGACCTCTCAGGGAGGCCCTGGCAGCCTACAGTTGCTAGTCAGTCCCTTCAGATGAGCCATAATAAGCCTACAATTAAAAGTTGTCTCCCCCATGGAGTCCATAATGAGCTTACAATTACCAGTCAGTGCCCCCAGGGGAGCCGTAATAAGCCTGCAATTATAGGGATCAGATCACTTGTTAGTCCTCAGAGGACTCTTTCCTCCTACCGTGTTACTTTCCCCTGAGGAAACCTCACAGAGGTCTCATCCCAACATCTGCTTTACTCTGGCAACCCTGTCTCTGACAACAATTTAATGTCATGAACCAATTGCTGAGTTACCCTTGGCAACGCAGGGCGGGTGTGTAAGACTCGAGATTCCCTTGGAGTAAATCCAGGTGAAACAACACCAAACAACTAACCAATTTGTTAATTTATTTGAACCAAGAAGCTGTAAATGTTCTCTAGGAAAGCCTTGTTCTCTAATCTCATGAAGATAAAAAGTTCGTAAGAGTGGAAGAAAGAAAAGGGAGAAAGGAATAAAAAAAAGACAAAGAGTAAGATGTCACCACCCTTGGATCCAGTGACACCTTTCAGGACTAGTCTGAATCTTGAGTTCTGCAGTGGTGTGCGCACACCAATCAATATAGCACCATCCCTTTATACGCTTGGGACAGGGGTGGCATCCCCACCTTACATGAGAAGTGAAGGGAGGTGCTAATTTACATAGGAAGCAGAGAGGAGTGGTAACCTCACAGCTCTGAGAGGGGGAAGGCGGCATTAGCCCTTTCCACCGAGATGGGGGTCGCAGAGACCCTGTATTCAATTACTGCTGGATGGCCCTCTGATGAGACATGAGACTAGTTTCCTTGGCTCAGCTGTAGTGGTCACAGTTGAGCAACAAAGAAGTTAATGCAGGAAAGGACACTGTCCTGCCTAAACAGAACTTTTCCAGTAGGCAGCTCCCATATCTGTAAGGAGCAGGCCACAGCTTGAGCCAGGAAGAAAGGCCACTGCTGTGTTCCACACCTTCTCATCTCTGAGCAGGCCTTTCTTGTTCTCTGCTTCAATCACAATATATTTACCATCACACGAGATCTGAGACATTAATCCTTTCGGGGGAGTTTGGCTTCTATACACAGTAGCCCACTCTTAGTCTTCATTGTCCATTAGAGTTTCACACTGGCCATCTGGGGCTCTTGCAGGCTGAGCGAGTTTTGCCGATCATCCTCTGGCTCTCTAGTTGATGAATCAGCTGCTGGATGGGGATCAGGGACTCTGGATTGGTGTGATCTGCCATCAATGCACCTTTGTGGTAGCCATTTGCACCTGCTGCTCTTCAACACCCACCAATCCCACCACAGAAGTGTCCTCTGAGGGCCTGGAGAAGTTTAACAACTGTTCAGTTTTCTCCAAGGCAGCTGTGCCAAAGGCCCACTGGTACCCTTTCAAGTCCTTGAAATACCCTCTCCTGAGACAGTCTGTGCCAAGGATGCACAGGGCATCTGGACCAGTCACAGTGGGCTGTTTGTACCTCTCCTTCCCAGTTAGACTCACTCCAGCCTACAGATTTGTCCAAAATTTCATTTGACTAGCCACCTGGAAAATACCCTTTTTCCCCTTCTGCTGTAGAAGCATTTTCCCTCAGATTTCTTTGGTTATATTCAGAAAAATGCAAGATAAGAACAATTAGTTCTTAAGAACTAATAAGAACAATTGTTAGATAAGCACAACCAATTAGTGTTGGATAAATGGGTAAATAGTATGAAAATTCAGGATTTGCATTTGTGTTATGCATTTGTTCTTTTTTTTAAACCTGTGTTTCATTTTTACAAGAACTTGGAGTTTCTGCTACTTTTTATTGCTTGAAGAAAAAACAATTCCTGTTTTCCAAACAGAGGTAATCACATCTATAAAGGAAAGAGTGGTGGTGTGTGCTGACTACTAGTCAGTTAAGTTAGAATATGATTCCGCAAAGCCTCTAAGCATATAAATGGTACAGTATTCCCATAGGAAATAAACAGTAGAATAAAGTTTATTGTATAACACAGTGTGTATTGCTCTGCATTTCTAAGCCTTCCTCTTCAAAGAACTTAGAATTTTTGTTGCCTGACCTTCCATCTGCAGCTTGGGGAAAATTTGTCTTGTGTCTATTCAGTCCTTAGGCAGAATGCCCTGTGTCTCTGCATTATTCATGTGCAAACATTAATGAAATCTGAATTGGAATTTCCTTGCTCCCTCTGATGTTCATGATTCAATCAGCTTGTGTAAAGTTACCTGAATGCTTATATATATTACACTTGACATTTTCCTTTGCTTTAAGTTGTGGTTATGAATCAGGACTGATGTAACTGAAAACGAAGCTTCCTCATATGGCTTCTGTGTGAGCTATTCTTTTGGTCATCAAAACTTTCCAATTTGTTTTTTCTCACTTTTAAATCAGACACAAGAAATACATTTCTGTTTGCACTCCCATTTTATTCTGTATAGTACTGACATTATTGCAAAGAAAAAAAAAAATGCTTTGAATGACTGTTTTCATCCCTGATGGTATTATCCTGCATTTTAAAGGAAAGAAGTACCTTGCTCTGTACACTGTTCCAGAGAGATGTAGCTCAGTTGGCTGCAGGCCAGATCCAGCATTATCACTATTTACAGTGTTTTATAGTGTATATGTGCACACTAAAAGGTTTCTGCGGGTAGAGGGGCCTCCTGTCTCATGATCCTGCAGCAGAACAGCTCTTCAAATGCCTCTGGAGGTGCCCTAAACCTTACAGAAAATCTGAGTGAACCTGCAGTACATGCTGTTCATCAGCCTAATTGTCACACTGTCAGGAAAAAAACCCCATACATTAAAAAGTAGAAAGGGTAAAAATTTCCAAAATTGTGAAAGATGAAAAGTTCTTAGCAGAGAGGTTGAATCTGTGTACATTTTATGCCTGGTGAATGTCAAAGCCTTATGCATGAGTTTTTGTTGTCTTGAATAGCATTACAAGTTCAGCTCCTTGGTATTCACCTAGAAAAGAGATACACTAACTTGATATGGCTATTTATGTCACAATGAAAAATTTAGAGTATGTCTATTTATGTCAGAATGAAAAATTTAGAGTAAATGCTGATAGTGCTCTGTTGCAAATCACTCTTTGTATGCCTCCTTCTTTCAGGTCTTGAATCATTAAGCTGAGTTTAAAAGTTGATAGTATGCAACCAATAGTGAACAGGCAGGCACTGTGGAAAATGAACAGAATTTATTAAAATTGCAAAATAAAGAAAAGAAGACAGGAGAAGGAATTCAGGGATTACACAATATTAATTTGTTTCTTGTTTATTCTCATTGCATTTAATGTAACCTCTACATTTAGGGATGTTAGAAAGCATTTGTTCTGATTTGAGTGAGAACAGAACTAATTCTGTTCAGTGATTTTACTTTTCATCTCAGTTCTTCTAACTGCACTGTCTGAAGTCAGCAGCCTGTTCTCACAGGCAGTGTCTGCTTCTGGCAGTGATAACACCCAATGTTTAGAGTTACTAACAAGGATTGGTGTGCAGAACAAGGCCAGTGCTGGACCTTGTGTACCACAGTGCAGAAAGTGAAAGGCTGCACCTGCAGGGAGGAGCGTCCAGGACAGGTTACCCTAAACTGACTAGAGAGGGATTCCATCACATATACATCAAATTCAGTATAAAGCTGAGCCATCACAAGAATGAAACTCTTTTATTTGATGACTGGCATCCAGGGAGGACTTTGTCCATTCTGCCTTGGGTCCCAATCTGTGTGTTCCTGAATCCAGTACCGGAATCCAGCTCCTGAATCTGGTTCCTGTCTGCTGCTGTGCCCAGTCTGGGACTGTCCCTGTGCTTGCTCCACAGCATCAGTGGTGACAGTGATGTAATCGTCATCAAGGGGGTTGAGTTTGATACTGGGTTTATATATATTTTTATATGTTCTATTTTATTATTATTTTAATTTTCATTAAAGCTCTTCTAGTTTCCTTTTCTAATGAATAAGTGTCTCTCTCCGTAATTCCCTTTCTTTTCACCTTTTGGGGCAGGAGAGGGGTTAACAAACAGCATCTGTTAAAGGTCTAGCAGGCTGCCCTAACCCTAAACCTTGACACCAGTAAAGTGCAAATTGTTATATCTATGGCTGTTAGCAAGCTACTGCTAATTTAAAAGTAACAGACATGTTACAATTTTTACCTGTAAAGCTATTGTTATGAGTGCTGATAAGGCTGAATAGTGGTTTCCAAGAGTAAATACTTTTTACAAAGGTCTGTAGTGATAGGACAAGGGGTAATGATTTGAAACTGGAAGAAGATAGATTCAGATTGGAAATAAGAAGGAAATTCTTCACTCTGAGAGTGGTGAGACACTGGAATAGGCTGCCCAGGGAAATCATGAATGCTTCATCACCAGATGTGTTAAAATCCTCGTTGGATGGAGCCCTGAGCAACCTGGTCTAGTAGGAGGTGTGCCTGCTATGGCAGGGGGCTTGGAAAAAGATGCTCTTTAAGGTGCCTTCCAACCAAAACTATTATATGACTCTGTGATAATCCATCCTGTCTTGGGACTGGTACAATGGAACTAGGAACCTGTTCAGGTTCCTGCCAGCCTTGTTTTCTATTATACTATGCCATTGATTTTGATTCATTTGCTATAGCCATTTAAACAGTCAATCAGATTAAATCCAAAGAATGGAGAAAAAGATTATCCACAAGTGTCATTGGTACCACTATTGCACAAAGCAATTACTGATCTTTTCTGAATACACAGGTAGAAGAAAACTTCAATTAAGTGTTTGTTTACTTTCTTTGTCTTTAAGAGAAAATGCAAAGAAGAAACACATATTACAGTTGCTGTAAATTTATTTCAGTTAACAAGGGAAAAACTAACTCCTGTGAGAAGATCCTTTTCCTGTGCCAGAAGGCTCGGTGATATGTACACAGATCCATGGTCAAAGAACCCCAAGTTTTGTCGGTGGCACCAGCCCTGGAGCCAAGTATTAATCTGTGAGATTCTCTGTTTTCTTCTTACATTATTTCCTGCAGCTGGTAGGATGGAAGAAATGATTACCAGAGCTCTGCAGACTTTAGTTTAAGAAAAAGTATTTTCAGCTATTACAGACTGTTGTCTTTCAAGGAGCACTGGGATGAATGTATATAACTTTTCTTCAAAATACATGGAACTACTACAGCATAAGAGCTAAATAATATTTTAAGTTGTTATTATAAATTCTCCAGGAGAATTTACATTGAAAGCCCAACTTAAAGATAGTGTTGTGTCTGTCAATTATTTCACAAAAAAAAAAAAAAACCAAAACATACTGCTTTACCTACTATAACCCAGACATAAAAGACAGTCACTAAAAATTTATGAGTACAATAATAGTTACACTTAAAACACTCTTCAGAGCTGAATTCATAGATAACAGTCTGGAAGCAAGTATTACTGAAAAATGGAGTATCTTGGAAATATCCAAGGTGCCACTGCAGCAGAAAACAATGAACATGGCAAGTTTAGTGAAGTTTAATAATAATTGTAACTGTAATAAAACCCATTAAAAATCACTGTATGACAGGGTACAATTATTAAAGCTTTCAGTACCGCAAGGCCATGATTATTCCTTTTAGTCACTACTTTGTGATTTATGCAACTCAATTTCAACAAATGTTTCAGTATGAGTGAAAGTGCTGGGATCAGACACTAAGTGAGTGAGGCTTAACACTGTTATGAAGAAAGAGAATCTTTCCTTGCATATAAAACACGTCCTTTTGTGTAATCTCAAAGGCAAATATTGAATGCCACTCTGTGAGCAATGCAAAAGCCATTAGAAAGCCAAGTGAATGGTTGGATGATGATGATGAAATACTTTCATTCAGTACTAACTCTGGAGAATATTTAACAGCCTCTATCAGAACTAGACTTTTTTTTAGTTGCACACAACAGTATTAAAAGACATGGGTGGGAGGCACTCCAGGATATTAATGTTTATTTTCAATAAATGTTGTATGAGACTGGGTATTTCAGAAGACTGAGAGGAAAGTAGTGCGGGTATTTAAAAGTGGTGAACAGAATAGTATAGGTAATTTGGTTTTTCCTGCCTACCACCAAACAATTTAACCATGGCAACTTTGCAGGTTTTGATTATTAAAAAGCAAGGGCATATGAGAAACCAAAACTTTAATATTTTGAACTTGATGATATTTTTCAATCAATATCTGTAGAAAACAGATTATTTGTATTAACGTTGTATGAATATAATAATTTGGTTGATAAATACAATAGTGAGAGCACTTTGCTATACTGACTTGTACTGACACTCATATCAGAAATGTAAAGAATGCCAACTTAGCCTGGCTCTCACTACATTGATGACAAATTGGCTGCTGAGACTGGAAGGGTAACTGTAATGAAGGAACCAATGAATAGTCTAGTAGAGTTGCATGTGATCTCGTTCTTGAGCCTGAGTTCCGTAACATTTCTATCAGTGAGATGGTACCAATATAATTGATCAAATTTTCAGTGGGTTCAGAGGTAGATAATACGTAATAAAGAACACAAATTACTGATCCAGAATAATGTAATTGTTTTCTAATATAAATTAAAGAGAGTCTTTTTATAGGAAGAGAACAGTCTAAAGTGAGAAGCAATAACTGTATAAAACATTGGGGAGTTGAAGTTGTTAATCAGATAAACGTAATTTCTTGGTGTTACACTGGTCAAAGACACTAATGTGAACACTGTTTATATATAAACAGGATTCTAGTTTCAAAAATATCAAGTGGAAGTGCAACAAAATTAAGAAGGAAGCTGGTAAATTACAGAACAGGAAAAAAAAAAGAAGAGAAAGTTGATTAAATGACTGCAGGATGAAAGGCTTAGAGATTCAAAATGCTTGGTCAGGTTAACACATTAAAGGATTCAAGCTATAAAAAGAGTTATAAAAAGCTTTCCACCTTTAAGTAGGAATTAGGAGCGTATACACTTCCATCAAGCTGCTAACATGGGAAAGAATTCACTCTCAGAGAATGCTGGCCATGTCATTTGCTTAATCATTCTAAGAGTGCACTTTTCTCCTGAAAAGTTAGCACTGTACCTTAGGCACTGAGAATTTTTTCAGTGAGATATTAGTGTCTCTTACTATACCACAGAAGTCGTCAAAGCTGAGGCAACTGTGATATGTCAGAGACCTTGATTCAAAACAACATTTTATAAACATTTTTTTGAAATAATGCTTAGGCTTATTCCCTGTCTTAGTGTATCTAGATATCTCTTCATATGAACAAAGAATTCAAAGTCATGCCTGTGTGTGTGTTTCAAAGTCTGTCCACTAAGAACTAAAAGAATATCAGAATTTTTTTTTCCTGCACAGGTCAATAAATAGACACAGGATCTTTACTCACTCTAAACTTGTGCTAGATTCAGTAACTTGGAAGTAAAAGATTTTGTGTCCTATCATTATTTCCTGAAGTCAAGTAATCATTTAGCATTAACTAGCATGCATAAGGGTAACTGAAAGTCACTTACATATGATGTTTTGGAGTGCCTCTGTGTTGCTAGCAAGCACTCTGTTGTCAATGTACTATTTGGACCATATCACAACAGAGTAAAAACCCATCAAAGATTATAATTATTCTAGGAAGGGGGAAATTATGTTATCACTCATGCATGCTGCAAGAAGTTCTATAATATTCAGAACCACTGCTTCACTTACATTTATGGACATAGTAGTCCATTTTCCTTGTCAGTTCTGTTTGCCTGCCCTTGAATGATGCGGATTCCTGTGAACGATGTGCATTTTGAATGCCAAAGGTGTCAGTACTGTGCACATAGCCAAACAAGTGACATGAGTTACTCATTTTTTAAAAAATATAAATGTGAGAGGAAAAAAAAAAGGGAATATCAACAGGTCTAGTGAAAATTGCCCTGTAAAAATCAATACTAATTGTTATCTTATCCTCTTGTTTTTCTGGACTTAGTTTTGTGTATTTCTGAGCACCAGTTTTAAGCCTTTCTAAAAAGGTGGAAGGGGATTCCTGTGATTCTTACTGTATTTCACTCCATGCTGTCTAATAAAACATACTAAATAAATCCACATAAGTTACTTCATCCCATTTTCCCTCCACTTACAAAAGAACATAACTTACAATATAGTACTATAGTTTGTAGTCCCATTCTTTGGCCATTTCTCCTTATCTTCCAAAGTGTACAGTGGCCACCAGTTATTACAGTATTCAATTAATTGTTTCCTCGTCAGGGGATCACCTCCAATTTGTTTCCAATGTCTTCAAAGACACCCTAGATGGGAATATTTCAAAATCCCCCCCCCTTCCATAGAAGTAACATTACCCATTATTGACAAGAAAACCAAAATTCACATGCATTTCAGTTTGGACCTACTAGACCAATCTAGCAAAACTTTCATTGCAACTTATGGGCAGGGTCTTTTTCCAGTTTCTCCTTTCAAATTTCCTTAAAGAAAAGAAATGCCTTTACTTTCCCAGGGGTCTTGCTGAGGGCCCATTGGTCCAGGGATTGAAGGTCCTCCCCAGGAGACATTTGGTGCTGGATGGAGATCCTGAGATCCCACGGATCCATCGAAGCTCAAAAACAATGTCCCATCTAGGTCGCCAAAAATGGTAACCTCTTAACACTAATTATCAATTTGAGATAGCGTTAAGAAGGTGGTATTTCTTTATTGCAGCACTTTATGCATGGGGGATCATTCTACCTAATGTGCATACTGTATATCACACCAGATAAAGTTTATATTACCCTATCACATACATACGTATTCAATTTCCTAGAATGATTATACATATTAATTCTGTTTCCTGGAACTAATTATTATGTTTACATAGTCATTATGCATGTGGGTAGAGTCTCTGAGGGGTTTGGAGGATCTCTTAGGACCCATCACTGGTTACCCATCACTGTCCTCTGGGTAAACACGGGTCTCCTTCTTCTTTTTATAGATGACAGTTGGTTATCAGTCCCCTTTGTAGCTATCTTATAACTTGCTTGTTCTATATTTTCCTTACTGAGGAAAAAAACCAGTCTTTCTGATTGACCCAAGTTCCTTTTGGTTGTCACAGTTCATGACACTTTAATAATACAAGATGCACCTGTTTTCCTTGCAAATGTATCAGATCTAATCCCCCATTTAAGTGAAAAAAATACTGTGTATGCTAGCAGCACCTTGATTACCTTATTTGTGAAGGGAAGAAACAGGCCAATTTGCAGACTGGACATACTTCTTAGATAAGTCTGCTGCCTCCCCGGGGAATCAGTTAAAGATATGAAGTGAAAACTGTCTACCCTGGTATGGCTGTCAGATGACTATCCATTATTGATTTTTCAGGTGGGCAATGATTAAATTGCAGCCAGAAGTCAGAGGGCAACCATGGGAGACTTCAGGGCAACTGGCTACGGGATTTGGAGCACAGGTAATTTTCTCCTCCATCCCTCTTGCTACAAGGAAAGATGAGGTAAGCAACAGGAAGAGACAACAAATCAATACTTGTTTCCAAACCTGGTGTTACTGGCAGAATTTTGTGCTTTTCTTGATGATGGATTGGTTTATATGATGCCAAGATTACTTGCAAAAGATGGCGTATACCCATCACAAAGGAGGAAAAGAATACTGGCACAAGAGTTAGTGGAGAGCACTAAAAGAACTTTAAACTAGATTTGAAGGGGGAAAAGAACAAAACCAGGCTCAACAGAAGTAAGCCTGGGGGCAGCACTCCAATGGTGGATGGTCTGCTAGTGACATCATTTAGCCTGCCATCTCAGTTGAAGAGATCCATGAAGCCACAAAGGCACAAGGGTTAGTGTGTCAGAAGCCACAGAAACCCCTGAGAACGGTCATGTAGGGGTTAGGACTTCTTCCCCTCAAAAAGGTGCCAGGATCAGTAACCCATCTAAAATACACCTACACTAATACACACAGTGTGGGCAACAACCGGAGGAACTTGAAGCCATTTGTGCAGAAAGAAAACTACAACATAGTTGCCATTTCAGAAACATGTTGGGATGACACACACACCTGGAATGCTGCACTGTCTATAAACTCTTCAGAGGCACAGGCAAGTAGAAGAAGAGGGATAGCCCTGTATGTTAAAAGAGTGTCTTGTCTGTCTATAGATTAATGATGGTGACAATAGGGTTGAGTGTTTATTGGTAAGAATCAGCGGTAGGAAAGGCCAACAAGGCTGATAGCATGGTAGGAGTCTGTTATAGATCAGGATGAAGAAGTAGATGAAATATTCTAAAAGCAACTGGAAAAAAAATCACAATCGCCAGCCCTCATTCTCATAGGGGACTTCAACTTACATACATCTGCTGAAAATGCAATACAGCAGAGAGGAAACAGTTCAAGAGGTTCACTTCACTGGACCTGGTTTTTTATAATAGAGAAGGACTTGTAGATGATGTGATCATCGGAGAAGTGTCACTTCTGCATCAGAGTCTGGAGTCATTCAGGCATCCTTGGTGAGGGTCTGCGCTGCTGTGCAGAGAGGCTTTTGCAGAGAATCTCCTTCTGAGTAGGACTCAAGTTACTTTTTTGTAACTTTTGGGTGTAGGTACTTAAGTGGGTGTAGGAAGGTCAATCTGTTATCCTAGTTTCTTCCTCCTGAGCTCATCAGGGTTTCTTTGTCCTGCTAACTACTTCCCACCAAGGAGGTTTCCTCTGAGATCATCAGGAATGTCTCAGGATTCCTGCTGAGGTGATATCCTTCTTTGTCAGGATGTCCTTGTTCCCTTTGTGGTGGCTCCATCAAATTTGCAGATGATAATGTTTTAAAGGCAAGGAAGGCAAAGAAATCTGAATAACACTCCTCATTTACTCAAAAAAGAAGCAGTGTCACAAGAACCATTTGCTTAGTCAGAAGAATCAGAAGAAGTGAGAATTGGTCAAAAAAAAGTACCACAGAGAATAAATACAGCTGTTCACCACTCAACAACTTTATTGATCAACCACTTCAATGATGCCAACGAACATCTAGGTATCAGGAAGCTAAAAAAAACCACCTTTAAAGAACTGGTAAAAAGTATGTGTTACACCACACCTGCTTGTGAGACACAAACCCTAACTCTAACATGTATGTGTTGTGATATGAAGGATCTAAACACGCATGTTCCTGGAAATTTTTACAATAAACATGTTAAGGCAGTCCTGTAAGACACAGCATGTTATAATCTAAAGATACATTTTTGCAGATAACTCACCATAAACCTGTCAGACCTCCTACCAAAGGGTCCTTGTATAACTGTATCATTAACTGTAACATTCAATGACTAACGGTAACTGTTTTTACTCTCCTCTGACTCATAGGATTATTTATTAAGCTACAATGCCAAATACAAGGTCAAATTGGGAAGATAATATCACTCAAGGCAGATAGGTGGATTAAAGTGATTTTACCTTTTGCCATCTTGTTGTGTGTTTTTGCACTCTAGGGAATCAAGTGTTCTTCTGCCTCTTGTGACTACCCCAGAGCTGCACAACTCTTCTTTCTCTGCATGTTCATGCCATGTAAGATACAAAGACTCTTATCAGATACTTACAGAATGTTTGAGGTGGGACCTGTGAATTTCATCTGGTCCAACCTCTCTGCTTAATTGTGTTCCTCTAGGACCAGGACCAAGTCCAGATGGGTTTTGAAAGTGTGCCTGGGTGGGGAACACACAACATTTCTGGGCGATCTGTGCCAGTGCTCGAATTATCCTCACAGTAAAAAAATGTTTCCTGATGTTCAGCTGGATCCTCCTATGTTTCAGTTTGTGCCCATTTGGATATTTGGACATACTGATGAGCCCCCCACCTCCCCAAGCCTTCATTTCTCTATGCCATACAGTCCTGCCTCTCTCAGCCTTTCCCCTATGAGACATGCTCCAATCCCTTAATCATTTTAGTGGTACTTTGTGACACTGTATGTACCAGCTCTATATCTGCATTGTGCTGGGGACCCCAGAACTGAACAGTACTCCAGATATAATCTTACCAGCGCTGAGTGGAGGATCATCTCCCTTGGCCAGCTGGCAACAGTCTTCCTAATGTAGCCAAGGACATCAATAGCTGGTTTTTTTTATCACAAGGTCACATTGCTGCCTTGTTTACAACTTAGCATCCTCCAGGATCCCCAGGTCCTTTTCTGCCAAGTTGTTTTCCAGTTGGTCAACACCGGGATGTACTGCTGCCTGGCATTTTTCCTCCCCAGGTGAAGGACTGTACACTTCCCCATGGTGAACTATATGAAGTTCTTGTCAGGTCATTTATTTCTGCAGTCTGTCAAGGTTCATCTGGACAGCAACACAACCCTGATGTATATACCTGTTACATCATCAAGTATCAGATCTATCATCCAGTTTTGTGTCATTGACAAACTTGCTAAGGGTACACTCTGGCTGTTCAGAAAGCATTCGTTCAACATCACTGTCTGCTTCTCATCATATGGGATGAGAGCCTCACTAAAGTAAAGGTAAACAATATCCACTGTTTTCTGTCTGTCTACAAGCCCAGTCATTTAATCATAGAAGGGTATCAGGTCAGTCAAGGGTGACTTCCCCTTTGTGTGCTTAGATCTCTGGAGATAACACTTCTGGGGTTTTGGGTTTTTTTTTGGAAGAGGCAGAGTAAACTATAGAAATCTTAACTTCTGAGATTCTGTATTTCAGCATCTCCTTTACTTCCACTTTCGTTCCTTAACTTCTGTTCATCAGGATGAGATGCCTGCACGTATTATGTATATCTGTGATGTACAACAAAAAGCCTTTTCATATTGTTTCTGAAGGTCATGGCTGGTATCCTTCAGCAGAAGTGTATCATGCAATAAAAGGTTTGCTCGAGGAACCAAACTGATGGACAACTGGAATATCATGTAGAAAAGTCCTACTAAGGTGCTATTTCTAATTTCCAGAAAGTCAAATTTAAAGCAAAAGGTTTCAGTGTGTTTGTTTGTTTGTTTTTGATTTTGTTTCTGCTTTTTGACTTTATTTCCTTTTATACGCTTTTTGAAGAAAAAGTCATTGGTTTAGGTGTAAAATGCATACTTTCTGTAAATATTTTCTTACAGGGTCCTGTAATAGAAAATAGAAATAGAAAACCTTAAACAAAGTACAATAAAAAACATTATTGATTTCTTCTAGCATTTATAACACGTTCTTGTTTGTACAACATATTAAGTTGATTATACTTACACACCAGCATGTGTTATACTGTGAACAAGAAGGTTAGGAATACGAATGACCAGATCAAAAAAGCTTCTACTTTGTACCAGATATTTTCACGTTACAATAGAAATACTGGTATACGTACAAGTACTTTTTGTTTGTGCATTGCACAGTAGTGCTTTACCACAGTCAGTCACAGGTAGGTTACCAGATGCAATAGCAATTATGGGGCC
Source organism: Todiramphus chloris collaris (assembly GCA_025345505.1). Classification (NCBI taxonomy): domain Eukaryota; kingdom Metazoa; phylum Chordata; class Aves; order Coraciiformes; family Alcedinidae; genus Todiramphus; species Todiramphus chloris. The sequence continues at coordinate 7,977,123 of JANVCC010010369.1, forward strand.
ATTGATGTGCACTCTCATCTGATGTATATTGACAGGCTTGTGCAGAATCTGGACTGTATCTTAGTGAAGAACGTTACAGCAGGTATATAAGAATTAATACCCACCTCAGCTGCAGTTAACCCGTGTGTACAACCATTTGTAAATTTAGTTTAACTACTTCATTAAGAATATTATTGCTATTGATTATTGAACATCTTTTGCCATTATTATCTCAATAGTCTTCAAAATGTCATTCCTAAATCACAACCTTTTCTTTCATTTTCTTATCTTACTTTCTGTAAATTGCGTTTCTTTCATGATCTTCACTTGTTATTTCAGTCCTCTAATAGCAATGTTTCATCATTGTCACTGTCACTAATTCTGTTCAGTAAGTTTACTTTTCATCTCAGTTCTTCTAACTGCACTGTCTGAAGTCAGCAGCCTGTTCTCACAGACAGTGTCTGCTTCTGGCAGTGATCACACCCCATGGTTAGAGTTAGTACCAAGGACTGGTGTGCAGACCAAGGCCACTGCTGGATCTTGTGTACCACATTGGGGGGTGCAGAAAGTGAAAGGCTGCACCTGCAGGGAGGGGCGCCCGGGACAGGTGACCCTAGACTGACCAACGAGGGATTCCGTCCCATTTAGGTCATATTTGGTATAAAGCTGAGGGATCAGGAGGGTCTCACCCCTCTCTTTGCCCTCTTGGCCTACTTTGCTGACTTTGCTCGCCTTGGCTCGGGTCCTCTTTTGGCTTTTTCCTTGAAGCATCCTCTGTCCATTCTGCTTTCGATCCCGGTCTGTGTGTTCCTGAATTGGGTACCAGAATCCAGCCCCTGAACACAGCTCCCGGCTGCTGCGGGGCCCAGTCTGGGACTCCCCTGGTGCCTGCTCCACAGCATCAGTGCTGACAGTTATGGAATTACCATCAGAGGGATTGGGTTCAATACTGGTTGTGTATATGTTTGTATGTATTCCATTTTTATAAGTATGATTTTAATTTTCATTAAAGCTGTTCTAGTTTCCTTTTCTAATCACGAAGTCTCTCTCCCTTATTCCCTTTCTCTTTGCCACTGGGGAGGGAGGTGGGGTTTACAAAGAGCATCTGTTATAGGTCTAAGGAGCCACCCTGACCCTAAGCTGTGACAGTCACCAAGCAGTTTTCTCTAAACAAGCCAACTCTTTTTCTTCATCTCAAATCAGTATGTCTGTGCATTATGAAATCACAGAATCAAAGAATCACAGAATTTCCTAGATTGGAAAAGACCTTTAAGATCATCAAAACCAATTATTAACCTAAAACTGAGAAGACTTTGACAAAACCATATCCCTCAGCACTATGTCTACACAACTCTTAAATACCTTCAGGGATGGGGATTCCACCACTGCCCCGGCCAAGCCACTCCAGTGCCTGACAACCTGTTTGGTGAAGAAATTCTTCCTCACATCCAATATAAACATTCCTTGGTTAGAAAGGAAATCTTCACTGTACTACACACTAACCAGAGTAATGGAAGTTAACTGGCTTTTTTTTTTTTTTTTCATTAATGTATTTGCTATATTAAAATTTTTGATGCTGGCTAGAAAATATTACACCTTGAGCAGATGAAAAAATGCTTGTTATGACAGAAACACATGGCTGAGATGACAGAGTCACATAAATGCTAAACAATTCCTGTTTAAATGAATTGAACAGAATATTTCTTGCCATTTGGTGATGAAGAGGTTACCACTTTAATGTACTGAAAAGGAAAATTATGGATATTCAAGTGTGAACTGTCCAAAACACTATCATGATCTGGGTTTTGGAGCAAATTTTATGAAGGGCAAGAAAGCACACTGATATGAAAGTATGGTGTGCTTTCAGCACTGCCTCTTCCACATTTCTCATCTGACATTTATTCTCCCGTATGAGAGAGGGTCATCTTCATTGGCCTGCTCTAGTAGAGCATTTTAGTATGATACAAATATCACCAATAGTTTCTAAAGAATCTACAGAAATATTTTCCACTGACCTTTCCTAAGTATCTTGAGTATCTGCAATGTCAAGTGAGTTTTGTCACATAAATCTATCATGTATGAAAAAAAAAAAATCATGAGATTGGTGTCTGATTATTTAACCATTATGTATCGTTAGACATACCGATAGCTCTCCCTGATTATTGCTTAATAAAAAGGATGGCTTTGTGTATCTGCATCTGGATTTGCTTTAAAATCACATAATTCAGACCTCATTTCTGAATTAGTTTACCCAATAAGGCTTTCTTTATTCTTTCTCTTTAATATAAATGGTCACAATGCTTTAAGCTAATGTCTGTTTAGACAGAAATGACCTAAAAAGGTATTACTTGTTCTTGATCTTTAAATGGTCTCTTGGGACTTAGGATTCCCTTATTAAATAATTAATGTTGTGATATTTTATGGAAGATATTACTAAGGAAGTGAATACATTTTCTCACTGACATGATTATGATTAAGGAGACTTTCAGTCTATTAAGGAAAACCAATGTATTCCTGGAAGATACAAGTAGGGAGACTTTCAATAGGTGTTCATTTGTGGGTGTGTGGAAATCAAAACAAACAATATTATTTCTTTCTAGTTCAGTTTTCTTAAAAAAAAAAAATCAACAAAAAAACCCCATTCAATATATGTAAGAATTGTATACAGGATGTTACATTTGTGACAAATTAATAATATGCAAAGAATATTGTTAGATTTGATATAAATAATGCTACTAATATTCAATAAAATGTAGAAACAAAACATAACAATGAAAAAACCCCACCTCTCTCCTCTTCTTCCCAGGCTCAGCTTCACTACTTACTCTTCCACCTCTTCCCCTGTATAGCACAAGGGTATGAGGAATGGTGGGCTGCAGTCAGTTCAATAACCCTGTGTCTGCCACTCCTTCCTCCGCACAATTGTCCCCTGTTCCAGTATGGGGTCCCTGCCATAGGATAAGGTCCTTCATAAACTGCTCCAGGAACTACTCCAACGAGACTTCTTTCTGTGGGGTAGAGTCCATAAGGAATGGAATCCTCCAGCATTGATCCTCCATAAGCCACAGTTCCTGCCGGAAAACCTCCTCCTGCATGGACTCACCTCCACAGACTGTATCTCCTTCCAGGAGGCTGCTTCTGCATGAGCTCTCCATGCGCTGCAGCTTCCTTCATGGTATGTCCACTTGCTGTGCATGGGGTCCTCCACAGGCTGCAGCATGGATTTCTGCTCTGGTGTGGCTCTCCATGGGCTGCAGGGAAATACCAGCTTCACCATGGTCTTCTCCATTGGCTGCAGAAGAATGTCTGCTCCAGCACCTGCATCACCTCCTCCCCCTCCTTCTTCAATGACCTTGGTGTCTGCAGGGTTATTTCCTTCATGTTATTTGTCACTCTTCTTACACTCTACTGCACAGTGTTTCTTACTCTGTCTTAAAGCTTTGTCAGAGGTGCCACCATCTTGCCTGATGGGCTCAGCTTTGCTCTGTGGTGGCTCTACAATAGAATATGATTTGTTATTAGGGGCCAGTTCTGTTTAATATCTCTATCAATGATCTGAATAAGGGGATCAAATGTATACTCAGTAAGTTTGCAGATGACACCAAGTTGGGCAAGAGTGTTTATCTGCTTGAGGGTATGCAGGCTGTACAGAGGGATCTAGACAGGCTAGATCAATAGGCTGAGGTCAGTTTTATGAGCTTCAACAAGCCTGAGTGCCAGGTCCTTCACCTGGGTCACAATAACCCCATGCAACATGGGGAAGAGTGGCTGGAAAGCTGCCTGTTGAAAAAGGACCTGGGGATGTTGGTCAATAGATGGATGAATATGATCCAGCATGTGCTCAGATGGCTAAGAAGGCCAACAGTATCCTGGCTTATATCAGAGTGTGCCCAACAGGAGTAGGGAAGTGATTGTGCCTCTGTAGTCATCACTGGTGAGGCCACATCTGCAAAACCGTGTTCAGTTCTGAGTCCCTCACTATAAGAAGTACATCGAAGTGCTGGAGCGTGTCCAAAGAAGGGCAACAAAGGTGGTGAAGGGTCTAGAAGGGCAACAAGAACTTCTTCCTGATTCAATCGCTCAGAACACTCGAAAAGTCACTGTTGCAGCTGGTCGGTACCAATGGCAGACTGGGAGATGGGCAGTTTTTCTCTGCCCAAGTGAGTTTTCCATTATCTGGGCAGCCCAAGGGAGTGGGCAGCCCCAGTCCATGCTGGTTGCTCTGCAAGGGAGGTGGGGACAGGCGTGGGCAGAGCCTCATGCACCACAGGCAACTTAAATGACTGAGGATGTCAGGGATCAGTGATCCCTGTGTACCAAGCAAGGTCAAGCACAGGGCCAGGTGAGTCATTTGTGTGTGTCCCCTTACCCTGTGAAGTCAGTTACTTCCAGCGGTCTATCCATGGTCAAAACCAGGGCAAAGGCTGTGGCCAGGAAAACTGTGGGCACCCAGACTGAGGCCCCACACAAACATGTGGGTGTCCAGACCCACACAAAAATATGGGTGTCCAGACCCCTGGCTGCAGAGAATGCAGGAGCCCAGCCCTTGTAATGGAGGGCAGTGGAGATGACATCTGTGTCAGATGCGAACAGGTGACTGATCTGCTCAGCATGGCGGCTGAGCAAGAGGAGGAAATTATAAGACTAAGGAGTATATGGGATTGTGAAAGGGAGATAGACTGATGGAGCCAGGCTAAACCATCCCAGAAGGAAGGGCAGCAAGTGAGGGCTGTGCAAGAACACGATGACTCCGTTTCCTCTTGCTACACAGAAAAAAATGGTTAAAGGAGGAGACCTAGGAGATGGGGGTGAGTGGAGGCAAGTCTATCCCCAGAGAAGCAGGAGAGCCCCCTCCCGTTCTTCTCAGTCTTAGCTGCCCATACACAACAGATATAGGGCACTAGTAACTGAAGACTGGACAGAGGAGGATGGAGAGGAAAATCCGTCTGCTCAGTTACCCAAAGTGTGTCAGCCAGCCCCAAGAATTAGGACTAGTGCAACAAAGAGAAAAAAGGAAAGTGATAGCTGCAGGGGATTCACCTCTACGAGGAACGGAGGGACCAATTTGTTGGACAGACTCTTCTCACAGGGAAGTGTGCTGCCTACCTGGAGCACGGTTAAGGGATGCCACTAGGAAAATTCCTAGCCTGATGTGCTCTATGGACTACTATCCATTATTGATCTTCCATGTAGGAGGAGAAGAAATAATGACTGGTAGTCCCAGAACAATCAAAAATTACCTTAGGGCCCTGGGACAAGTGGTACAAGATTCTGGGCCACAAGTCATCTTTTCTTCTGTTATTCCAACCAATGGCAGAGACACTGGATTAAATTGTCAAATACAGTCTTTTAATACACGGCTCTGTGGATGGTGTCACCACCATAAATTTGGGTTCTTTGACAATGGTATGATCTATACAGCACCAGGGTTGTTGATACCAAACAGGAGACAGCTCTCTCGAAGGGGCAAGTGGGTCTTTGCGGAGGAGATTACAGGGCTAATTGACAGGGCTTTAAACTTGATGTGAAGGGGGAGGGGGACAATGTCACCAGGCTTCCATGTGGCAAGCTGTGGGAGGACACAACAGTGTGAGAGCAATGGGGGACTAGTAAGGGCTCTCAACCTGCTGGCAGAAGCATTCTGGGGACAAAATAATGCAGTCAAAGTCTTGCAGAGATGAGCCAGATGCCCTTCAGGTAGTAGCTGCCAACAGGGAAACATCAGGGAAACACATTACTGGAATGAAGGGGTGTTTCCCGGGAAAGAGGATACGGCCAACGGCCCAGCTGAGTTGCCTCTACAAGAATGCACAAAGCATGGACAACAAACAAGAGGAGCTGGAAGCCACCATACTACTAGAAGACTATGACATAGCGGCCATTACTGAAACATGGTGGGATGAGTCCTATGACTGGAGTGTAGCTATTGATGGATACAAGCTGTTCAGAAGGGACAGGAGAGGAAAGAGGGGTGGAGGAGTTGCCCTGTATGTTAAGAAATGTATTGAATGCGAAGAGACGGCTCTAAAGAATAGCCATGAGCAAGTTGAAAGCTTATGGTCAGGAATTAGAGATCAAGGCAAACAGGGGAACCTTGTGGTTGGAGTCTACTCCAGGCCACCCTATCAAGAGGAAACTCTTGATGAAGCGTTCCTACTCCAGCTACAGGAAGCATCACGTTTGCAGGCTCTTGTCCTGCTGGGAGACTTCAACCATCCTGACATTTTCTGGAAAGTAATTCAGCAAGCAGTAGGCAATGCAGGAGGCTCCTGGAGTGCCCGAGGCAGAAAGTAGACACCCCTACCAGAGGGGAAGCAACACTTGATCTGGTGATTACCAATGTAAATGAGCTCATCAGGGATCTCAAGCTTGGAGGCAGCCTGGGTGGCAGTGACCATGCACTGGTAGAATTCATGGTACTAAGGGTCAGAAATCAAAAAGCACAGTCAGGACCTTGAATTTCAGAAAAGCAAACTTCCAGCTCTTCAAGGAGTTAGTCAGTAGGATATCCTGGGAAACAGTCCTCAGAGAGAAGGGAACAGGACAGAGCTGGCAGATTTTTAAGGACACTCTTCATAGACTGCAAGAGATCTTGATCCCCAGGTGTAAGAAATTGAGCAAGGAAGGGAAGAGACCAGTGTGGCTGAGCCATGACCTACTGGTTAAACTAAAAAGCAAAAAGGAGCTTCACAGGTGGTGGAAACAGGGACAGGTACGCTGGGAAGAATACAAGGATGTAGCCCGACTGTTTAGGGATGAGGTCAGGTAGAGAAATATTGGAATGGGCTGCACAGGGAGGTGGCTGAGTCACCATCCCTGGATGTGTTTAAGCATCACTTGGATGTGGTGTTGGGGGACATGGCCTAGGGGTGACCTTGTAGAGTAGGGCTAATGGTTGGACACGATGATCCCAAGGGGCTTTTCCAACCTGAGTGATTCTGTGATTCTGTGAGTCTGTGACCAAAGAACTGTTGGAGCTGAACTTGGCAAGAGATGTAAAGAATAACAAGAAGGGATTCTACAGGTATGTCAATGAAAAAAAGGAAGGTCAAAGAAAGCAAACATATTCTGGATGGAAAAATATCTCTGATTTCCTTCCTGTGTCTTTTCCCTTTTCTGCAGCTGTTTAGCTGCAAGAGTCCTCATATTTTGCTAACACTGGATGGTTACTTATTTAGAAGCAGTTAGATCCCAGAATTTCTGTCAAATTTACAAATTGTGATTCATACAGGCAACCTGCATGACATGTTGAAGATACAAAACTCCTTTAGCATAAAAAATAAGTTATTGTAATATTCAAATACCCTCAGGAATGATATGGTTTTTCCTTCAGATGATGGAATTTTACTAGTGACTTTAGAAAGTCCATTTTGAGACCTTTTAAGTACTGCAACAAAAAGCATAAAATTTCTCATGACTAGAGGTAAAAAAAGTTCTGCTACTATTTACTTGTTCACTTTCATTATTATGGTGAAGAACTTGTCACCTTTTTAATAACTACATTGTAAAAAAAATATTTTGCACATATAGAAGATTATAGGGATTCTGAATGACTTACACATATTAGTTCACCTATGAAATTGCACTCCATATGTACACAGGACATGCTTATCTTTGATGACAGAGCTTTATAAATATTGTTCTTTGGGGGTTTTTTAAGATTTCAATTTACAATGAAAAGTGAAATAATGTAATTCAGCGAACACCCTATGCTCCAATAGTTTCCACTTTAGGCAGCAATATTATATGCAAACACTAATCCATCTATATCCTGTATTGATTATCTACTGAACAGGGAAGAGACTAGAAATTAGAAAAAACCTTACCCATCTATCTATTTTCCTCAAAAAAAGCTTATTCTCAACAGCCTTAGAGATAGAAAAATTGATTTTTCAGTATGTAGCATCTATGGAACTAATAGAAAGTGACAGTATCAAAAATGTGAAAGGGAAAAGCTGTCTATTCTGCATCTGTCTGTCATTCTATACCTTTCTTATGAAGTGATGGACTAATATTATTTCTGCTAATGTATTAATTTATTCTTTCAGCTCTTCAGTTTTTATTTGATGTCAGGATGACACACACTCACCAGATTAATTACACTGCAAATATAAAATACTAAGATGTTAAATCTTCTACATGTAATGATATTATATTGAACAACAAATGAGTTCATAAATATATGGAAAATATTTTATAAATGAATTCTAAAAATTGTTCACAAATTGTTTTCCACCAGTACTCCTCTGCAAATATCTGACATTTGATGTTCATAATTTGAGCTGTGTCATTATTAATCTATTTCATATAAGATCATTTAACTTCATTTCAACTGAGTTTCACTTAGCTGATTGTCAGTTTCTTTAGGAACTGGTGCGTGTTTGTTTATGTGTGTGTTTTAACAAGTCCCATTTACTTACCACATGTATAAACTAGGGATGAAACTTTATGGGAAGGGAAATTTTTATTAGATTTCTGTTAATGACAAAAATATAACATAGTGTGTGCATATCACACCTAAATTTATTATATTCTGAATTTTTCCTATCCTTGGATCAAAGCCAGTTGCAGTCTAGTATGCATATAGTGAAATGGTCAGTTGACTGTGACTCGTGAGGCATGAATGTGTTCTGTGCAAGCTGAACATGATGAAATATGTAAGGAGATAAATAATCTTCTTCCCACACTTCCTCTCCCTTAAATCCACAGAAATACATTATAATGTTGGCAGTATGTCAGTAATACTAGTTACTGCACTTTGAAAATTTCCATGTGGAAAATCTGAAAGGAGTGTTATGTCAGGTTGTGTTAAAAATCCAGTTACTGTTCTCTACTGAATGAAGACACAAGGATTCAGTACTTAGGGAACTTCCACCGCTCAAAGAATGAGTAAAGTATGTTGGAGATATAGTGCTTTGGGATGAGATTTGATTTTCTCATCTGTAGTCTGTGTAATTCCTCATTCTAACCACTTAAGGGGAAGTGATATTGGGTGGAAGACACATGGGAATTCAGAAGACATGCATCAAATACTTGGTGAATACTATTAATTTGGCCATCTATGAAATGCATCGAAAATGTTAGAAAAAATCATGTCCTGATTTGAGTGAGAACAGAACTAATTCTGTTCAGTGATTTTACTCTTCATCTTAGTCTCTTTTAACTAACTGCACTGTCTGAACTGAGCAGCCTGTTGTCACAGACAGTCTCTGCTTCTGGCAGTGATAACACCCCATGTTTAGAGTTACTACCAAGGATTGTCCCAGTCTGGGACTGCCTCGGTGCCTGCACAGCATCAGTGGTGACAGTGATGTAGTTACCATCAGGGGGGTTGGGTTCGATACTGGTTTTGTATATGTTTGTATATATTCCATTTTTATAATTATTAATTTCCTCTTCATTAAAGCTGTTCTAGTTTCCTTTTCTCTCTCCCTAATTCCCTTTCTCTTCCCCTCTGGGAAGGGAGGGGTGGTTAACAGAGAGCATCTGTTATAGGTCTAAGGGGCTGCCCTGACCCTCAACCATTACAAGACTGAAAGGTAGGGTCCCTTGCTGTGCTGGTTTTATGCATCATGGTTAAACTTCTTCACAGCAGCTGGTATGAGGCTATGTTTTGGACTTGTCATGAAAATAGTATTGATACTGCTGGGATTTTTTACTTATTGCTGAGCAGTGCTTCCACAGCAACAGTGTTTTTTCTGCTTCTCACACTACCCTACCAGCAAGAAAGCTGAGGGGTGCACACAGAGTTTGGAGAGGACACAAATGGAACAGTTGACCCCAAATGACCAAAGTGATGGCCCAGACCATACAATGTCACGAGGAGCAATGGAAAAAGAAGGAAGGGAATCATGTTTAAAGTTACAGCATCTGTCTTCCAAAGTATCAATTATGTGGAATGAAGCTTTGCTTCCTGGAGATGCCTGGGTGCCTGCCTGTCAATGGCAAGTAGTGAATGATTTCTTTATACTGCTTTGTTTATGCATGTGGCTTTTTCTTTCCTTATTAACCTGTCCCTATTTCAACACATGCATCTTCTCATTTTTACCCTTCTGCCTCACTCCTCCATCTGACCAGAGGGAGTGAGTGAGTTTGTGTGGTGCTTAGCTGCCCACCTGGATTAATCATGACACTTGCTTATGAGCTGCCTAAATAGTTTCCACTCACTTAGGAACTCAGGCTCTAAAAACTGCTGTCAATTACAGTACTCCTATACAATAATTCTGTGAGGAGAACTCTGCTCCAGAGTACTTCTGGGACCAAGTCACCTACATTCTTGTTTCAGATGCTGTTAAGTCTACTGCTGTTTGATTGAAATATAATCTCATCTCACTAAAGGAACACTTTACTCTAGTTGTAAGATGATGTAAGAAGTCTGAAATTCAGAACAGAATATGACTATCTTCCACCATGTCTGCCTGTCACTTTGAAGAATGTCTCAGTTTCTCTTTACTGCTGAGTATATCAATACACAAGATCATTGTCATTCTCAGTGCAATCACAATATGATAAATAAATGTGTGTCATTTAGCTCTGATGTGGTTTGACTTACTATAACAAAAGTGGCAAAAAATGTACTCTATATCATTTTAAATTGAGCAACAGCAACTGTGTGTGGAGTAATGACTGGAGGTGAATTAAAAACTGAAATCATACTAAAGGTTCAGCATTGTTCACACATTAAGAAAAGGCATAACATCAGAGAAACTTTCAGGGTAGAGTGCAACTGATATGCAAGGAATCCATTTCACAACAGTTCCCTAGGCAACACTGCCTGCAAGCAGCACGGGGGATGGAGTGAAGTGGAGATTCCACTGCCAGGCCCTGTGAAATCACAGCAGAGATGGGAACTTGATGGTTCTACAGGACTGAAAAGCTGCCTGCTTGTGACCCTCTGCCAACAATCTGCCAGTTTTTGACAAAGTGCTCTCCTTGTGCAAACTTTGCTCATTATAATGTCATTATAATACCAAAACACACCTCTGTCCCAAAGGCTGCCCACCTCCAAAGTGTGACCACCCCTCACTGAGCTTGCACTGTGAGTTTTCTTCAGCTAGATCTTTAAAAGCAAAGTGAGAGAAATTTACACCAATCTATGACAACCTATGACTAGAGTCACTCAAGCTCCACCTTGAAGGTAAAAATTATTATAAAAATGGTTTAAGTAAGGGGGCATGTCAGGGAAGACATCATCATGGACTATCTCTGGCTCCTGGGATCAGTCGATGGGCTGACCCTTGCTTCAACCCCCCCCACCCCCCCCTTAGGGACACCTTTGGGTAAGATTCAGACCCTTAAACTTAGAAATCTTGAGCTGCTCTTTGATTTAACGCATTTGGTATACCATATATATATATATATATCTCCTTTGCAGTATATTTATCATCGGCAATCTAAAAGAACTTGTATTTCTGTTGCTCTCAATAAACTGTACTTTTCCTGCAGCTAGTCACAGAAGTTCTCATCGGGTGCTGTCAGCTCCTTACTGGCTGCGTGGTACCATGGAGCGTGGTTATGCAGGGAGTGCAGTGTGCTGTTACTGGATCTGGAGCCGTGTTAGTTCAGATGGACTGAATGTGACTGGACTAATGGTGCCAAAATGGACATCACTCAGAATCTAAACCTAGCCACCCCCAGCCCCTCTGATATCTGAGGACCAGCTGGAACGCGAGGGGGTTTATTTTCTGTCAAATTACTTGACCCTTTTCATGCAACACTGTGCAGAATTAGTGTAACAGAAAAGACTCCAGATAAGGACTTGTTTAACTCCATATGTTAGGGAGATGTGAAATGAAAAAAAAGTTCAGAAAAATTTCAGGACATCATATTCCTTTGAGCATTAAGGCTAATTGTTAAAGCTAATTGTCTATTTCATGATATAAAATCTGTTTGTGAAATGAAAACCCTAACAGTCTCCACTGTGTTTCAAATATTTTTTAATTACTATCCTTCCACAGCTAAGGCTCCCTTAGTTCAAAGAGCTATTTTAATTGTCAGGTTAGTATGCCATTTGCGAATGAAGAGACCTTGTTAAGTGCAACAAAGTACAACAGGAAGACAGAAATATTTAATATTTCCAGATTGGCTTGGAATTCAAGAAGCAGGGAAGTGGCTTGATTGCTCCTTGCTTTACATTGCAACAGAATCACTACAGCTATGTCAATATGACTGATCATTCTAGAAATGTCAGAAAAGGAGAAAAATATATCTGAAATTTGCATCCTTATAAAATGTGTGATGGTCATAGCTTATTCTGCTGTAAATTTAAAGTTTTGCAAAAAGAAAGTGCCTGAATGGGTGTTGTGGTTTAGACCCAGCTGGGTGCTGAGCACACTATGTGGCTGCTCATTAAACCACTACTCCCCATGGTGGGATGGGAAGGAGAATAGTGAGATAAAAAGGCAAAACCCTGTGGGATGAGGTAAGGATAATTTAATAGAACAGTGCAAAAGGAGGGGTAACAACAATAATGACAGTAATAGTAATGAAACAATATACATAGTAAATAATATAGAACAAAACATCTGGCTAAAGCTGCCCCAACTTCACAGACTGCACTAGCAACCACCCTTTGCACAGCCCACCTCTATCCTTATTTAGTGGGCATGATGTCAGTATGGTATCGAATAACCCAGTGGATGGTTCAGTTGTCTACCCTGGCTGTGGCTCCCCCGCCACCAGCTCCTGCTGGAAATTAACCCTATTCTAACCAGACCCAGGATGATGGGGTTTGTTAAAACTTGCCTTTCAACAAACTTTAACCTAAAATTAAGCAGGACTGAGGGCTATAATCCATGGCTCAAGAATATCCTTTAACTTTGACTCATCTTTTAAAAATCAATTTAGCTTGTTTTTAGGTTTTATGGTTTCAAATTTGATGAATATACCTAGACAATATGATAAGTGTATTTTTATAAATTGAAGTGTAGATAATGAATAGGTATTCCATTATATGGTCTCTTTTATTTTTCTCAGTCAGTTTGAATTTAGTAGCTTGCATCAGGACAATCACTCAGCTGGAAAAAATATGGAATGCTTTCTATTTTAAATGATGAAAGTAGCTATTTCACTGCAGCAACTTCTTTGGAAAAAAAAAAAGTAAATGTCAGCAACTTTTTTCAATGGTCTACACTCAGCTCATCTTTTGTGGATGTTACAGTTTCCTGATATGCCAATTACTGATGAGTTCATTAGCAGAATTAGCTTCTAAGGGTATAAATATTCCTATTGCTGCATAAACATACTCGTTCACTATTATAGACAACATTTTACCTGTCCTCAATATGCCAACAATAACTTCCACGATATTACTGACTTTCTTAGTGCTGTGTTCATTGCAGACCCATCTTAAAAATTCTACCCTGTCTGATTTTCAGCTCTGTACTATCCTCTTTATTCCTACCTACTGTAATTTCAATTGTCTAAGCATCCAATCTTAAAATATCTGAGTATTTAACAGACACGATTTATAACACAGTCACATAAAGAATCAAATTGGTAACATTAGGAAGTTGGTTGCCTTTAATCTGCAAGGGGTGAGAGAGAGTGGCTGCAGACTAGGGAAAATACAACAAAACTCCCTCAATTGCATCTGCGGGTCACGGAACAGAAAGGTAGAACATTTCAAGTATGGATAGCTTGCCACACTAGTTTTGTTGAATCTGAGATCAATGAAGAATGATGTTTATTCCTTCAAAGAGTAATAATTACCTTCTTTCTCCTCTTTGCAATGGGTACCTTAATACACATACAACTAACTCAGTGAAATCCTGAGTGGAATAGTGAAGGTGCATTGCAAAACTATTGTTCAATTCCTCTTATAAAATAAAAAGTAGAGACCTTGTTAGTAGGTGGAAGATTGGAATAAAAATAAAAATTATTCACATGGTGTGGACTATGGCTGCATTTATTTTTTGATTATTTTTTTAATTTAAGTTTATTATTTAGGTTTATATGAATTCAGAAAGAATCTTGACACATTTCATCAGAAAAAAAAAGATCACTAAAGCTATCACCAAGGTACTGTCTTCTGACCCTCAAAGTCTTGAAATTTCAGACTGATGGAAATTGTGAAAATTCACTGTATTCTCATTCTATTCCTACATTCTTGCCAGGGGATGCTATCCTGAGTACTATTAGAGAGAGAATATTTCCCAATTCCTATCACTAGGCAGCTTCTGTATAAGATGTGGATGAAGTCTAAGCTCTTGAGACTAAAGCAAATTGACTGGGGAAGCTAAAGGGACTGTAGTCTGCAGTGCTCATCTCAATGGCTGCGGTGTGGCTGCAACAAGGGTTCTTTAACTCTACTTACAGTGGGTGCTCTTTGGAGGTCAGATATCTCAAAAATGGTATTGAACTTAGCATTGCTTGAGCATTTTATTGGCTCTAGCTGCAAATGTCTATAAGTATAAGGAGTCCTTATGCAACAGTCTGCAATCTGAAGTCCAAAAAGGAACTGCTCCCCTGTTTTGTATGACCCCTCGATTTTCCGCAGTGCCTGAAGAGGATGATGAACTATTGACTGATTCCTAGGGAGGTCAGTAACTAATTATCATCTGACTGTCCCCAGCTAAACTGAAATCATGATCAGAAAAGAGTAATGAGGAAAGGAAATTGCATGATATTGATAGTGACGTGTAATAAACAGCCAGCAGTAACTAAAAGTGCTTAACAGTGTGTTTTGTGACAGCTTAATTGTATTTGATGAAGAAAAAAATGTGATAGAAAAATGTCATTGAAAGTTACGGTGTTGTAGATCTTTACAGAATTTGGAATTTATGCCATGTGCACTTAATCCATTCCTGTAACAATGTAGTTTGCAGTCTTGCTGACCTGCTTAAACAATGAATGTGCTAGAAGCAAAGAAAAGGGAATGTTATGTTAGCTAAGTAACTGTTGTTTAAACTTTTAACAGTCGAGACATTAGTGATTATTCTCACGTTTACATGAAGAAGGAGGGATACCATTGTTTTGATGTTCACTCCTGCAGTTTTAAAATTTAATATGTAGCTTTACAGTTACTCTGTCTGGAGTATAAATGTTGTGGCTCTGTTGTTGTTTCTCTAATCTAATCTGAGATTTTTTTATTGTCCTTTTCCTTTTTTGTTTGTATAAAAAATACAATAATGTAAGAGGAGCTCATGACAGCCTATTTCTCATCAGTGTGTGGCAGAGAATAGCTAAATATTATTTTTTGGGTATCAAAATAATAAGGAATAAGATTTATTAGACTGTGATAATGCTAAAATGTGTCGATCCTCCTGGTGCTGAGACTGAAAAGATGCTTTCTCCTACACTGTAAATGCAAACAATATTATAAAAGCAAGATGTAGATGTACATAGCCATTATATTGCAGCAAAATGACATCTTTTGTCTTAGTTCTTAATCATATTTCTTGATGAAACACAAATTTACATTGTATTTTTTTTACTGCCCTGCATGTCAGGTTTAGGATTTCAACGAACCGTCAGTTGTGATTCCAAAATATTTCCTGGGGTGTGAACATTGTGTAGTCACGGTTTAGATTATTTTTCCCTACATGGATTCATAGTTCTGTAGCTCACCGACCCCTCTCTCAGTTTTGTGACTGAGAGTTCACTTACATAAACTCTGGAGTTTTTTGGGCAACACTGACTATGCAAAAAAGCTTTGCCTGAAAGTCTGCTAATTTCAATGCTGACATTCTTTTCTAGATCATCAGTGAAGGCATTGAACAAAATTAATCTTAACACTGATCCATTTGGTGTTTTGGAATGTTGCTAAGCCTTCTGCATCCTGAAGAAGACCTGTCAGGCCCTGCTTTTTGCTTCCTTATCTTTGATGGGCTTGCATTTAATTAAATGACATTTCCTCCAATCTTATATCAGATTAGTTTCTTTAGTGACTTTGAATGTGGGATCTTTTAAAAAATCTTAGTGTAGTACTGTGTTCACTAGACTGCTTTTTTTTCCACATTGTTACTGACCCCCTTGTCAAACTTTTGTGAGACTGGATTTCCTGTTACAGAAACTGCATAAGCTTTTTTCCAAGTACTTCTCTGTGTTCAGTGAGCTTATTGCTTATTGCAGATTCATCCAACTTACCACGAGTAGAAGATAAAATTGCTGGTTTGCAGCAATTTTGATCCCTTTTAAATCCATGTTTCTGACAGGGAATTTTATATTATATATTTGCAGATGTTATTATAATTCTGATATCTTTAAATTTCTCTACAGTATTAAGAAAATTCTTGACATAGTGGATTCCACAGTTCCCATGTAATTATGCAGTAATACATATTCCCCGAGGGAAACAAAAAAAGAGAAAAAAAAAAAAATCAATAATAATCTCAATTATATTAATATTATCAGTTAGCACTGATGTTTCAGTGTGAAATCTTGGCTTGGTACATACAGATCATGGTGTCTTCTAGACTAAAAATTATCTGGGCATTGAAAACTAGCATCAATATTTAAATGTATGCTCACTGTATGATTTCAGTAGCTGTTAAAGAATATCTTCTACACTTGTGCTTTTTCCATGCAAAAAGCAGCTGCAGGCACAGCAAACTAGTCCCAGGGATACATTTAAATTAAATTGCCTTCTAATGTGTTCTGCACTCTTTGCAACTTTTACCTTTCCATGGGAAAACGTTACCTAAAATAACAATTACCAAGTGATTTGGATTGTTTCTGCATATAATGAAACAATAGCAAGGAAACTATTTACATATAAACTTTTTAAAAATGGTTGTTTTAAATGAAAAAAATCAGAAAAATGAATTTAAGTTTTTTGATACATTTACATTTTGATACAATTACATGAAGAAAATGAGTTTCCACCTAATATCACAACAGCAGTTAGAATCAAAAGTATTATTTAAGTGAAATGATAAATGATATCTCAGTGAGGTGCAATTTTAGCCAGTGCCTCAAGTGATGACCTTAAAGGAGCTTGACAACATAAGTTTCCCTTGTACATGAAAAACCAGGTTTCAGCTTGGCAAAAACATTTTATGTTAAAGTCAACATAGTCAAACTTCAGTACCTAAGCTGAAAGCTGAACTGGTTTTGGTTGAAAGAAAAATTAGTAATACATTTAACAGAGAACACATATTGAGGTTCCATGTGCTGAAAGTTACATTCTATTCTCGCATCGGATGTAGGAAGCTAATAAAATTGTGTCATCACAAGAATGTCTCTTTATTTGTAAGTCCTTATAGAGCTGCATTTTTTAACAAGCTCTGTTGCTTTTATAACTTCTGAAATCAGTATTCTCAGTGAGTCACCTGGCACTTCCGGGCAAACTGAGAGTTCAGTGTGGTGTACTAAGGACTATCTGATACTGTTATTATGACTGCTATCTCTTAAAGCTCATCGTGGGAGAAAGTGGTAAAGAGCTATGGATCCACTTCAAAGTAACTTGGGAAATTCTTGTTGCCATAAAGGCTTTTCACTTTTCTTTTGCCAGCTTTAAGAATCTCACCATGTATCAGTATGGAATCTTGTGGTTTAGACCCAGCTGGGAACTGAGCACCATCTGGACCCTTACTCACACCCTCCCCAAAAAACAGGGAAGAGAATTGGGAGAAAAAGTCAAAACCTCATGGGTTGTGAAAAGAATTTAATAGAACAATGCAAGAGGAGAAGCAACAACAACAATAATAGTAATGAAACAATATACAAAATGACTGATATAGAATAAATGCAATCACCTAAGGCTACACCTGACAGCACAGCCTGTGCTAGAGGCTGTGCCTCACCCATCTGGACACCTTCCTTTATATAGAGGACATGACTATCAATATGGTATCAAATAAGACATTGGCTGGCTGGGTTTTCTACCCTGACTGTGGCCCTCCTCCCAGCTTCTGGTGAAAATTAACTGCATCCTAGCCAAAACCAGGACATTATCCTACCTTTATTCTGTACCATCTATGTCATGCCCAACAGATTTTTTTTCAACAATTAACATCTGTCCTGGTTTGAGTGAAAACAGAACTAATCTGTTCAGTAATTTTACTTTTCAGCTTGGTTCTTTTAATTAGCTGCACTTTCTGAAGGTAGCAGCCTGTTCTCACAGACAGTGTCTGCTTCCAGCAGTGATCACACCCCATGGTTAGAGTTAGTACCAAGGATTGGTGTGCAGACCAAGGCCAGTGCTGGATCTTGTGTACCACACTGGGGGGTGCAGAAAGTGAAAGGCTGCACCTGCAGGGAGGAGCGGACAGGACGGGTGACTCTAAACGGACCAAGGAGGTATTCCATCCCATATACGCCATATTCGGTCTAGAGCTGAGGGACCCGAAGGGTCTCTGGGCTCTTCTCTCCCCTCTTGGACTGCCTTGCCAGCTTTTGCTTGGCTTGGCTCGGGTCCTCTTTTGGTTCCTTCCTCGGAGCACCCAAGGAGGCCTCTGTCCCTTCTGCCTTCGATCTGATCTGCGTGTTCCTGAACCCAGTACCAGAATCCAGGTCCTGAACACAGCTCCCGTCCGCTGCGGGGCCCAGTCTGGGACTGCCCCGGTGCCTGCTCCACAGCATCAGTGGTGACGGTGATGGAATTACCATCAGGGCGCTGGATTCCATACTGGGTTTGTATATATTTGTATATATTCCATGATTATTATTATTAATTTCATTTTCATGAAAGCTGTTCTAGTTTCCTTTTCTAATGGCTGAGTCTCTCCCTTATTCCCTTTCTCTTCCCCTTTGGGGAGGGAGGGGGGTTAACAGAGAGCGTCTGTTATAGGCTTAAGGGGCTGTCCTGACCCTAAACCACGACAACATCATACAATATAACTCACTGTCTGTTCTCACTCAAAATCAAATTCCCTTGAGGTGCACATTGGACTTCTTTGTCCTCCTGCATCACTCACCAGGTACACGCAGGCCCCTAAGCAAAAGTAATCCCACAGATGGGTTTGCCTCTGCCTGAAGGTGGACTAACCCAGACCATCTTCCTTAATATATTTTTCATGTGCACTACAGGGGCTTTATCCCTTTCAACAGGGAGTTTTGACTGGGCAGGACCTGCTCTATTGGCAAATCCACTTGTGTTAATGAATAAATTGTGTGACCCCATATTTGAAGGTCACACTCCCCATTGTTTTCAGTGTGGTGTTTAACAGTCCATTGTATCATTTAACCCTCCCAGAGGCTGGTGCATGATAGGGGATGTGATAGAAACACTTGAGGCCATGCTCTTTGGCCCAGGTTTCTATGAGGCTTTTTCAGGAGTGAATCCTGTTGTCTGATTTGATTCTTTCTGGGGTAACATGTTGCCATAAGACTTGCATTTCAGGGCCAAGACAGTTGTTCCAAGCAGTGGCATGGGGCACTGTACATGTTTTCAGCTAAGCAATGGTTGCTTCCACCACTGTGAGCACATAGCAATTCTTCTGGCAGGTTTGTGGGAGTGTGATACAATCAGTCTGACAGGCCGCTCCATGTCTCTATTTCAACCATTGTCCTCCATACCAGAGAGGCTTGAAGCTCTTGGCTTCTTGATTGCAGCACATTTCACATTCATGGATAACTTCTGTGATAGTTTCAATGGTGAGGTGACCCCTTGATCTCAAGCCCATCTATATGTTGCATCAATTCCTTGGTGACCTGAGCTGTCATGGGCAGACTAAGCTATAAATGATTCACCCTTATGTTGCCAGTTCAAAGCCACCTGAGCCACTCCAATTGTGGCAGCCTGACCCACCTGCTGGTTGTTTTAATGTTCTTCACTGGCCTGACTCTTGATTACATCTGAATGTATGTGACATACTACTGGCACCCTTTGCATTCTGAAATAGCCTTTCCTGAGATGCCGAGGATTCATGGGTCCTCTAGGCCTGTCAAAATCATAGAAACATAGAATAATTTTGGTTGGAAAAGACCTTTAATGTCTCTCTGTCCAACCATTAACATAACACAGCCAGTCTCAACACAAAACTATGCCCCTAAGCACTTAATCAACAACCAATCTGGAAGTTTTCTACAGTGGAGTGACTACATCAGTGCACAAGGGAAGAGCAATGGATGTCATCTACCTGGACTTCTGCAAGGCCTTTGACAGGTTCCCCACAACATCATCCTTGCCAAGTTGGAGAGATATGAATTCAATGGGTGGGCTGTTCAGTGGATAAGGAATTGTCTGGATGATGATATCCAGAGGGTAATGGCCAATGGATCAAAGTCCAGATGGAAAGCAATGACAACTTGGGTATGGGTATCAGTTCTGTTTAATATTTTCATCAATGACAGACAGTGGGATCAAGTGCACGATCAGCAGGTTAGCAGACGACACCAAGCTGGGTGGTGCAGTTGAATTACCAGAGGGATGGGATGTCATCCAGAGGGATCTGGACAAGCTGGAGAGGTGGGCCCAGGTGAACCTGATGAGGTTCAACAAAACCAAGTGGAGGGTCCTGCACCTGTGTGGGAACAATCCTCATTATCAATACAGGCTGGGGGTTGAAGTGATAAAAAGCAGCTCTACAGAGACGGACTTGGGAGCTCTGGTGGATGAGAAGATGGACATGAGCCAACAAGTGCACTTGCAGCCCAAAAGGCCAATACATACATACATACATACATACTGCAACATTGTTAGGGTGATTTTTCACTCTTGCTTAAGAGGATCTTAATGTCAGCTGAGTTCTCAGATTAATAATTTCCCCCTCCTCTCCTTTTATCTCTACCTTTTGATAGAGGATGGATTGGTTAGAAAAAATGCAAAAAAAAGATGTTTTGAAGGTTGTTTGGTATGCTGCTTGTCTTGACAAGCCTTTTAGGCTGTCATAGAGCTGAAGATTACATGAAACCACAATCATTAGCACTGTATATTCTGAGGTATGGTGTGAGGGAGGGATAAATATAAAATTTTATATATCGTTAACAACTTGTTGCAGGGGTTCTAGAAAGACTGTACTACGCTTAGGAAATAAAGAAAAAAGTAATATATTTTTTCAGTAGAAACACACATTTTGAAAAGAGGAATCTAATTTCATGTTCAATTGTTTAAAGTGTTTAGTTTTATTGCATATATTAGAAATTCTCATCCAGCTGTAAAGGGAATGGAAAAGTAAAAAGCAAATATTTTGTAGGAATTTCTTTGTACGAAAGAGATAGGTAGCTGAGCTTTTTTCCTTATTTAAAAAGTAGAATTCTTTGCTTAGATGGGCAGTATGAATAAGGGTTTAAGAACTAAGATTTGCCTCTGAAGTACAACATAGTCTAGAGCACCTTTCTTAAGTAAAGATTTCTCGATCCTTACTGAAGTAAGGAGGGGGGTCAGCAAAACCTCCACCATGGAGTTCTCTGGGGCAGACTTTGTCCTGTTCAGGACATTGGTTCTGAGAGTGTCTTGTGATGCAGTGAAAAACTCCATAACTGAAGTTATTAAGCAGGTATTTTGCTGTGCTGGACGCACAGGAATCACTCCTCCAAATGTGCGCACCGATACAAGCTGGGTACACAGTTTATATGCAGTCTAAATATACATGGTCATTATATTTCTTAGAAAGGGCAGTCTTATAGTAATGAGTTCCTGAAATTCATTTACATAGTCCAAGCATGCATAATAAAATTAGGGTTAGGGTCTTTTCTCCCCTCTTCCATGACTTCTGGTGGACATTTACTTCATCTTCTCTTCTTCATCACTGTGTTCTTTTAGTGACCTAAAGCCTAAAATCCTTATTCTTGCCAGTTCTTGTCTGTTCAGCATGCTCGGGTGCCTAGAGATGTGTTGCTGTCATGTTTCTGGAGGTAAATATCTACAAGGTTATGAATGTCACAGTATGTCCCTACTGTACAACTACCCATTTATTGTTGTTGCTTGTTCAAAGATTAGTGAAACTCCAACAGACATCCCGTCTCCTGTCTTCACCTGGGAGACAGTCCTGAAGGGCAAAGGGGTCCAGGAAGGCTGGACAATATTTGTGAAGGAAATCTTAAAAACACAGGAGAAGGTGTCCCCATGCACCATAAGATGAAATGCCAGGAAAGGGACTGGCCTGTCTGGACAGGGAGCTTTTGTTGGGACTCATATAAAAAAGGAGAGTTTCCCTCCTTTGGAAGAAGGGGTAGGCATGTCAGGACGAGTACAGGGATCTTGTTAGGTCATGCAGAGAACAAATTAGAGAAAAAAAAAGCCCAGATGGGGCTCAATCTAGCCATTATCATAAGGGACAACAACAAAAAGTTTTTACAAAGGCATTAATAAAAAGAGAGCCAGAGACAATCTCCATCCTTTACTGGGTACAGGGTGGGAGAGTGACATTACAACAAAGGATGAGGACAAGGTTGAGATAATCAACACCTCTGTCTTTATTATTCACACCAGCTACCTGCAGGGTATTCAGCCTCCTGAGCTGGAAGGTAAAGGTGGAGAGCAGAACAACACCCCATATTCCAGGAGGAAGCAGTTAATGATCTGTTGCAGCACCTGGACACTCACAAGTCCATGAGGCTGGATGGGATCCACCCATGAGTGCAGAAGGAGCTGGCAGAGAAGCTGGCCAAGCCTCTCTCCATCATTTATCAACAGTCTTGGCTAACAGGGGAGGTCCCAGATGACTGGAGGCTTGCCAATGTGACACCCATCTACAAGAAGAGCTGGAAGGAGGATCTGGGAAACTACAGGCCTGTCAGTCTGATCTCGGTACCTGGAAAAATTATGGAGAGGTTCTCCTTGAGTGAGCTCCCATGGCAAGTGCAGGACAGCCAGGGGATCAGGCCCAGGCAGCATGGGTTCAGGAGAGGCAGGTCCTGCTTGGCCAAACCGATCTCATTTTAGGACCAGGGGCCTGCCTAGTGGATCAGGGGAAGGCTGTGGATGTTGTCTGCCTGGACTTTCGTAAGGCCTCTGACACCATCTCCCACAGCATTTTGTTAAAGAAGCTGGTGGCTCGTAGCATAGATAGGTGGATTCTTTGCTGGGTTATAAACCGGCTGTCAGACCAGGCCCAGAGATTTATAGTGAATGGAATGAAATCCAGTTGGTAAATAGTCACCAGTGGTCCCTCAGGACTCAGTTTTGGGGCCAGTCTTGTTCACTATCTTTATCAATGATCTAGATGAGGGGATTGAGTGCTTCCTCAGCAAGCTTGCAGATGACACCAAATTGGGTGAAAATGTTGATCTGCTTGAGAATATGAAGGCTCTGCTGAGGGATCTGGACAGGTTGGATCAATGGTCCGAGGCCAATGGGATGAGGTTTAATAAGGCAAAGTGCCAGGTCCTGCATTTTGGTCAGAAACAACCCCAGGCAATGCTACAGACTTGGGGAAAAGTGTCTGGAAAGCTGTCTGGTGGAAAAGGACCTGGGTGTCCTGGTGGGCACCATGCTGAAAATTAGCCAGCAGTGTGTCCAGGTGGCCAAGAAGGCCAAAGGCATCCTGGTCTGTATCAGAAATGGTGTGGCCAGCAGAGAAGAGCAGTGATCGTGCCCCTGTACTCAGCACCGGTGAGGCTGCACCTCAATTACCCTGTTCAGTTCTGGGCACCTCACCACAAGAAAGACACTGGGTTGCTGGAGTGAGTTCAGAGAAGGGAAACCAAGTTGGTGAAAGGTCTGGAGAACAAGTCCTATGAGGAGAGGCTGAGGGAATTTGGATTGTTTAGTTTGGAGAAGAGGCGGCTGAAGGGAGACCTTATCGCTCTCTGCAACTACCTGAAAGGAGGTTGTAGTGAGGCGGGTATGGCCTCTTCTCTCAGGTCAGTAATGGCTGTACTAGAGGAAAAGGCCTGAAGTTGTACCAGGGGAGGTATAGATTAGCTATTAGGAAGAATTTCTTTACTGAAAGAGTAGTCAGGTGCTCAAAGGGGCTTCCCGGGGAGGTGGTGGGGTCACCATCCTTGGAGGTATTAAAAAAATACATGGATAAGGCACTTCAGGACATCCTCTAGGGGGGGTGGTGAGGTGTTGAGAGTTGGACATGGTGATCTTAGAGGTCTTTTCCAACCATGACAATTCAGTGGTTCTGTGAAGAGGTTCCAGATTACAAATCCAATACCTCAAGTATGTAAATTCCTTATTAACAGTTTAAGATGATATATCAGTATATCAGCATATATCAGATATCAGTATATATCAGTATATATCAGATATATCAGTAAATATCAGACTTTTTAGTGACATAGGATTTTTTTCACAAAACACTGGACACTGGCAAAATATAACTTTTACTTCTCTACAGTTATTTTTTCTTCTTCCTGTTTAAAAGCTATGATAATAGAAGTTCCCCTTCTTTCTCAAAGAACAATGTGGGCCTTAATGAAATGCAGCTTTCATCATACTGTAAAAAGGTAGTGTCAGGTATGATCGAAGAATTTAACTGCAGTACAGTATCGGCAAAACCACATGTCTGCACTGAGCTAGTAATGAACTATACGAGACTGACAAAATCCAATCCAGGTGAACACTGACATTTAATTCCAGCATCATTAGTTATGTTTCCAGCAAAAGCCATATAAAAACCTGACCTCATTAGCAAATGTAGCAGAAATTCTTGGTGCTTCCATTTTATAGCAAAGAAAGAGTGAGACTTGGAGTCCCTAGAAGTTTATCTTTAGTAAAACTCTGATAAAACTTCAGCTCTGTTAGAATTTTGCCTAAGGGTATCTCTAAGTCATGTTTTAATGGCCTCCAAGATTCAGGATTTACATTACAGAGGAAAGCAAGCCCTAATGTGACCTTTCTTGCAGCTGTTCTAGTTGCACATAAACAGGTGCTTGAGGAGCATCTACAACAACATGGTTTTGCATGGGTGTGCACGTATGCACATGTATACACACCTGTCTGTCCTTACACATTTCTTATCTCCTGGACAATTTTACTTGGTTTTAAGGGATGAACTATCAGGGTATAGCCAAGGCATGAGCCTTAATTGCAAACTGGAAACAATGTACAAATCAGCTGAAAAAACCATGTAGATTTGTGTGGTCTTGGTTCATTTTCAAAAACAGTTGAATAAGTTTCTGAACATGGAATGTAGCTACATTTTGGTATAAGACATAAGCTCAGTATTTCTGAATGGAAGGTAGGGATCACTACTCATGAGACAAATAATCCTTTGCCAACAAAATTGTTCAATCCCAACAATAAAGGGCATTTTATGTTACTAACTTTAATGAGGTTATTTATTCAGTTGAACTGAGTAGAATTCCCTTAATATCCGTAAAACCACATTTCAAGAAGACAGATAAACGTTTGGTTATTTGTCTGTGGTATTGTAGATATCTGACTACCATGCATGACAGTATATTGAATAATTTTACCATGTTCAGTGAATTTTAGGAGGGCTAAATAGAAATTCTACAAGGATACCTTTTTCCTTTGCAGTTTTCTTCAAATCCACTTCTACACCAAGAAGTAATGGACAATTTTAATAGCTCATTCAAGCTACAGGTTATTGAGTACACATCAGCACATAGTCAATGCATTTATGAAAAGCTTACATGTGTTGTCAGACTGGGGAGAGAAAAGGAGTACAATGAATGCTAATATGATTCCAGAAAAAGCTGTTAGAAATGTAGTATAAAACACACTGTGTAACAGAAGGCAAAGCAGCATTTTTCTGTGATGGACAATGCACACTTCTGATTATTGACATTAGAGAAAGCAGGAAACTTCAGAAGGGATGTTGTTGAATTTACTGAAGGTGAACAAATAGAATGGATCTATGTATACACAAGATTTTGGCATTCATATGCAATTATTCTGGTAGCTTATATGGAGTTGTAGGCGTTTATACCAGAAATCATTTTCTGTACATCAACCTCAATAACAATTTCCTAGTCCAGTAATTTGGGTGGATTTTTAAAAATTATTTTTTAGTCTTTATAAATAACATTTTGTCTAGACCAGGAAATAAAAGTGGCTTTATCTTTTGTTTCTCTGGTGAGATTTATTTCCCTTCATGTGTTTGGTTTTGGTTTTGGTCTTTTTTTAGTCCTAGGTTTTATGATTTATGGCTAGTTTAGAGGCATGAAATAGATATTTTGAAACAGGGAGATAAAAAGAGTTCAATGATCTACCCATTTCTAAGCCGCAAATGTCTTCAATGAAAAGACACTTTTAGATAAAGGAAGAGGATTCCTGTTGCAATTTCTGAAGAAACAATAAAGAAAAGTAATGCAGGAGTTTGTTTAATATACAAGTTATGCAATTTTAATTTCAAACTGGGGTAGGTTAGTGGAAAGTATGTTTCTAAAATACTGTCTAAATGAAATGTATGATGAGAATTTCAATGTTTATCCAAAAATATCTGAAAAGTTGTAAAAGGAGGGAGTATGAGCTGAAAAACCTTGTCAGTTTAAAGTAAAAATTCTATAAAACTGCAAAACTATACTCAACAAGTTTTTAATTCTTGCTGACAACATGCTACTGTGATTCAAGTCCTGGAATGACAGAATTTTAAATTGTGTTTTAGGACTTTCACTTTCTATTCATGAAGATGGAACTCTCACTATAAATGGTTAAGTGAAAGAAAATAATGTCAACATGTGATAAAAGGGATCTTTTTAATTACATTTATAGTGCTTACCTGCAAATTAATTACAGAATATATTACAGATTAAGGCACTGGATAATAGTTCTGCCTTAATTTTTAGGGTGTTTTGCTTGCTGTACAAGAGCTTGCTGTGTGCTTACAGCAGTGCTACTGACCATCTGGTTTCAATCAATTTCCTGTGGGAAGAAACCTCCAGATTAGTAAATGTTGTTAAATCTACATAGTATTATGATTCAGCTCTCTGTTTATATATTTCTCTTCAAATCTTAATGTTTTTCAAGAGAACAAATAGCAACAAACTTCTCATGCAAGAGTGTAAGGAACGTCTGAATTTTGGGAAAGAAATTGGACCTTTGTAGGTGCATGTTCCTTTTCACTGCTCACTTTCACTCACTGCTCTCCATTTGGATGTCTTGCCTCTCCTGCTGGAAGTGAGGTCAAAGAGATTCTTGGATTTGGTAAACTGGGTTGTCTTGGGGACCCAGTGGGCACAGGTAACAACTGTTCATAGAACTATTACCAGAGCTAACAAACTGTTTTCCTCTACTTGTTTTTTCAATTGTGCCCCAAGTAAGGCTATGTTTGACCCAAGAATCATTACTTTTATGTAAAAAGGGATGTACATTTGAGGTTTAATTGTGTCTGCATTCGTAGTAATGCAATGCTTCTCTTTAGCATATAACATTTGTTTTAAACATTGTTTATAACATTTTCTTAAAGCCAGGCTCATGACAGTTTCCCTTTCCTGCACACAACTGGAAATACAAACACCAATGAAACAAAAAAATCCAAAGAAATTGACAAAAATACAATATGGAGGGATTTACTTTCTTTATTTGCTCTTAGCTAATTAATCTTTTCTTGTAGGTCATTATCATTGGCTGTGACAGTTCCTAATATTCAAAGGAACCTGAGCATTTTCATTTAGGTCAGAAGTGAAATTCTGAAGTTTGCTGCCTTGATTGACTATAATATAATTGGATTGACGTTGTCAGACATTGAAAAATTACTCTGAGAGTAAAGATGTTGTTGTCAGTATCTGCTCAGAAGGAATATAAAATACATGATAAGTTTTATAACATCAACAGTTTCTTTTTTTCTAATTTTTTTTTTTCCAATCTCTTTTTTTCCTTCTTGGTGGTCAATGGCTATACTGTAACACCTGTTCATTCTTCTCTGCTCTTCAGTTTGGAGGTAGTGACACTAAATGATGTGGGAAGGGCTGACTATATGAAAAATCCAAGGAATCTGAAGGCAAGATCTGCTATCCTTTAACTGTTCTTCTGTAGATATTCACCCACTGAACTCCCCACACTGAAAGTATAGAAAATATCTAGAAAAAGAGAAATATCAGTATTATGCATGGCTTCTCACCCACTTTACTGGATTTTCCTTAACTGACTGGTTCAGGTACAAATTTTCTATTGTAATCAAAAAGGTACTATTAATTCAAATATTGCAGTTATTGAAAATTATGCAGAAATATGAAGATAAGATAACAAAGAAAAGAAAGGCTAATAGGTGATGAGAGAAGCAGTAGTATTAAAGGAGCAGAGCACACAAACACAGAGATTTGTTGGTTGTTCTGTATTTGCCAGCAGTAGTTACATGTCTTGCCTTAGAGAAGAAGCTGAAGATCCAGCTCCACCATGTGATCTAGACTATGAAAAAGGCATACAGTTCAAGGAGATAAAGAATGATCTACAAAAATGTTAGGAGCTTCAACATGAATAAAATATGGCTTGGAGCTTCAGGCTGGGGTTGTCTTTCTCATATATATATTTTTGAATACAAGTATTTGTGTTAATTGACATGCCTTTTGTGCAAAAATGTGTATTGATATCTCTGATTGTCAGAAGAAATTCTGTGAAGTGCTTGCTCAGTACAGAAGAGGTCAGGAAGTCTGCCAGTAGCCTGAATGGTGAATTCTGTATCTAATGAAAGTGTTCTGATGAATAATTATACTGTAATTCTTTATCCACACACATCATCACAAAGGAAGAATACAACAATGAAATAAATCATCTGTCAAACAAAAAAGGACTGTCTTATCTCTACAAGACTCCCTCCTTCAGCCATTACAGCTGTCAGCTCAGCAGTTCTTCAACCCCAGATACAGCACAAGAATCCCATGACTGTAAACATCTCAACCTTTCTCCCGAAGTGCACTCAATTGGCTGTATTCCTGTCTCACATCAGTCTAGGCCATTATGCTACTAACAGTCTTATCTGAAACAATTCAAAAGTACATGTCTGCTGCAACCATGTGTGTCCACATTCATGTACTCGTGTATCTTTCTTTATATCACTGAATTACACTTCTGTTGTGAGGGTGTTTGTTAAGTCTTATAGAGAAGACCACTTTCAGACTTTACAATAAGGCTTGACCAATCTGATTTCCTAACACATTCCGTAGTAACAAATAGGTCTCACCTATTATCACTTTATATTCACTACACAAAATAACTTAGTCTTTAGCAAACACATTCTAACTGAGCTGTGACTATTCAAAGCCATGGAGCTGATGCTAGTTAGCACAGGAGTCTGTGATCCTTGATCAACCTTAGTCTCTGTGATCAAGTTGATCAGCTTCAGAGAATTTGATAAGACAAATAAGAACTCAAGTGTCTTCTTTATTTTACAACTTCCCTTGGTCATTGTCAGTATTTTATGCTCTCTTTTCCTTTCAAAAGTGTTATCTCAGCTGTTCCTGATGCTGTTTTCCTCATTCTTAGTTTTGCTTCTCAGCCTCTTTGTGTGTCTGGCAGGATGTCCAAGCTATTTGCAGTCCCTTGTACTTCCCTTTATCTTGCAATCTTGTCACTTGCTGCTTTGGTGGTCATATTGCACACATGTTTATGTATAATCACTGCATGTTGTGTCTGGCTGTGCTATCACAGTACTACAAAGAACACAGTTTTAGTATTCCTATATTTGCGTTCAAGGTCATCTAATATTGTTTGTAGCTCGATTTGTACTCTTAAAATTTAGAAGTGTTACAGGCTTCTGCTTTGGCAACATGAAAACAAATTTTTTTTTTTTTTTCATTGTTTCCATGCATTTCCAAACCAACTTTCTAAGAAGTGTGGCTGTGTCCACTATTAGGCTTCCAAGGTCAGAATGATCAGTCATTTTCTCACTTGAAACTTTCCCTTTTCAGGGTATCTTCAAACTACACTGACTTCTTTTCTCATTGGTTACAATAAGTGAGCAAACATTCTTAAGGAATTGTTCCCGGCTGTATATATAAAAAGTATATTAAATTATACATAAAAGCACCTACTAAATAAATGAATGAGATTTATAATTCCATGTCTGCCCTTCTTTTCTAAAGTTTCTCTAGCAAAAGCCTCACTCTTTTCACCACTTAGTGTAGTGAAAGACTGAAACTTTCCTTTAAGTATTTTACAAAGCTTTTCAGATTAGTTGTCAGTCGGCCTTTTGCAAATTGAATATCAGTGAATGCAGAGAGTCAAACCAAGCAAGATAGCTGTCTTTAACTCACAGACACTGTTAATGTTAATTCAAAAATTAAATAAATTAATTCAAAATCAGGACAGTTAGAATTCATTTGAATATGCATTTTTGAATAAAAGCAAACTAATGAAGTTAGGAGAGGTATGAAATAGTGGCCAGTTGCTCAGAAGGCTCCATTTCTTTTACAAATGATTAAGCATAATGTTTACTAAATATATTGAAAGTATATTCCCAAGCCAATAAGGAGTAATTAATTCTTACTGGTGACTTTTGAAAGATAGTACAGTATTAGTAGATTGGAAAATTTGTGATACTGTTGTGTCTTAGTTCTTTTAATTGTGATTTGCATTGCAAAATTTTATAGCTACAAAGTAACTGTTTTATCTTTCTTCAAATAGAAGTTATTATCTAATTTTGTCATCTGTGGTGTCTTTTTGGTGTCTCTTTTTACCTCTGAACTGTGGGAGACCAACACTAGCAGCAGCAATTGCTGGTGCTGAGAGGAGTGCAAGACTGTCAGATAACTGGGAGCATGTCTAAACCGGTTTTTGGATCCTGACACCTTTGGGCTCTGTGTATGGAGGATGCAGCCAAGATGACCAGCTGCTGAAGGACACCGGAAATGTGGCTTCACCACCCATGCAGAAATATTGATCCACACAGTGTTCCCATGTTCCAAATGATCTCTTATGCAGATCTGCTCTGCATTTATGAGAGATGGATTTAACACTATGTTTAGTGATGCATGTTTATGTTGCTTATCAACTCACCATCAAACTTCTTCAGTCTTTTTTGTTGTTTTTTCTTTTGTTTACAGTTTCATATGCTCAGTCAGTGAACAAAAACAATTCAGATGAGTAAATAAAGTCAGATTGGTTGTCCAGTAATAACAGCAGTAAGAACAGAAAAGTTGCTATTTTATACTCATATTTAGGCATGGACATTTTAACCTTCAGTTGCACCCCTTCAATGATATATTACTTGTAGGATTCTAGAGTAACTGCAGAAATGTTCACGACCCAATCATGTTTCTCCTTCCTACAGCAGTACCTTTGTTATAAAAATATATCTTTTCCTCTTCACTTAACACAGGCACAGAGTATGTCCATCCTCATGGCTGAATTCATCTGTTCTATAGTCTGAGGAGCAGTTGAAAAATTGTTGTTCTGTTGTTTGAATGGAGTATGGCTACTGTTCAAACTGTTGAACATTGGTCATTCCTAAACCACCCATTTGAACAGCTTGAAAACTGTGTATTGTTGCGCGCTAAGAAGAACATTTTTCAGTACAATAGCAGTACTAACAAGACCCCTCACTAAAGTGGTCAAGAAAATGCATTACTCTATCTGCAAGTTTGGTTTTGTTATTTTGAGGTATTATTTCTATATCAACTAAAATCAGCATTTATATGGCTTTTTCTAGACCAAGAGTTCTTTTGCAATGTTCTAGTTATCACCTAATTGGCATTCAAAAAAATATCCAAAAGGAACAGGTCTGTCAGCCTGTAAAATTGCTCCATGTTCCACTGACTCACTTTCATCTTTGTGATGAGATGGTATTTTGTTATAATAGTGAAGCTATTTTTTACTCCTTTCATCAAGAAATTTGATATATTTTCCAATCAAAAAGAAAAAAAAAGAAAAAGGCTTTTACTCCATTTACATAAAAGCTGTATAAATTATCATGGTCATCATTCTATAAACCTTTATACATATACTAAGGGTTTGATTTTTTTGTTTCAGTCAGCTGGGAACTATGTGTTTACGTCATGTTCATGGTGCATGTGTTTATGTCTATTAATATAGAAATATATAAAACAGATTTTATGGGAGATTTTGAGTTCTTTGGCACTTATTTCTATTCCAACTGCAAGACCAAAATCTGTCTAGAATGTTGTGTGTGATGTATTCACTTTAACAGTTGTGCATCTCAGGTTAGAAAAACTTGTCATACTGAGTTTCTCATAAACAAAGTTACTTTCCTGTCAGTATACTTTACTGTCTAATTTCAGTAGAAAATTAAATTGTCATAGAAATGAAAAGATTTCTATCATAATACAAAACGTATTACCTATTTTTCCCAGCTCAGAGAAGCAATCTTCATTGTTTTAAACTTATTTTACACATATTTAATCTTTGAGTCCTTAAAATATTGCATATTCAAGAGAGTTATATTCTCTTTAGGCATTACTTGTCAGAAACCTTGTATGCTTTGATATCAATCAAAATGTGGTCAATAGTCAATGTGGCCATCTGTTGCCTTCTCCAAGCTGCTGATCCCTGGAAAAGAAACCAAAGGATTTCACCTTTAATATCCTTACTATAATTATCCCCAACCTTCAAATAATGTCAAGCAAGTAAAACTTTAGGTGTTTTTGGTCCTTGTGTCTTTGTAATTAAGATTTTTAATAATACATTATACCTACCAGTTTTATTACTGTGTGATAATTTCAAATAATTTATTATTATTTTTAACAGTTCAAGTTCTGTAGTTAAGTTTCACCTGCCTTTCATAAGGTGTAATACTCCTACTATTGCCCAAATTCTACCCTGCTTTCAGATATTTCTCCAATATAGCAAGGAATGTTACTTGGAGGTCAAATGTGCTGAATGAATATTGGAATATTACTATTCAGTATGATTAGACTTGAAAATACAGTTTCAAACTTATTTTCAGTGTGAAATCATTACTTGCTTAATAGTGATGAATAATGTTTAAAAAAAAAAGAAAGGAAAACAGCAGGTAGAAGGCTTCTGAGCAATTGCATACTTTTAGTTGATTTATTTTGCTGTTGTTGATAGAAAAGTTACTAAGTTTAAGATCTATATTAGCAATTATTATTATTTAATCTTGTATGAAATAATATCTAGTTTAAAGTTAATGAAGCATATGTCTGTCTCTGCTGAAATGGTTATATACTTTCACTTTATAGTTTACTGTAGTATTATTAAGTAATGCATGACATGCACTGAATAATTGCTGTAATTTACCTTTACTGAATCTTTGTCTAAATTATGACTGTAGTCAATTTAGTCTCAGTTCACTTCCTGCATATGAAGCACTGGTTTAATGACTCACGAGTTTTTCTTTCTCCTTGCATAGACCTCTTCAATACCGCTCAAAATTATCCAAATTTCTAACTGGCACTAATTTTCCTTCAGAATTAAATAGTCACTAACCACATTCTTTTTTATTGAGGCAGAAGGAAGAATTTTTTTTAATGGAATTGATAACATTTCTTTTAGACCTTCATATCATAAGCTTCACTTTGGCTTTTCTTAATGATAATCCTGAGTAAATAAGTGGAAAGACCAGCACAATAGAGAATGACATGCCTGTTTCTGATCAAGAGGAAAAAAGTGCTCAAACTCACAAAATTATGGAAAGCATTCAGAAAATAATGATGTATTTGGTAGAAAATAGGCAGGGCTATCCATTATCATAGATGAAGCTCATCCTGTTCTTTGCCTCTTCCTTAGAGGTAACTTTGTTGAACCAAATGATAATAGCAAAACTTACGAAGTTATCAAAACAGTAAAGTGGAAGATTTACTTAGTGAAAAGTGCTGCTGATAGATTACTTGGGAAGAATCATGTTTAAAAATGACAATATAAAACAAAAACAATAATTCCAATTTTTCGTGAGTAACAAGTCAGTCTATAATGCATATATATTTCTCCGTAGAATTTCTTACCACTCAGAGATACAGGAAATCAGAAATACTCTTTTTACAATGACACCTAGTGAAGCATTTGCTCTTTGTTTATTCCCATTCTCTGCAAATGCTCAAGAATTATAAGTATGAAAACTTATAAAAAATAATTTTCCAATTTTAAATTCAATGCTTATTGGTACTAGATTTTAGGTCTGCAAATTCATGTTAAACTGTTCCACAAAATTGTTTTGTAAAAGGACAAAACTAGAGGAATATTTTTCTGATCTATCAATCACAGGTAAACCACACAGCTCAGATATTAAATACTCAGTATTTCAATTTAAGCAACAGAGACCAGAAATCACTGAATAACTTTTGATAACAAACTTGAATAAATGTATCTGGTCATGAAAATTCTTTCAACAGTAAAAGTGATTGAATCTGTAGAATAAATCTCTGTGAATCATCCACCTGCTTCTCTCTGCAAACATAGTAATGTCTACTTCAGATACTTTTTCCCCGACACATTTTTTTCCCCTAACACTTCAATAAGCGAAAATACATGAATAGTTTGAGCAATGGTGGGTTCAGAATCTTTATCAGAGAGTCGCTGAATTGCTAATACCTGCTGGACAGGGTGACTCACTGTCCTCCCTGGGGATGGGAGGATTTTTCCTGAGATTCTGTCAAATCAATCAGATCCGGTTCTGGTGCAGAAGGCACGCTTTCCTTATGGACTGGGGGTTTTCTGGATGGATATTTTCCCTCTGACGAGTTCCTTTTTTTAGATACAGACTGAACTAGAGTACAGAGGTCCTCAGTAGAGGTACTGTGCAGGAATTGCCAGGACACTCACAGTTCTAGAGATATATGTCACAACTCACCCTGTTCTGAATTAGATTTAAACCTCCCATCAGATTGAGGCTTTTGGGTATGGACTTGCCTGCTGGGCATGGTCTGGGGTTTTTCCACTAACATTTGGCACCCATACCTATCTATTCCTTGCATAAATTCATTCCAGGTGGGTACATGAGTACACTGACTCCAGCCACGACCATGACCAACATCCTCACAAGCAGCCTGCAAGCAAACCTGAGTATTTGCTACAAATAGTTTAAGGCAATCAGAAAGACTGTGAATGAGGGGAGATAATTGGCCCGGGTCAATAGGAGCTAGCATTGGAGATTTCCTTAACTCCGCACTGTCATACATGGCTTGTATACAGGCTGCCTTTTGTATGGCTGCAGCCAAATCAGAATAGCTGCAGGCTCTAATTTCCAGTGGTTTCCCTCTCTCAAGAGGATCAATACCACCTGCCTAGTATGCTGCTCATGCAGTTAAAGAATAATTAGCTCGTCCTGGCAGGGTGGTTGTTAAAAATACTCCTGGTCCCCCATGTCTCCTGCTTCTTCCTCACTTAACATAATTCGGTCCCCCCCTCAAGAGAAACCTGCCACACATACTCAACCTCTGACTTTCCTGTCTGTCTGGTATATTTCTCCTGCATCTTTATTAGCTCATCTGGGGACCACAGAACAGTATGTATGGTAGTGTGGACTTCATCATCACTGTTGACAGTGGTTTCGGTTTTAACCAGAGGCAGTAAAGGAATTAATTAGGATGCCAAATTTGGGGTTTCCTTGATCTCATCATCACTGTCAAACCAATCGCTCCCAGCCTGAGTTTTAAAGTTTGTGTGGCACATTAAACTACAGATTTGCTGGACTGGAGCAGAAGGTGGAGTTTTCTCTAACAGGCAGTTCACTTTCTCTAATATTTGTTGGTGGAGAGCTTTAAGATAATTATTTTCTTGTGAAAGTTCATCATTTGCATTTATAAGCTTGTTATTTTCTATCATGAGTTTATCAACTTGGGTTCTTAGTTTCTCTCCTGTCTCCCTTTTGAAGGCTAGAGATGATTTCAGCAACTCATTCTTGGATTTCAGCGTTGCATATTCTGTGGCAGAAATATGTCTGGGAGCAGTGGCATTTTTAGCTTCTTGTGCACAAGATAAACAAGCATCTAAAACAGCACAGATAACACCTTTACTTTTCCCTCTAAGTTTTCTCTTGTGTAGCCTGGCATTGTTCAATATGCTCTACCACTTTCTCTTCATCCTTTCAGAATTTTTGGGCCCACTCCTTCCCAGCCGGGGAAGGGGCAGAGTCATATTTTTGTAGCAGTTTATCCTTAGTGATCCTGTCCACGATGCCAATTTTCTGTTGCATAAAACAGTAATTTGGCAGAAAATAAATTTTTTAACAGAAAATTCCAGCTGGTCCTCAGATATCAGAGGGGCTGCGGGTGGCTGGGCTTAGATTCTGAGTGATGTCCAATTTGTCACTATTAGTCCTGTGGTTTCCAGTATATCTGAACTCTTCTGGCTCCGGATTCACTCACAGCACCCTGCACTCCCCAGCCAGTCGCTCTCCATGGCTTCACGCAGACAGGAAGGAGCTGCCAGCACACAATGAGACACTCTTGCAACTGGCAATGTGAATAGTGCAATTTATTGAGAGCATTTGAAGTACAGGTTCTTGTGGATTGCTGGTGATAAATTCACTGTCTTCAAAGCACATGCAGATATACCAAATGCATCAGATTAAAGAGCAGTGCAGTAAAATTTCTGTTTCCTGGGGAAATACTTGGAAAGTCCAGATCTTACACAAAGGCATCACTATATGGGGGGAAGTGAGGCTCAGTCCGTCGACTGATCCCAGGAGTCAGAGGTGGTCAGCAATAGTATACACCCTGACTTGTCCACAATGATGTCTTCCCTGACATCTCCTCTTACTTAAACCATTTCTATAATAATTTTTACCTTCAAGGTGGAGCTTGAGTGACTCTAGTCATAAATACTATTATTATGATTGGTGTAAATTTCTCTCCTTGCTTTTAAAGATATAGCTGCCCACACTTTGGAGGCAGGCAGCCTTTGGGACAGAGGTGTGCCTTGATATTATAATGACATTATAATGAGCAAAGTTTTCACAAAGGACAGTACTTTGTCAAAAACTGGCAGTCTGTTGGCACAGGGTCACAAGCAGGCAGCTTTTTGGCCCTTTAGTACCATCAAGTTCCCATCTCTGCTGTGATTTCACAGGGCCTGGCCATGGAATCTTTGCTCCATCCCCGGTGCTGCTTGCAGGCAGTGTTGCTTAGGGAACTGTTGTGAAATGGATTCCTTGCATATCAGTTGCACTCTACCCTGAGAGTTTCTCCAGAGTTATACCTTTCCTTAATGTGTGAACAATGCTGCACCTTTAAAATTATTTTAATTTTTAAGTCACCTCCAGTCATTATTCCACAGCGTAGTAGACTATGTTCAGGAAGTGGGAAAATATCTAAGAAAAGGAACTGGTTCAAAATATTACTAAGTGACATCACTGATAATCTCATAAGATATTGCAGTAGATCACTTGTATTTTGGGCATGTCCTTTTCATATTTTTTTAAGTAATGTGTTTTAATGTACATTATAATTTTTAGCAGATAATAATAAACAATTTTACATCCCACTCTATACAAAATCTCCTACCTCTCCATTCATCAGCCAATGGGATAGCTGTAAAAGTAAATAACACCACCTAGAAACCAGTGGAGTAAGGTGAAAGTATGTGAGCATGATTCATTCAAAAAGATAAACACTGCTTTTATGAGTTTCCTTGACACTACATGCAGTTAAACTGTATATTTCATTAACATTATTATCAATACAATGTTTTCTTCGTTTGTCTCTGAACTATAATTTCCTTCTTTTATGAAGGGAAAAGGTGAAGGACAAAAGACAAGTATCTGTTATGAGTTGGGCATTTGAAGTGTAGAAGTCTAATGGATTGACTGGGCAGGAGGAAGATTCAGTCTAAAAACCAGAACAATATAATTCCACAAAAATGTTGAAAATTCAAGATTCTTTATTATGGAGGAATTAGAAAAAACAAGAAGACTATGACCTAGAATTACACAGCATTCCCTGATTTCATTCATTCTTACCAGGGGTAAAATCCTGTCTTGATTATAGAATGACTTCTGAAGATTAGCCCTATTAGTTTTCCGGAACCGAAACCAAACAAGTGCAAGAAAATGCCCATGGAGTGCAGGGTTGAATAGAATGCTGTGGTGCTGACACATATTTTGTCATTTGCAATACACGTTCTCCAGGTCATCTGAAATGTTTTGGTTAATTTTCTTACTTTTTCATATTTGTTCAAGATTCTATTATGGAAACACACTTTGTATTTGTATTGTTTAATCAAATAACATCTGTATTTGTATCTTTGCAAAACTTGCCCTCATCTCAGTTTAGAATATTAACAATCAGGTAGCTGAACATTTAATATAGAAAGCAGATGTTTTAGAAACAACTGGTTTCCTCTGAGCAAATGAAAGTAATGTGTCCACTTCCAAAAGAAATTTGATCAGAGGTAGATAATTTCCACATATTTATGATCTGCATTTACATTCAGCATTGATTGTTCTATACTTCCTGATTGCCAAAACGCATTATGCTTTTCCCATTAATTGTAGGAAAATGTCCTAAAGTTTCCAGTCTATTTCTAGTCAGGTGGTTTGGGGGGACTTTTTTACTACTCGTTTTCTCCCCATGATTTTTATATTGGGCTTTGTTTTCCCACATAATTTGACATTGAATTTTCATTATTTTTCTTGTGTGTATCACACTTAGGATAAAGAAATCATGTGATTCCAAGCTAAATTTGCTTTTCTTACAAGAATGGAGCAGGTTATGTCAGAAAACCAAATTCGGAATCAGAAACCAGTCATTATTCTAGAACTAAAAGGAATAAATGGAGGAAGAAAGGTATGGATATCCTTCATTTTAGAAAGCTTGAAATATTTTTTTGCTTAATCACTATAAATTATAACAGTGCTCTGAGCAACACTTAAAAAGGTCTGTCTACTTGTGGGTAAGAGAGTAAAACCTACCAATGAAAGTAATTTCTTTATGAAGTTGTCCATAAAAGGAAATTTCAATCCTGGAATGCATTCTGTGATTTTTAACCTACCTTGACCAATATATGGTTTCATTCAATGTAGACCTTGCCCAGGAAAAGGTCTTCTCCTGACTTTATTCCCTGGTCTCTCAGTCATGCAGAAGAAATTGCACCTTCAAAATGTTGTAACCTATGGAGCAAAATCCTGACACATTCAAGGGCACAGAAAGAATATCAGAGCTATGAAAAGAAAATAATCTTGGTGCATACTTCTGTAGATCTGTCTGAAGTGCTGTTGTGTAAATTAAGAATATATTGGACTTTGATATATTTTGGAAAAAAAAAAAATCTGCTGGTAAATACTAATGATATCATATGAACGTGCCTTTTCAGAGTCAGATATTTTTTACAGTTAGCCAGGTAAGAGGAATACAAGATACCAGTAAGTCAAGGATTAGGGTTGTGGGCCATCTGCTGGACCTACAACAGACACTCTCTGCTAACCTCCCTCACTCCCCAAAGGAGAAGAGAAATGGAATAAGGGAGAGAGACTTATCAGTTAGAAAAATAAATTAGAACAGCTTTAATGAAAATTAAAATAATAATAATAAAATGCAATATATACAAATATATACAAAACCAGTACTGAACCCAACCTCTACCAATGGCAATTACATCACTGTCACCACTGATGCTGTGGAGCAGACACCAGGAGAGTCCCAAACTGGGCCCAGCAGCAGATGGGAACTGAGCTCAGGAGCTGGCTTCTGGTGCCAGATTCAGGAACACACAGATCAGGACAGAAGGCAGAATGGTCAGAGTTCCCCTCAGATGGTGGCCTTTAAAGAAGAAAGGAAGAAGAAGCCCAACGACACTCGTGATCCCTTGGCTTTATACCAAATATGGTATATATGGGATGGAATCCCTTGTTGGTCAGTTTAGGGTCACCTGTCCTGTCTGCTCCTACACAAAGGTGCGGTTTTTTGCTTTTCGCACCCCCAGTGTGATGCATAAAGCCTAGCCATGGCCTTGGTCTCTAAACACTGAGTGTTATCACTGCGAAAATGTGCTGATACTTACAGAAAGTACAGTTAGTTAGAAGAGCTGAGCTGAAAATCAAAATCACTGAACAGAATTGTTCTAACTCAAACCAGGACACGGTAACATTAATCAGGTATACCTGCATGGTGTTCCCTTTGTATTGCTCTTATGGATAATTCAAAAGCCAGTCAGCAGTCCTTGATTTTCAACAGAATTATTTTGAGAAAGACCATCAGTGCTGCAGTAGTGAAAAGAACTCCTTTCCACAACAGTCTTCAGCAATAATTGTCAGTTATTCCTGTAGGCCTCTCTGGATCTCATATTTTGTGCTCTCTATGCAACAGTGATTTTTCCTTGTGCCAGTGAAGATAAACTTTTGGCTTGATAATTATGCTTCTATCATGAACTGTACTTTAACACTGTGTACTGTATTTTAAGTGGTGACATGTACAAACCATTCCAGACCTCAACACAGTGATAGAGATTGCTGAACTCATCAACCTAGCAGAGGTAGGTTCATGAATCCATATCGAATCAGTAGGGAGGCTGAACATGTATTCTCAATAGGCACACACACTTATACAAAGTATTTATAGATGACCAGCCATATAGATGAATACAGACACACTACACTAAGCACCCATGTGAAAACAACACCAATGGCCTCATCCTTTTGCCTTCTACTTCTGGTCTCATGAAATTTTGTTTGTGTCAACTTTATACAAATATACGCAACGTGAATCTCTCCAGAAGCTGGGTTGCCATGCAGCTACTCCTGAATACCTGCCCTCCTCAGTTACTGGTATCTAGGCATGTGAACTCCTGAGGCTGCATCCTCATGGCAGCTGCTGGTGCAGACCCTTTGCACACACTGGCACACTTGTAGCTGCACAGATTTTAGTAGACACTCAGGCCCCACTGTCTTTCCAGTAATTGAAGCTAACTTGTCCTGAGTAGGCAGGTACCAGTTGTCTTAAAGAGTAGGTTCATTTAAAACAAATCCATACACATATCTTCTGGCCTAGGCATAGTTTGTCTTTGATACTCGGGCCACTTATCCTACACCTTGGCTGATATTTGCTGTATTTGCTGTATTTCCATCTGTAATGGAGAAAATTAGATGATTCGTGTCAATAAGATGTGGTGACAGGGGGTTGCTGTTAAAAGGAAATGGGTAAACCAATTGCTTAAGCTGGTTTGCTCTAATAAAAGCACCAAATAAAGTATGGAAAGGTACCAAATGTATTCTGCCCTGACGGGGACTCGGCTCTCCAGGACATCATCCCTGCTCCAACCGTCCGGAGACTGAGTTGTAAGTATCCTCATAAATCTTAGTTTCGTAGCCTTGTAAACTGTAGCTTATTTTACA
The DNA here is from genome assembly GCA_025345505.1 of Todiramphus chloris collaris. Lineage (NCBI taxonomy): Eukaryota > Metazoa > Chordata > Aves > Coraciiformes > Alcedinidae > Todiramphus > Todiramphus chloris. Next base: position 8,018,081 of record JANVCC010010369.1, read on the forward strand.
TAATTGTAAATCTTGTAGCCTGTCTTGTGTAGTCTTGGTCTTTGTAGATAAGGGAAACTAAGACAGGAAGGAATAAAGAAGAGTCTCCCAGAGATAAGCCAGATCACACCAGTCCTGTGATCACTGACTAATCCCAACTCTGCATTCTGAGACAAAAGGTGAACAGTGCACTGTGAGGAAGACTGGGGGCCTTCCTCCTGAAGACCCCGGCCCACGACCACCAGACAGCAGTGCGCAAGTGCCAAAGGGAGGAGGCCTATGATAATGAGTCCCTGGACCTGATTATAATAATCCAACCCCATATAATGAATATGTAGATAACACTGTTGGATATGCATAATTTAGCGTAATAAATGCCTGCTCGCTTGACATCCTGGTGTGCGTGTTGGTGAGGCGCGGACTCCCCGCGCACCCAGCACTGCTTGCTCATTCCCCACCATGAATAAATTTTTGACCTCTTGATTTAAAGACAATCTTGGTCTCATTTATAACACATCTGCCTTCGAACTAACAAGCAATATTTACGTGTCTGCTGGAGAGCCATGCAACTATTCAGAGAAGTATTTTTCCTGTTCACTATAGTAACTGTGCTCTGTATTTGCATAAATTGTCTTCAGTAGCTTTTCCATAGATAATCTTTTAATTTAAAGTTTTTCATGTTTTGATAGCCCCCATTATTTTTATAACCAAAACAATTTTATGCGTATTATCTTTTTCTTTTCCATAAGTCTTTCACATAAAATCCTTTGATAGTTTAAAGAATTGGATATTATTATTATTAATTAGTATCAAATTAATAGATTTCTATTAAATATGAAAATTAATTATTAAATATGGGTAATAAAAAAGGTGATAGGAAAAACTGTTACATTTTTATTATATATGAAATCACATGTTTAAAAGCAGTCATTAAAAATGTCCTTATGTTCACACCATTATTCAAGAAGCTAGCTTCAAAGTAAAGCAACAAAATCTACCTTTCAAAAGGTGGATTGTGTGGTGATACTCTCTGAGAATATTGATAGTGTTATTTTCAGCCCCTTAATTTAAGGGTCTATTATTTAGTGAAGTTTGATGGTTGAAAAATTGGAAAGTACCTTATTAGAAGCATAACGCACTGTCTTAGCCTTCAGGAGGACACACAGAAATTAAGCAAAGGTCAGTGTTGATTTTACATGTAGTTCTTTGATAGTTTGCAATTATACCAATCCAAGATAAAAAAATCCACAAAATGAGCTAATGTATTGCATTAGGTGAAATGTCAAGTTAAAATATTATCTGAGACCTGAAATTTTGTAAAGATTTTGCTGCTATGGCAAGTAAATTTTTAAAATGCTTACATTAATACCTATTTACATGAACTGCTACAAGTGAAAATGGTTGTTCAGTTGTTTGATCTTTTAATTAAATGTAGTCTATAATGCATTATTTGTGTTATTTTTCATGCAGTAGTAACTAAAAAAACAAGGCACTGAATTGTGTCCCAGTTCTTTAAGCAATACACTACCCTGATATCTTATTAAAGAGCAGATTGGATTAAAAAAAAATAAAATCTTAATCTTCCTCTCGAAGAAGGAGAATTTACAATGAGTATTCTCAGGAGGAAGAAGTTCCTTACTGAACAAGCAAAGCACAGAATCTTACTTTGTTACAGTATCTTATGTTTTGCACCATTTTCATCACCAGTTAAAGCCTTTGGTATTGTTTGTCTGTTGGACGTTAGTCACTGTCTAAGCATTGAATCACAGCTTTCCAGCAGAAGAAAAAATGACAAAGAAATGTGTTGTTTCTATGTTTTCATGTATAAATCCTGAAAGGAATTCACAAAAACCCCTTGGGTTTCCAAGGATCTCAGTACAATAATGCTTGGTTCCAGAATGTCATTGTTTCTAAGATAATTCAATTCTGATTAGTTCTCAGGACAGATCTCAATATAGGAAAAGCCTTTTGCAGAGCTGTGTGTGCTCTAGGATCCTTGTACTGAACATGATTATGAACCTTAAACTCTGGGAAATAAAATCTCTGTGTGTGTCTATTGCGTAAGTAATGATTCTCAAATTCTGTTCTTAATCTTATTAGGGGAAGTATCCAGGGAAATATCCTGAATTTCAAAATTTCTTTCTCACTATAACTTACTGTTTCACAACTCTCTTCTTTTTTGTGGGGGAAACAAACCAGTATCTAGAAAGCATCTTTGTATGTGCCATACCTCAGTGACCATCCCCAGTGGTCTTTCAGCTCTTCCATCTCTCTGTCAAGCTGAGCCTATTTCCACCGAAAATCTTTTTAACAGTTGCACGTAAACTTTTCTGTTACAAAAGCAGACATTTTCATCTGTGGTAAGAAAGCTTACTGTCGTGGTTTAACCCCAGCTGGGAGCTGATCACCACTCAGTGCTCTCTCACTGCCCCTAAATTCAGATTTGTCTTTTTCATTTTGAAACTGTACCTATAGGACTAAAGTGGTATTTTTTGTTGCATTGAGTCACAAACCATTCCCAATCATTATTCTTTCTAGTTCACAGTACCTTTTAAAATTCTAGTAACTTCTTCATAATAATAATAATTAAAAAAAAAAAAAAAAAACAAGCAATTTCAATCCACTCTGGAATATAGATTAATTCTTCTATATGCTAAAATATTTATCTTGAAAAATCTTGATACAGAAAAAATGTTGAATGTAATCCAAGGGACTCTGAGTATCAAAAGAATTTGAAGACTACATACTTACTTTTACTGATCTCTTGCACACAAGCTAAGTGCTATGGGAAGCCACAAATCTACCACTTGTTCAGCATTACTCATGACGCACACCACTCCTCTAAATTACAAAATCTCTTGTCACAGGTTTTCCTTTTGGTACAATTGATATTCCACTATTATGCTCTAAAAAATAATTTCTGTTTGTGCGTCTTGTTCAGAGAAGAGTCAGGAAACATTTGAACTGTGAATTTGATGACTCTAGATTGGTTAGAGATTTGTAGTCCTATAAAATCTTATTCTTCCCTATGGCTGGAGTAAGATGTCACCAAGACAATGAATGGCATCTACTTTGCTTCCTTAAAAATATACAAACACATTGACAGAGGTAGATAAATGTTGAAAATGGGATTCTGAAACAATCCTTTTGCTAATTAATAATTGTTATTCTTTTTTCTCATTTATTTATACCCTGTGAAATCTATAAATTTATTGTGCAATCTATGTCAGACAGAACAATATTACAGACTATTATTTCCACATACTCCCCCTTTTTTTTTTAACAATAAGTAATTGTTGATTTAGACCACATTTGTATTTCATATCTATCTTTACATTGGGTGTCAGGATTAAAAAGTTCTTGTGATGCAAGTTAAATATATTCCCTAGGAATCCAGTCTTTAGTTCTCTGAGTTTGTCTGTGTTCTTTCCAGGGTTAGTTTATTTCAGTGGGAACAGTATTAAATAAATGCTAAAGGCTTTCTGTGAATCTTCTTTAAATTAGTTTTTTTAGTTTTGTTACTATGGAAAGAGTCATCTATGTGAAATAAAACATGAATGGTGATTCCCAGACATATTATGTCAGCAGTTTTTAACTAATGAAATCACTGAGGAATTCTGCCCTAAAACCCACGACATAACTGTGTCCTACTATTATTAACTGCCTGTTGAGAGTTTCCAGGGACCACAGTTATGTCCCACTAGCTATTGTAACCATCAACAATAATAAATCAGGTTCCTGCCTGTACCTGTTTACTCCCTACAAATTCTGCATAAGGCAATTTTCTTCAGACACTACTTTTATATCTTCAATTCTCTTGTGACACTGGAGAAATGATAGGTTAACTGTAACATGAAAGATAAGCTTTATGTTCACCAGATTTTTGTTTTCTAAAGCACCAGCGAATTGCAAGAGAAACTAAGGATTGGATGGAGAAGAACATATTAGGAATGATTGCTTCAGTTTTATGTTCAATCTTGTGCTTAACAGCCATGCATGAATAATCTAAGGGAAATAACTTTTATGATTTGAAAATACAAACTTGTGATTTGGAAAGCCAGTGAAAATACCAAAATCTAAGTGACTCAGAAAGCAAGAACTAATTCTCTAAAATAATTTTTACCCAGATACACAAAAATGGCAGAGTACATGCATAGAATGAGTTGACTATTTGTCTTTGATTTCAATAGCAGATAATGTTCTAGAATTTTCTTTTAACATATATATGCTCTTTTGGGTTTTAGGAAAACATGACGAATCTAGCCTTGCATAAGGTTTTTGGTCTGTTGTCTTTTGTTGTTGTTGTTTGGTTGGGTTTTTTTGTTTATTTGTGGTTTTTGTTGTGTTTGTTTGCTTTATGTTTTTTTTTTGTGTTTAAAAAAGCTTATAAGTTTCTATTCATCATGAACAGAAATTCATTCATAATGAACATAAATGTATTTGTAGGTATTACTGGGTGAATCAGTTTCCTGTCATGGAAATAGACTTTTACAGCTCTTATTGCTTCATGCTTCTATGCATGTGAATTGTAAGTGTATGAAAGGAGAGAGATCAAGGGAGAAAAAATGTGAGGAAGGACAGAAGGCTATATTGTGGGAGTCAGTCATAAATTATTCAGTAGAGCCTATATTAAAAATCAAAGATGAAGCATAATTAAAAAAGACCAAAACAACATATGAGCCCGAATATGGTAATGAAATATATGCCCTGAAAAATTTGAAAATCTTAAAAAAAATTTGGTTTTGTGCTTAAGTCTGCTAGGATGTTGAAACAGGAAAAAAGGCCTGTGGGGTCATGTAGGATAAGGTCATACTGAGTTTGTAAATAGTTCAGGTTACACAGCACTGTGAGGGAAGAAAGGAAGAGTGAATGGATTAGAGAGCATAGCACTCTGGAAGATATCAGGGATTAGGTATCTGGCCAGGATTTAGTATCATCACTGGGTTATGCGTTGCCTATATTTTATCCAGCATTTATGCTAACTTGGCATAACATATGTGCTTGTTAGAAAATTTCATTTCCATACAAGCAAAAAATGAAATTGTTTACTTTTCTCCTAAGAATCTTTCACTTCAGATTCAGGAACTTGGGCTATACATCTCAGATCCTTTGCTATATTTTTCATCTACAAGGTTGTCTGTCCTCTATTTGGTCAATACATTCTACTACAAACAATTTTATAAAAAAAAAAAAACCTTAAAATTATATTTTGACTTCATATTTTGGCCATACCTCCACATGACTTCTGTGTCTGTGCTTCCTGTAGAAAATATGTGATGGTGTTGTTATCAGCTCTATTCTCTCCCAAAAGCAGGTCATGAAATATGTTGTTAGCCCCAGATGTCTTTCCTGTTCTACACTTATTGCAGGCAAAAAAAAAGACCTTCATGTATTTCAGGTAGTTTTAGTAGCTTCCTTGTTTGCACAAAGGGTGACTTTTTTCATTTTTTTGTTAGTTTACTCTCTAACGCTTTTTTTCCAAAGTATGGTATCTTGATAACTTTTATTTTTTTAGGAGATCAGTCTGTAGAGAAACAAAGAGGTATGAAAAAAGGAAACAAGCTCCAAATATATGGTAGCTGGAAGACTGACACTACACTATCAGCAAATGTCTTTGAGAGTATTTAAGTAGTATTGGTGAAGAATGAGAAAATATGTAATTGTCACTCTGTGTTTGGTGGACTAATTGTGCAAGTCATAGTGTGAAGTTACAATACACAGCAAGTAAAAGTGTGATAGCTAAAAGCTAGGCATTTCTAAAAATATTTTTTTGTTGTTTTTCTTTTACGTACTTGTAAATCTTTTAAACAGCAGGTTTTTTTGGTACTGGGGAATAAACTCAATTTGAATTATCACTTAAAAGATAGCTGAAAGAAAATTCTATCAATAAAAAGTTAAATTTTATTTTTCCAGCACCTTCATGAGTTTTTATTGCACCTCTAACTTTTGTTATTTTTATTAGTGATGTAATATAGATAGATGATGAATTCTGTTGGTTTGGGTTTTTTTTAATGATTTACAAATGTGCCTTGGGCACATAGTAGCTCCTTCAAGTGTGTTTCTGAAAGACTTAATTCTTTCTATAAAGCAGAGATCTTAGGAATGTAGCTTTCTGCCATGCTTAATTTCTAGTCTTGGAACTGAAGTTCTTTATTGGATCTTCCATGTGGAGGCAAGTGAAGGCTTATTGTGCAAGCCTGGCAAGTCACCTGTAAACTGTCAGTTGCACAAACCTAAGGCTTAATTTCCCCACATGGGTGATGAATTAAATCAGGGGTTTTTCTTTGGTGGTTTTTGTTTGTTTGTTTGTTTGTTTGGGGTTTTTGTTTGTTTGTTTGTTTGGATTTTGTGTTTCTTTTTTTTGTTTGTTTGGTTTTGATTTTGGTTTTATTAAATAAACCTAAAACTTGGGAAGAATGGTAAAAGGAGCAAGAACACGAAACCTACATTTTAAAATTGCAACTGACCTGTTTTTGGGAAAGCTGTAGACTGTGGACCTGCCTTGTTCCAAGTCTCCTTGAGCAGCTTTACACATTAACAGACTGCCAGGTGTATTTTGTCTATAAATTCTGTCAGGCTGAAAGAGGACAAGCTTTGGACAACTGATAAAATACTGTAACTTAACTGTAACTTAACCAAGTGTCTAAGAATATATACAGCCACAGTGAGAGTGTTTCCATTGACTTCTTAAGCTGCTGAGGAGAACTAAAATTTTCTTTCCAATACCAAATACTGATCGGTAAGAAATAAATAAATAGATTAAAAATTTACTTAACTTTGAATATTCATTATACATGAGGAATATTTGGTAATTCATATAAAATGATAGATTTTTACATAACTTCTTAAATATACAAATTCCTTTGTCTGTAAAGAATCACTTGAGCATTGACTGTGATCTCCTGTGTAAAACAGGGTTCTAGCACTTCATCAAGGATTGAGTGAAATAACTTTTCATTCAAAAAACTGTATCATCCTGAATTATCTTGAGTTTACTTTAAAAGCAAAGAATCAAGAAGTGGAAAAATCTTCATTTCCTGTACATTATCCATGTATTAATTATTATTAATCTCTAAATTTGGTGTCTCATTTATAGTTTGAATTTGTCTGACTGCATCTTCCAGACATTGTTTTATGAAAGTTTTCTCTCCTAAAGACTCTGCAAATAACAAGTATTTTCTGTCATGACTGTTTCTTCATTATAGGATTATTTTGTTTCCAAATTATGGTTTTGATAAACTACAAGTGTTCTCTAATATTAAAAATGTAATAAAAAATAACAGAAATAGTGCAGATTTGATCAGCCGTGTCTTTAGGAACTCCTGAGTGCCATTCACCTGAGCTTAAATGTGAACAGCCTCCATAGATAAGACAGACATTGTATAGTGTCATATTGTGCTTCTGTAAGTATGTTAACTTGTGTCTCTTTGTAGTCATATTTTCATTGCACATTTTTTTCTGCCTTGGCATAGATGATCTTCACAATTGAAAAACACCTGATCATCACAAATGAAAAACAATATTGAAGTATTATTTTGATTTTCTGCTGGTTCTTCATTTTTGATATTCCTTATATATCTTTATCAATGTCTTCACATTTTCTGTCTATCACAGCTCCTAACTGAATATCATCTAACATTCTGTTTGTATTATATTGGGATTTTTACTTTTATTTCTAGAATTATTTTTTTTTTGGGTGATTTAAAAAATGTATTCCTATTTTTATGCGTAGTGACTACATTAATTTAAGGACTGAATCAGAATGGACATTTAGCCAAAGTCATCCTCTTTCATGAATGTGGTGAAGCATTTAATAAAAACTTACATTTCCAACCATTCCCTCCCTTCATTCTGGTTTCTAAATGTATATTCTTTACCTTTTTTTTTTGTTGTTGTTGCTTTTTGGTTGTGATTTTTTAATCTCTTTTGAAGCACAAAGAGATAATTTTGTTTATTCATATTGAATTTGATCATTTAATGATCACTGGTTCCTCCTGGGCAGCACCCAGGTTCCCAAATTTCTCTTTCTCTGATACCACAATGAGTCCAGTATTACAACAGAAATCCTCAGGAAAGACAAGAGAAGCAGAAGCTGTGCTTAGTATCAATGGCAGAACAGCAAATACAGAAATCTTATATAACTGAGGTACTAGAAATTTTTGTCAAAAATTTCAGTCTTGTCAACTGTTTCATTTTTGTTAACTAGCATCCTAATTGTGCTTTGCTGAAAATATGTCTGAAGCTTCGGTGAGAAGATGAGGGATTCTCCACACTGCTTCTGAACTGCTCAGATGTGAATTGATATAAATATTTCACTCACTGTAACTGAATTAGTTCATCTGAAATAGCAGATGTTAAGCACAGCTTAGATAATAGGCAGGGCTATGTTGGAGTGATGGGAAGCTAAAGTACCAGCTGGACCCAGGGAAATGGGAGGCAGATGTCTTGTGCCAAGGGAAGTTTAGATTGGATATCAGGACGAATTTTTTTACTGAAAGGGTTATCAGGCATTGCAATTGCTTGCCCAGAACAGTGGTGGCGTCCCCATATCTGAAGGTATTTAAGTCATGTAGACATAGTGCTGAAGGATATGGTTAATCAAAGACTTGTCAGTATTAGGTTAATGATTGGACTCGATCTTAAATGTCCTTTCCAATCTAGGAAATTCTGTGTGATTACACAGCTGTAGGATCAGCTATGGTGCTTTCTTAGCCATGTTCCTGAGGGTAAATGGAAGTACCCAGATTGCTTTTCTTCCTGGACTTGAGAAGATTTACAGCTGATGAAATATTGCATGTCAGTCTGGCATGTCATCTAAATAAAGGTACACAATAGTTCTTCCTTTAATACATTGTACACCTGACTGTCAAGTCTTCCCATTGCCTGATAGAGCTTTATCCAATTATCTAACAAATCTGTGTTGCTTGGGAACCAGATGAGTGACTGTTTGGATAGGAGCTGCACTGTAACACGCTGGATTTGTAGTCATCATATTTCTATAAGATATGTTTTGTCTCTTTCCTTTCCCAGGGTGGAGTTCACTTGTAGTTAGAACAAGCTTCTGTATAGAAACAGATCGTGGTGCTCAAATGGCAGTTTCCTGTGGTGTTTCTCTACTTGGTGATACTTTGTTGTCTAAACCATGTGTATTTACATCTCTGTGAATTCAACTAGGTGAATAAATTATGTTGCATTTATATTTGCTGAATTTCCAACACATTTATCAACACAGCATTACTGGAATTTTAACCAATGAGAATGCATGTAGTACTGTTGTTGCTGAAATGTTTACCAGTTGTTTTATGGCAGAGAAAGCTATCTTTTGATGAATGCATCATAGGAGACTGGCTGAACTTTATAGAAACTGCAAAAGAGATAGCTTTTAACTTGAGTCATTGTTGGTTAGGTGTAATTTAATGAAAAAGAATTCTTGAGTGTTGTTGGGAACAAAAATAGATGTTTTTTTTAATTATACTTTTACATGATATTTTGCTGGAAGGTTAATTTGTAATCTGTTCCTGACACGTGAAAAATCCTAATTTTTTAACAATTTTTAACACAGTGTAATATTTTACTAGGTTATATTTTATGTTCAACCATATTTAAAATTTAATATATACCAAAAGTATATAAATATATCAAAGCTCCAGGAGCTGAAGTCTGTGCCAGACAGTTTCAGAGAAGAAACTTAAATTCAACACAGCATGATGTCTATTCAGTGACCTGTTTCATCTGGACTCATAATACCACAAGTGAAGGAACACATTGCTTTTCCTACTTTTTATATAAAAAGTTAGTACTTTACTTCTGTTGGCTGGTGGATTAAATTAAAAGAAATACTAGTATCCGGTTGGTCTTTTGAAGTGTCTTAATTTCAGAGCATTTATAAACACCACCTGTCTTTTGTTTACTAATATTTCTGGTGATGATGAAGTCTAAATAGTCTTCAGTTTCAGAATAAAGTACAGTGGCAAGATCTGCAGTTATAATAACAGCCAATGTAAAAACTTCACTACAATTAATGTCATGATTTGTATTCATATTAAACCAAGATTTTACTAGCAACTGCATAGTAACTTGGCTGCATGCTTTTTATTATTTAACTGTTGCTAACAAGTTAAAAATGTAACCTTTAGTAGAAGGTAAATGTTAAAAAGAGGATATTATTTGATACTAAGGTGGAAATCATACAAAATACTCTACTACGACAGTCTTGAGAATGCAGTGAAAGTCCAACCTAGGTAAACAGCATAGTCAAATACTCCATCTGTTCATTGTATCCACTTGGTAAAAATGGTGAGATTCTTTCTGTATCTTTTTTGCTGTCTAGAAAGAGGAAGGTATTTCCATAACAAATGTAAGCACTTTCTTGATAAAAAGTAGCATACATCTCAAGATAATTCTTGTTTATGTCTTGGTATATCTTGGTGCCAAAATGAGTCTCCAGAGTTTGAGTTACCATGTGCCATATAACATAAAGTTGTATATTTCATGTCAGGATGTAATTTTCTCAGTTTTGCGTAGGTGATAGATAAGTCAGTAACTGCTAGATTTGGTATCAGAACAAAACAATACAGATTAGAAAACAAGAGTTTAATCTTAACTAATAAAAGAATTAAAAAATTTGAAAATATTATGTTTAGAAAATACTGGAAGTTGAATTTATAATATTGCAACAACTTAATTTCATATTGATTCAGATATTTTGAGGGAGAAAAAAATGAAGTCCCTCCATCATGAAAAAACAACTAATTAAAAAAAAAAGTTTTCTGAATTGGTAGTGCTAACATCAGAGAGATTTGGATTCAGTTCTTCAGTCTGCACCAAGGTCAGAGGGAAATGTTTGAGTGCCTAAGCAATTTAATTAGTTTGTGGTAAGTGCTTTGATTTTATTTTTGCTTGCTCCTACGTCATTTTGGAATGACTCAGTATATGTAGATGCATAAAATTATTTATTGATACTGATGTGCATAGACATCAGAAAAAGAGGAAGAAGTCTGTATGATAACATTAGACCTGTAAGTTTCTAAGTATCACTAACTTTTATAGTAGTTTTGCTTTTACAGTAGTAGGCATATAACTTTAAGTCCTAATATAATCACTGTTTTTTACCCCAAGTCTAGCCAGTAATTCCCATCAGTCCAGTGAGTTCTACCGGATGTATCTCAGTTGGCAGGTGATGGGGAGGCAGCAGCCCAACTCCTGGGACCAGAGGAAACAGGGGATGAGGTTGCTCAGAACAGAACTGTGGCACATTTCTTGAATTATACTTGGCTTGGAAAGTACTAAGGTAAAGTTACCTACAGGCAAGTGTGACAAGTAATAACAACCTTGGCTTTTGAGTTTCTAGAATATAGATTTGTTCTTTAGAATGTACTGTGTCTTTTCTGTTTGATGCTTTTATACGTTTTGCCTGATGACTTTTCTAATTATCATCACCCAGTACATTGATGTCCAAATTACATGTCACTACTTAGCAAAGAGATCTCCAAATCACTAGTCATAGTTCTCCGTTAATATCAGCAATTTAGATATTTGTCATCCTAAGGAAGAGAATAAATAAAATTGAGTGCAGTGTTCTTCTCACCTTCTCAAAAACTGAATAGTGGAAGTAGAGATGGTACAGAGAAAGCCAGAAGATACAGAGTTGCTCACACATGAGAACAGGTTGAAGAATCATTAGCTCAGAAGAAATATGACTGAGAGTAAAATAGTTACAGTCATAGAATCATAGAATAGTTTGGATTGGAAGGGACCTTAAAGATCATCTAGTTCCAACCCCCCTGTCATGGGCAGGGACACCTCCCACTAGACCAGGTTGCTCAAGACCCCACCCAACCTGGATGTGAACACATCCAGAGATGAAGTATCCACAACATCCCTGGGCAATCTGTTCCAGTGTCTCCCCATCCTCAGAATGAAGAATTTCCTTCTTATTTCCAATCTAAATCTACACTCCTCCAGTTTTAAACCATTCCTCCTCGTCCTACGACTAGCCCTTGTAAAAAGTCCCTCCCTAGCTTTCTTGTAGGCCCATTCATATCTGGAACGCTTCTCCCCAGAGCCTTCTCTTCTCCAGGCTGAACAACCCCAACTGTCTCAGCCTGTCTTTCTAGGAGATACATTCCGTCCCTCTGATCATCTTTGTAGTCCTCCTCTGGACTGCTCCAACAGATTCATGTCCTTCTTTTGCTGGGGGCTCCAGAGCTGGATGCTGTACTCCAAGTGGGGTCTCATGAGAGAGCTGGGGAAGAATCACCTCCCCCGACCTGCTGGCCACACTTCTTTTGATGCAGCCTGGGATATTGTTGGGTTTTTGTGTTGTTCTCACACATTGTTGGCTCATGTTGAGCTTTTCATCAACCAGTACAGCCAAGTCTTTCTCCTCAGGACTCTTCCCAGCCTGTATTTGAGCTTGGGATTGCTCTGACCCAGGTGCAGGGCCTTGCAGTCGACCCAGTTGAACTTCATGAGGCTCACATTACTCACCATCCCCTCCTTGTTTCTGAGAGACCCACTCCTTTTCTCCCCTGCCTGTCTTTAGTGAAGAGCTTGTATACATCTATTCCCATGCTCCAGTCATAGAAGCCATCCCACCACATCTCAGTGATGTCAATAACATCATAGCCCTTGTAAGCATGCACATGTCTTTAACTCTATTTGTTTGTTCCCCGTGCTCCATGCATTGGCACAGAGGCAATAATGTATCCAATAACTACAATGTGGATGAGAATACCAGGAACTGAAATGGTAAAGTTGAGCCATGATGTCATTCTCTGCAGTATAATCCCTGACTGATCACCAGGCTCCTTATCTATCTTTTCCTGGTGACAGCTAAATGCACAGCTCTGCTTTATAATTGCAGTAATGACTATGAGGCTTTACATACCTGGAATGATAATAACTCGGAGATAGTACAATACTTCATCTCTGTAAATGAGAAGACCTGATCCATCAAATTCACATGCTGGCATACAAAATAAATAATTCCTAATCTAGAAGGGATTTAGGTGCATTTATCCAGAACATTCTTTTTCTCATTGTTGATTACTTTGCAGGCATCATCATCTTATTTGAAGAAAGGATTCTGAAAAAACAAATCTCACTGGAAAAGATTATAAGGACTACTATAAATAGCCATGTAACACATTGAGCAGTGATTGAACATTTGGATTGTCAGCGGTTGTGCAGTCTAGGTCATATCATGTGTAAGAAGTACATTTTATGCATGTCTTAACTATTTTATTGTCAAATCTACATGTTTTCCAGCTGGAATACACAATTCATGTAACTCTAGAATAAGGTCATTATTTAGGCTGTGTTATATCGGCCACGCTGTACAGGGATTTGGTTAATTTTAATGTTATCTTATATATCAAAGTATTAAAGAAGGAAGGTTGGGTGATTGCAACTGAAGTGATGCACATTCACTTCTGTGGTCTGCATGTTTTAATGTTTAAAAAATAAACTCAGTGATAATGTTGTTTGCAGGGGCAAACAACACCGGTGTTTGATTCATGCCAAAACTGACATGCAGATGCTACTAAGGTTTCCTGTGGGTGCCTGAAATACTGTGAACCGTTTGTGCATCAGAGCTGTAGTCTCACAGTGTTTCTCTGTGGTCACTTCATTCTGTGTATGACATGAAACACACAACTCAGCTTAATTTTATTTTCTTTTTCTGTCTAACAATTTTATCACTAGCACATACTCCAGAGATAGAGTTTAGCCTAAAGTAGTGATGGCAGCTGCAGCCTGAAGGTAGATTAGTTAAATCTTTGTACTCAGAGAACATATTTTAGAATTCCCTGTAATTTTTTTTTTGTTTCTTCTTCCCATCCCCATAAATTGATTAATCTTCAAGTTATTATTTTAATTATACAGAACAAAGCAAAAGCATTTCAAAATAATCACAAACTACCTGATTTTCACTGAAAAGCTATTAGTTGTTCTTCAAAGCCCACATCAGATGGTTGAAAGTGGCAAGCCACATGTCCATAAGATACTTGCTCTTGACCATTAATACAAATGAACCTCATATAACCGAGAGACTTTAAGAAGCAGTTTCTAGGTCAAGACACATCATCTGAAAACTGCAAAAACATGCTTGTATTTCAAACCTCAGCTCATGATAACAGTGATTTGTTACATTACAAACATTACAAGAGCATATTAATGTCAGTAATTTACTTAGATATTACAGCAATGCATAACTCTAAGCTTCTAAACAGATAAATGACAAGTGGACATTGTTCACAATCAGATTGTTAAAATGTCCTTAGAGCCTCTACAACACAGACACACCTCTGATTAAAAAAGAAAAAAATCCCACAATAATTTTTTCCAAAGCATAATATTGTTTGGAACCATTGTTTGAACTAATCTTTTCCATGTGACTCTACACTAATAACATTGCTTGAAAAAACCTGGAACCAGTTAATGAGCTCTAAAAAGGAATACTAAAATACTATTACATTTTCATTGTTACTCCAATATAATAGTTTGTCACTATTCCAGTATTTAATTTTAATTAAAGTTCTACAGATCCTCTGGCAGGGATTGTTCTGTCTAATTGTTTCTTTATGTTTTCTCTGTCATATATTTCCCTTTTAGAGGTGGAAAACACCACATATTGTCTGCTTGCCAGCAAAGAACAAAGCATGCTTTCAGAAAAGGGCATCTCTTAAGAAACATAATTTTTATAGGCTGGAAAAGCAAATACTTACAGTATCTTTTTTTTCTCTTGTGTTTGCATGGCTTCTCTATTCCTTGTGTTTTCTAGGCATTAGAAGATGTGCCTTTTTTGATTGATCTGTTTTCAACTATTTTAATTCAGAGCTTCATTGCTTGTTTATCTGTAGCAGTGGACATTATTCATTTTTATAGTTAAAATCCATTGATACTGTTGAACATTATAATTTTAAACAATGTCTGAACCCACCCCATAAAAGGATGAAAATTAATTTTGCCTAATTTTAGCAATCTAAATGTCATCTAGACTGAATTGTTTGTCTAGGCTGCCTTTGTAGTTGTCAGA
This sequence comes from Todiramphus chloris collaris, assembly GCA_025345505.1. Classification (NCBI taxonomy): domain Eukaryota; kingdom Metazoa; phylum Chordata; class Aves; order Coraciiformes; family Alcedinidae; genus Todiramphus; species Todiramphus chloris. The sequence continues at coordinate 8,033,097 of JANVCC010010369.1, forward strand.
AAGAGACATATCTTCTCACATTAATTTATCTTGCCTTAATGTGTGTCTGAGAAAGAATGAATCAGTACTTAAGTGCCTGATTCCTTCACCAATTGTAAGAGATGCCTACACAAGTATCCTAGTTTAAACATCTCATGTTTATATATCTTTAGGTAGATGAACTGAATCTTCCCACTGTTCTGTATAGCTGGCCAAAATCAGTCAGTCACCTCTGACCTAGCTTTCCAAAATACCATCAGGTGAATCCTCACACTAATATGTTAATCTTAGCTGGGAACTGACTGCCCCAGTCCACCAGCTGACTTCATTTTATATCCAACTGGATTCTCAGGATGAAGGTGGTTATTCCTTCATCCTGAAAAGCACTTTTTAATATGACATGGTAGAACCAAGGCTGTTATTCAACCCCTTCACAAATAAAAATATTTCAGTATTTGAATGAAAATATAAAAGTTGGGCTCTGGCATAGAAAGTACACTAAATGAAAGCTGACACTGTCTTCTTGTACAAATTTTACAGCTAGGCATGGTCAGACTGAATCAGATCCAAAAACACTGGAAAACTTTTTGGTTATATCTGTATTGACATCAGTTTATTACCTTGATGACAAAAGTTTACCACGTTTCAGAGCCCCAAATATAAATAATCCAAATAAATATGTCCACATGAACCGAGATTTCATTTTTCTAACTGAAAATGAAAATCAAGTTGAGGATGACATGCAGAATTAGAAAACCACTTCCACATCAAGATGTTCTATTCCTTTGTGTCCATTCATTAAGAAACCTACAAACATGTTTTCAAAAGCCTTACACTGAAAGTAACAGTTATAAATGTTATTGATACTTCATATGTAAACAATGTAACGTGTATCTTCTCTATTATAATCAATGCACTTGCTTCAAGCAGAATAGTTAAGGCCCCAGTTTTCACAGCTGAAACATGTCAGGAGGGTTGACAAGATCATTATCTTAGTGGTGTTATGGCTGCACTTTGATTCCAGAGGATTTTGTAGACAGGCAGGTAGACATACGTGCTCAGAAAGACAGAAACTGAAGTTTTAAACACATTTCAGTTACTTAGGCATTGGGGTGTATTTTGTTTCCTCTGTGAAGTAAATGGTTTATCAAGCAACACAGATTGGTTTCACCAACTGGGAACATCATGGTTACCGTGTGGTCAGTTTCTGTGATTTATTTTGTATTGTGAAATTTGGGGTTTTGTTGCGGTTTGGTTTTCTGGAGGTTTGTTTTGATGGTTTGTTTTGGAGTATTTTTTTTTGGGGGGGGGGGGGGGGGGGGTGTGGTGTGGGGTGGTGTGGTGTTTCTTAGAGGATTTCTGGTTGTTTTTGATTTTGTTTTGATGGCTTGTTTTTAATTTAATCAATTAAATCATGCACTAGGAATTGGGATTTAAAGACTTTTCTACTTTTATATCCATCCATTCTTGAGAGCAAATGAAAAATATTTGAGAAATTCCACATACTTACCTTTCTGTATGGTCCACATGAGCACTTTAAAGATAATTTTTGTGTGCTCATGGATTTGTAGACCACAAAATGACAATTGCGTAGCACTCTAAGGATTAGAACAAAATTTCTTCACAGTTGTAAATCCATGTTCACTTCTTGAATCTTGACAACTGGAACCATTTAGTGAATTTGGCTATCATTTTCCTTTTTTTCATTTTGTATTCATTCAAAGTTCTATAGATTTTGATTCCTACAGTATCTATTTCTGTGTTTGAAGAACATTACAGTGTTTTTCATACAGTTTTTACTGCAGAAAAATACTCAGAAGACTTGGGGAGGCCAATCTTAAACAAGTATTACAAAATCAGAAAAGCAAAGGTGGAAATATGAAACAAGAACAGACTTGGAAAGAAGAGGAGGAACTAGAAGGAAAAAAGGAAAATACATATCAAAGGAGATGATGTGTGAAAAAATGGCATAGAAAAACAGGAATGTAACATTCACAGAGAAAACAACATCTTAATAATATTAGTAAATTGTATATATTCTGCCCTGTTAATTACACACAGATGAATTTATTTTTGTTTGCTTCCTATATCTGAAACTCTGAACCCAGTGACAACATTCACTCTGTGCTATAAGGTGGTTTTATGTGAAACATGGTTATCTCCCTTTTTATGTCACAAGGAGTCAGAAGAAATGTAGAGAGATTTGCTCATCTGCCATGCTTGTCATTCATCACCTTTGTGCTGCTGTGCCATGTCAAAGATGGTACAAGGTAGTAATATCTTGCTACCATAAGCATGGTTTCTCTTTTCTGTCTTGATTTTTAGATAGTGTACCACTAAGAACCATCTATGTGATAAAACATCTCTCTCTTATTTACATCATTAATGATAATGTAGTCTGTTGTTCCCATGGCAACAAAAATTACTGCTTGATCTCTAGGAAAAAAGTCATATCCTTTTGTCTTAATTCATAAATTTAACAGTGAAATTGTAGATAAGTAAAACTTCAGATTTTCAATTTTATTAACAAACTTGCATTTCATGTCACAAAATCAGCAGGAAACATCAGTGTTTTATAGCTCTGTTTTGACTTCTGTTTTTTCCCAGATTACCCTTAAATTAAATAAATTCATCATGTCAATACTTTCTTTAAGCAATATTCAGTGCTATCATTGTATGTCATATAATCCAATAGTAGGTCTTCCAAAATACATACCTTCATAAATCAAAATGATTAAAAAGGTATGTTTAAAAGTTTAGACAGGAAAATATTTACATGCCTATTTACATTTCAGACACTATGGATGGAGATCTGTGTTTGAAGAAACTGTTTCTCTCACTTTGATCTCTCTTTCACAGTGAATCAGATAATAATCATTGATATTAACTGCTCTGACAATTTTTTATTGTACCAGAGAACCACATTCACAAAAAAATATCTAGAATGCACAACATTGCCTATGTGTATGAATGCCAAAAGAAATGAAAGGGACATCCAGGCTGATGCTTACCCATTTTTGGCTTTATATAACAAGCTTTTAAAATGTTTTCTTTTTACTTCAATTGGATTTAGTTTATTTCTTAATATATTTCTTTAGACTGAGAAGATGTCTCTGAATATACATCCTGGGTTCACCTAAAAGAAGGTTAATTTTCAGAAGAAGATGGGAGGGACCACATAAGGATAGACAATTAAACCAGTCAATGGGATTTTTGATATAATATTGACATAATGTTTGCTAGCCCAGGAAGACTTAGGGTTTTCTGCAAGGTGACAGGGTCAGTCATTTTCAGTGAGCACTCTGTTTTATGTTGCTCCTCTTATATATATTTTTTGCTTCATTATTAATATTATTACTGTTATTTCTTGTCCTCTTGCATTGTTCTATTATATTATCCTTATATCAACTCACAGGGTTTTGCCTTTTTTCTCCAATTTCTCCTTCCTGTCCCACTGACAGTGGGCTGTGGGGTGAGTGAGAGAGAAGCTGCATGGTGCTCAGTTGCCGTCGGGCCTAAACCATGACAGTGAAGTGGCAGTAAATGTTCAGGAGATCACTGACTCACTGCACTGTTGAAGTTAAGTCTCACATCAGTTTGCAGAGTACTTACATCCTGTAGAGTACAGAAAAGAAGTACATTTCATGATTGAAAGTAATTATTTTGTGTAAAATTTGAGCTTAGGTTTATCAACTCCTTTATACACCTCAAACTTTAGGGCTAGTTAAGGAATAAGCGGTATACAGGTCATGACACATCTTGAGTCATGCAGTTACAGTGACAAGTACACAAGCAGTTAAATAAGCAAACAAACAAAACCCACAACCTCCAAAACAAAAGAAGTAGTACTCTATAAGCTCTCGAAAGAATTACAACCTCTATAATTGAGAAGAAAGGCTGGTCATTATTGCTTAAATGTAACCCACACAATGACAATCCACTCTAAGTGCAGAAAAATGGTTTTGTCACCTTGTTGCCTATGTCCACTCCAGGAATGAGTACCTTGGGGCCTGGTCAATGTATTGTAGAGCAGCCCCAGTGGGCATTTGCAGCTTTCTTAGTGGTCGTTAACCTAGCAGGGGTGGGAGCTTCCTATGACATCTGTTCCAAATCATTACTCGAGCTTTGCCAAACTATGTAGGACATCCTACTCAAATTTATGTTGTAAACACCCCTTTAAAGTCTGAAATAAATATTTTCACAGCTGTGACTGGTAATGGGCAAACAGAACTTTGGAAACCTCTTCAGGAATATTAACTAAGTAACTGTGTTTGCTCAGTCTGTACCTTACATGCCTCCATTTTATTTCCACTGCCTTTGCAAGACTCCTACACTGCCCAGTGTTTCAGGGTAGGGGTTGCATTCTTATTATGGTTTACATAGAAATTAGCAAAGGTGCAGTCAGACAATTGTGAGAAAAGAAAAAGGTTCCTAGTGCCTTTCAACTTCTCTAAGAAACTATCAGTTTGTTCTGTGAAATTCTGCTGTTTCAGAGGAAAATATTTTTATCAAACATAGACTAAAAATGAAATGTATGTGACTTGCTCCCATTAGTTACATATTTTTGTAATGCAAGTAATTAGCTTTTTATAGAATGGAGGTCTTTATTTTGGAAGAAGGAAATATAAATTGCTCTTTCCCTTTCTGAGAACACAGGAAAACAAACTCTGATTTCTAAAACATTCCTATAGGGTTCTGCTAATATGGCAGGACCACTTTATCTTTTATTGATTCCTACTTCAGTCAGTCCAGATTATTACAAAGTTCATCTGTTACTCTCCTATATATAGAAAATAAGGCAAGAGTGATATGGAAGTCATTGATTTTTTGTCTTCGGTGTAGCCCCTCTATTGTCACATTTTTTTAAATTTGTTGGACAAGTTCCCCAAAAGGCTAAGATGATTATCTAGGTGACAAAAAACCAAGTAAACTTTAAGAAAACGTCTGAAGAAAAAGATTATTATTTTTCTGTGCAAGTAGTGAACATGGATTTGTAACAATCAGATGGTAAATAACTTGGATGTAGAGGAAATGACTGACTTTAATGAGAGATTATGTTGTAGATGTACTGAAACAGAGTATGGAGAGAGGTATATATTTTCTACTTGTAGATATAACAGATGTAATTTGAAGTTTCATGAACAGTATTCTGTTCATGAAAGAAGAAAAAGTAAGACTTGCTATACAGTTAGTTTCTATTTTCTCTTTAGGCACTAGAGGAAAAAAAAAAAAGAAAATTACTTTACAAAAACCCTGTATACCTATGATGTTGTTCTAATATCTTAAAAAATGCTGGTTTGGGTTTTTTAAAACATAAAGGAAAAAGAGAAAAGAGAGTGCTTGGAAAAAAATTTTCTTGGCTAGTCTAAGCTTCACATCATCATTTTGGAAATGTTGCGGTCATCATTATATGTCTCATGGTGGCCATGGTCATTGGAACTGTCAGCCATTATTTTCTTGTAATAAATTGACACTGGACAGGAGATTTTGTATTGCCTCCACAATGGAGCGGTAGGGCAGACAGATCTAAGGGAAAGTCTGATTAAGAAAACGAGGGAAGAGGGATTAGCATTAAGGAATATCATTACTGGCAACTCATATGTTGTCAGATCTAAACCTATTTACCAAAAAATCAGGAATCATAGTATTAATCTCAGGATATTGATATCATTTTTTTCACACTTATTTGTCCTGGTTTTCTGCACCAGATTTCCCTTAGGAGCACAAGGAAATAATTAGGCATATAATTTAATGTTTCTGAGAGGTGTTCAGATATTTTGGATGAAGATTTTCTGCATATGAGTAAGAGAAACATACAGATGGGCTTGAGATTGAGGGGTGGGCTTGACCATGAACATTATCACAAAAACAAGTCTTATAGTCTCTGATGGACAATAGTTTTCAAACTGAAATTGCTGAGATATAGTATTTTGGAGGGATTGAAATTATGAGAGTTCAAATTCAGTGAACAGTTCCAACTATAAAGGCAGTAAAAATTTAAAATGAAAGAATTTCTATTTTTTAGAAATGTTGAATGATATGTATTTTGATAATAGTAAAATGTTTCACGGTGAATGAAGAGACATTTTGAAAAAGACAGAAGTTTCTTAGTATGCTGGCTACTGAAAAATGCATTATTCAGCAGCTCAAATTATAAAACAAGAAGCTCACCAAAATAAATACATTTGTTTTAAAATATATAAATGTATGGTTTATATTTATATGTTTTATTTAATAAAAAGAAAAGGAAACATGCAATGGTCAGATATTTTTATCAATGATGCATTCTGTCTTGGTTTGCAAGTTTAAATGTTATAGTTGTTGTATTCCTCTTGTCTGCAAGTGATGCCTTATGTTGCTAAACTATTAAATGCTATATACAAACTTCCTAAAACAGAATCAGTGTTCAAATATACTATATACTGTATTCCCTTTATATTCCTTCTGTTGTTGTTATCATATGATCATTGAGCACCACAAGTCAGAATACAAAACTACTTTAGGCACCCAAAGTTAATTTCAAAACAACAGAAGTAAAAATCTGTTACTTTCTGTGTAATCCCCCGGAATACATACTGAATGATTAACAGCATATTTTATTGTTAGTGTTGTTAGGGTAGCACTTGCTTTTTCTCAGTTCTGTGTGTTGTAATTTTCTTCTCAACATTTATTTCATTTTGCTCTGTCCTTGCAGTGCTCCTTGTCAGCAGATTCTCTAGCAACTAATTTAAAAAATGTTAATGCAGTTGAATGTAGTTGACACAATGCAGAAATTTATATATTTATCAGCATTCTTGCCAAATGCCACCTTCCAAAAAATTTCCCTAAAGATAGAATTTTTTTTTTTTTTTTTTTTTTTTTTTTTTCCCAGGTTCCCTTGGGTGATCTATTTTAAATTAACCTGGCGTCAGCAAAATCCTATGAGTAAGTTCCACTACTTGACACAAGCTGCACAACGTATCATAAGTTTTCTTTCATGACCCAGATCCTTTTGTCTGCAATTATGAAACCAAGAAAATACATTTATAGCCTAGACACTTCAACAACCTGCTGACTATTCTGCTATGACATTTTTTTCTATTTGGGGGGAAAACGCCAATTGTCATTTTTAGATTTCCTTGCAGCTATGAAAAGTTTTGGAGCCTCAACTCCTCATTCTTGTTTTTTCCTACTCTTTTGGTATACACATCAGTTACCAAACCCTTGTTTTCTCAGCTTTTTCTACACATCAGTGCCTCTGAGATCAGAGTCTGTCAATTTTCATGCTGTGGGCTTTGGATATAAATTTTCTTGCTTTCTTTCAAGAGCCTCAAGTCCCTTGGGAACTCATCCTGTCCTCTGTAGAGCATTTGCATAGCTTTACAGATAATTTTTTTGTAAACCAGCATTCCTTTTACAGGAAAAAGAAATAAGGAAAGACTGTATGAAGGTAGAATACCTTTTCTAAAACCAACTTATATACTTGAAAGGGGATGCTTTCGAGAACATGAATCATTTCTTTATCTCTGAAAGAGGAGCCAAAGCAAGCTTAGTGGGTCTGGAATAGTTGCATTAGACTTGAGGATTAATTTATGCAAAATTAAGTGATCTAATAACATTTATGGAAGTAAATAATGTTGTCAGTTACTCTTCATATGCCTGAACGGATTTCAATAATCACTGAATGTCTTATTTATAGGCATTTGAGGAGGAAAAGTGAAGTACTCAGCCACACCCCCTGAGCAAGATCTGAGCACAATCAAGATTACTGGTGTCTTGCAATGATGTGTCAGTTACAGCAGTAGATGTTTTACTGCTTCAAATAAGGCCACACAGGAAGTTCATAAAGCTGATGTCTGCAGCCCGGATGGTGTGAAAGATGAAGGGTGGAATTGTGATCTAATGATTGAAATGCAAAGTAAGATTTGGCATGGAAAAGAGTATTAAAGCTTACAGTTTGGAGCACATGCTCCAAATATCTCTGTCAGGCAGCTTTTCTTAATGATCAGTACAGTATTATTTTTAGTTGTCTTGAATGTTGCCATTAACAGCAGGATGTTGTTATTTATTCTTTTCCTACTAACAATTAATTAGCCTTTGTGCCTGAGCAATCTTTTGACAAGAGAACTGTAGTAGGATTGAGAAGTCAGTACAAGCCAAAGGGAAATGAAAAGTGAAGAAATTAGAAATTGGATGTGGATAGCAGAGCAAATTCAAATTAAAATAACCTAAGATTATTTTGGAATTGGGGCGCTCAGCACAGAGTAGTAAATTGGTTTATTCTCAGTATATAAGCCATATGACTGTTACAGTAACAGCTGAAATAAAAGTAGGTGACAACCTCTGGGGTAGAGAAAGGCACAGATAGGGGATACCAAATTCCTAAAAGAAGTAGCCAAGTGAATGAGGATGACAGACATTCAGCCCATTCCTGCACTTTCCCACCTGGCAGATGATTCAACTCCTACCTGTCAACAACTGGAGCTGGGTATGGTGGGGTATCAACACCTAGTACCTGACAGAGCATATTCTGCAGTCTGCATTAGGGAATAGTGTATTGGTGTGCAGTCATCTTCTGTATGTATGGTACTGCTTTAAGGTCACTATCTTAGGGACTAAGGTTAGGACTATAGTTAAGGTTGGAGGTTAGGGTATTAGAGTTTAGGGTGTAGGCTTATATTTTGAGTTAGGAGTTCAGGTTAGTTAGTTAGGCTTCAGGTTCAAGTTAGGGATTAGGGTTAGTGTTGTAGTTAGGGTTAGAGGCTAAGAGTCAAGGCTTATGGTTCTATTTATGGTCAGTTAACAGTAATTGTTAGGGTTAGGGTCGGTGTTCTCAAAAGAGTTCAGTAAAAATATCTCAAGTTAGAGATTTGAAAATTACATAATGTTAGGACTTTCAGTGGTATGAATATTAACTGGTTTGGACCATAGCCCAATGTGCATTATGAACTTAAGCCTAAACAGATACGGGAGAGAGGAAGAGACTGCATCCTTAAATAGCTGTAATTGCACATACATATTTATAGTGCCACATATGCATGTTAATACTAGTATTATCTGGAGTCTATTTTTCTGGGGATGAAGATGTCTGTGGTCTAAGTATAGTGTAGATTGTGAAGAAATAACTTTCTCCTCAACCAGGGAGCAGATTTATCCTGGCATCCTTTGGCACATATTCAGCCTAGTTGCTTGAATAAGCTTTTGTTTTTGAAAGCAAAATATCAGCACCTAATTTTTGGTTTTGCAAACTGATGAGGTAAAATAATATTATTTGCTGTTCTTAGACATATATAGACATATATAGCTGGAATTACATAACTATAATTCCTGTTCACCTGCTGAAATTGAATGGTTAATGGAGTCACCTTGAGATTAACATATTCAAAGATTGCAGTGCTATGAAAGTCCCATGCTTCATAATTTTTCACTGAATGCGTGAAATCTTGGTTCAAGACCAGTGACTTCAGTCATGAATTCTGGCTCCTGAGCTTCACTGACATGGTTCACTAGACTGTTTAAAACTGTCTCCTAAAGGGGTGATATACTGATGGAAACATGATGAGAAAGGGCCATTGCTCTAAGTGCCAGCCAGGAAATAGGGAGAAGGCAGCACTACACATGTACAGAAATGCTCAAGCATTCCAGATACGTAAAAAAGTCCCATAAAGTATCAGAGTCACATATAGAATGGTTAGCTGATCACTACACATCACCCAGTGATAAGAAAGGGACCAAAAAGATAGAAAGCAGACCTTTAATGAGAAACGTATACCTTCACAGGCTTAGGGAATGTATTTATGCTTAACGACTAATTAAAATTAGGGAATGTGAAAAAATATTCATTTACATACCTTCATGAAAGACAGATCAGTATAAGCTTAATGGAAGAACATTCTAGGAAATGCTTCCTATTTCAGTACATGTTCAGTTTGGTACATACTGTTCATTCATTATTGATAGTAAATATGAAGATAAATCACATTCAGCAGAGTAACAACCATTTCAGTGCACTTAGGGATACAGTTCTAAGTCCCTGAACAGTTCATATTCATGACAAGCAAAATAAACAAACAAAAAGATAGAATATTTTCTTGTCCTCAAGTAGCACAGTTAGAAAACCCTGTCACCTTGAGTAAGACCCCAGCTTCGCCACTTCAGATGAGGCCAAGAAGTCAGCAAGGGGAGCTGTTCCAGAGCCAGCCCAGCCCCCAGCAGCGTGGTAGATCTTGGAATACAGGCATTTTCCTGACGTTCTCCCTTGGTAGGGAAATGCCATGGGAATGCAAAGACCCACCAGGAGTCAGCATCTCTCATGGGAGAGGCAGATGAGGCGTGGGCACTGCCAGGGAAGTGGTGACCACATAAAAGAGGCCTTTCGCAAAAACTTTGCTGTCATCAGTGACTCCTTTCTGAAGGGAACAGAAGGGCTGATACAAAGACCAGACCCAGTCCTTAGGGAAGTTCTACTGCTTCCCTGGGGCCTGGGTTGAACATGTGGTGAGAAAACTTCCTGCCTTAGTATGGGCCTCAGAGTATTATCAATTATTGACTTTTCAGTTAGGAATCAATGAATTTGTAACAGGAAATCCAAGCGCAATCAAGCGTCACTTCAGGGCCTTGGGACAACTGGTTAAGGGATCAAGAACTCCAGTGGCGTTCTCTACTTGTCCAGTTGCAGGGAACAGTAAGGGGAGAAACGGGAAGACGCAACAGACCAGCATTTGGTTCAGAGCCTGGTGTCGCCAGCAGGCCTTCAGCTTTTTCACTCACGGGTCACTGTACGTGACACCGGGCCTCCTGGTGACAGATGGGGCTCACCTGTCTCAAAGGGGGAAAGAGGGGTTTTGCAGAGGACTTGGCCGGGCTTATCAGAAGAGGTTTAAACTAGATTTGAAGGGGGAAAGGGATAATAATCATTTATCAGCAGTCTTGGCTAACTGAGGAGTTGCCAGTTGACCGGAGGTTGGCAAATGTGACACCTATTTACAAGAAGGGCCAGAAGGAGACTCTAGGGAACTACAGGCCTGCCAGTCTGACCTCAATGTCAGGGAAGGTTATGGAACAGATCGTCTTGGGTGCTATCATGCTGCACATATGGGACAACCAGGTGATCAGGCTCAGCCAGCATGGGTTTATGAAGTCCAAGTCCTGCTTGACTAACCTGGTCTCCTTGTATGATGAGATGACCTGCCTAGTGGATGAGGGAAAGGTTGTGTATGTTGTTTATATGGACTTTAGTAAAGCTTTTGACACCATTTCCCACAGCGTTCTCCTTGAGAAAATGGCTGCTCATGGTTTGAGTGGGCGTACGCCTTGCTGGATAAAAAGTTGGCTGGGTGGTCTGTGTTCTACCTCCACTGAGGTGGCAGACTTAAGGAACTCACTAGCATGTCATCACACGAACATTGATGTACCACCCCAGGCTTATCATGAAAACTCTTGAGGAGCATGGAAGAAGGGGGATGGGAAAGGCAGAGTGCAGAGTAAATGATTCTGAAATAGATCTGGTGGGGCATCTTCTCTTCACTGCTGAAGTATTTCTGTTGGTCCCTTCCCCTCCCTTTGAAAGTCTACCATACAGTCTTCTAGAAAGCTGGGGTTTAGTTATATTTTTACTTGTCTTCTTATTTATTTTTATTGCTCATACCATATGCAACTTCCTAGACAAATGCTGCCATTTCATAAAAGAAATATCTGGCAAGTGGAGGAAGAAACAATGGAATAAGTTTTAAAAAGAGGTCCAAACCCATCCAGACTCTATCAGATGTCTCCACATTTAGTATTTTGCTGTACTGTTTTGCAGACTCACCATATTATAGTTTTAACTTAATAAGCTGTTAAGCATTCAAAATGCTCTTGTCCCAAAACCAAGAGAAATACATATATTGGTGACATTAAGAACGTTTTGATCAGTGGTCTTGAAGTCATATTGTTGTTTTTGTCCACATGTAATGCCTAAAATGAATAAAACTAAATACCAGTGTAACTTTGGAAGCAGGAGCATCTATCAACCAGACACAGC